>KV751325.1:9792547-9831210 GCA_001698575.1 Mola mola
CTTGGTTTAACTTATTTTTTAAGCAAGGTTAAAGTGAATTTAGTGCTTGGCTTTGTAACGTTCTATGGTGCAGTTTCCTGAGCAGGGGCCTTTTTGCTATCAAGCAGTATTTTGTGAAGACATATTGGCAATATTCTGTCTACTGCACACGCTGACAAAGGCAATAATCAATCCTACTAAACTTGCAGAGTGCCAAACTCAAATGTTGCACTAAGTGGCAGGGTGTGTAGTGCACTTATGGATTTAATGTTTCATGAAACTCCCTAGTTTTTACACTATCTTTGTTGATCTCGAGTAGACAATGTCTCTATGGATGATTGAGTGTTTTGAGTCATGCACTCACCTCTTTGAAAAATGGCTTGGCAATGTTCACATACGTGTCATGTATTTCACAAGCCACCACCTTTCCACTCGCTGGCATCGCCAAAGCCATGCTCAATGCATTATACCCCGTGTACATCCCTGCAGAATAAATAGGCCAGCTGACTCGATTCAGAATCAGAGTTTGGAGTCCCGTCAAGGTGACTAAAATATTATAAATTCCACAATCTGTATGAAATTTGAATCCCACAAGCAACCAAATACCTAAGAGTTAATCAAAACTTAATGTTGAAACCTGATTGCCATTATTACCATTTATTGCACTGAAACATAATCTAGCACAAAAAAATTCCAGAGGGCAATTTCAAAAGCTCATTTGCTGCTGTCCACCATTGAAAAGACCTATTCAAATTCAACTGGTCATTTGAAAAAAAAAAAAAAAAAAAAAAAATGCATCTTGGATTGTTACTTCTGCTGCTCGGTATTCAGTGGTGGTTTAATTTCACACTTTGGTAAACAGTTGCTTTTGAAATTCCAATTATTGCAGTGCCATTTGCTTCCACCGTCTTCCATAGGGATCTTACCAATCTCAATAGCTTTAGTTGCATTTATTAGTTTGATGAGATTTGCCATGAACTGCGCTTGTTCACTGGAAACCATCATGACACTGGAGCGGTCTTCAAGGGTTCTCTGAAATGAAAATATAAAATCATTTACGCTTTTACTTTCTGAATAAGTGGAAACATGACATTTCCTGGAACTCCTCATTAGATGACCTGGAGCTGTGTAGCGATCTCTTGCACTTTGTCGCCCTCCAATGGTCAAAAATTATACAGCCTAAATCCCGAAAATAGAGTATATTTAGTGGCTTCCCAGCATGCATTCTTCAGATCTCTGTTGTTTTAAAACAAAGACAGTCAAAGTTAAACGGCACAAAACAAAATCCAAGCTAATGGAATTCTAAGCAGGTGTGCCTTCAGTAGCCTCTAGAAGTTTTCAACATGGTACTGATGTTAAAGTCAGAGAGATCCAGACTTTAGAGGAAAAACTTCAAGGTCATAATCATCTTTAGTTTTTGGCCTGGAGCTCCGGATGAGCAACCAGACTTCCTCTGCCCTTAAGAACCTGCTGGTGGCTTCAGTATGTACATTAAACTTGGCCGATGCGTTCCCATTCTCAGGTAAAGGTGTCTTAAAGAAGTTGCAGTAGGTTGGAGCAAAGTGAGACTGAGCAGTATCACATTTGACACGAGATGTTTGTGGGGGGTTGCTGGTTCTCTAGTTACCAGTCTGAGTTTGGTGAGGACTGGATGCTCCCTCAGCGAGTTGTTAATAACATACTGCAGCACAAGATCGTCCTTGCGTTCGCTGTGGCTCTTCCCAATAAGGGCTGCTTCTCCCACACCTGATCGATTAGAAACATAGCAGCAGCTTCTATCACAAACAAAATCTATCCCCCGCCATATTATACACAAACCCACAATCTCGTCTCATACCTGTTAGTACAACAGCAAGTCCAATGCAAAATAGCAATTTAATGTCTGCAGCCATTGTGTTCTGGAGGTGGAACAGCTTTAAATCAACCGGCTCTCTCTGCCAGTCCTTTTGTACGGTTCTGTCTGTGTTTGCTTTGTTTGACCTTTGAGAGGGTGACCTAACCTATTGATTTTGATTAAACCATGCCGCCAAAGTAAGGTTATTTTTGTAGGTTTGACCATTTTTGAAAAGACGATTCGAAAAACAAAGCAATTCGTATCAAACAGGACAGCCTTTGCATTTTTAAAAAAAATGCCATAACTGGAGTAAATCACTGGAAAGAGTCAGGAGAAAGCTTCCTCGTTTCTCAAAAACGCAGCATCAATGAGCACTTCAGTTGAGTTTATTGGCTGAAACTTTAAATCTCAGTCAGTTATTTTGCAATCCAAACAAGGCCTTTGAACAGTTTAATCGGTGTTTGTCTTTCTCAACCCCTTCCTGAACGTGCACAAATCAATCACTTAGTACTGTACATCATTGCAATTCAGGAGTGCGATGGAGTCATTTGAATTTATCAACTGTGTCGATTCCTGCGTGACATGACTGCAACTCGCAAGACCTGTGTTCAGAAAAGCTTTGTCTTTTTTCTTTTTTTTGTTTTTGGTCCAAACGGAACTATACTTGATTTATTTCCACACACTTTGTAATCATAATTATGAGCTCAAAAGTCAAAATTGTAGGATAGAAAGTCAGAATTATGAGATAAAAAGTTGAAAGTATGAGATAAAAATGTCACAATTATGAGATAGGGAGTCAAAATAAAAAATGTAAAATATACTGTATGTAAGACTAGTAAAAATGTAATAATCCACTCATTTGAACTGTTTTTGTTTTTTTTTAATCAAAACATCAACAATCACAGCATACAAAACTGCATATTAAGATTTTTTTTTTGTTATTTAATTTGATTTACTACAACAGGGAACCTTTAAAGTTACCTGTCTTGATGGAATGGAAGACAGTGTTTTTCCTTGAGGAAATCAAATAACAGCACCAAAACAGTGCTTACAATAAACAAAAAGAGTAAAAATTTGAAGAACAAAAAGAAATAAAATTTCTAACAAAATTGGATTGAACTATCAGTCATTTTCTAGTTTTGTTGCAAGGAAAATTCTTACATTGAAATGATAATAATGTGAAACTAAAATGCTGAAATAACTCTCACTCTCTCACGTTACCTTCAGTGAAGAATTTGCTTAGGTGTTGTGTCAAAATAATAACAACAGCAGTTATGTAAACAAAATAATTAAAAAAAAAAAAACCTTGGTTTTTACAAACAGGAAACTGTAAGAAGCCTTTGTATGTCTGCAACAGCACAATGTAGTTTCTAGTAGAAAAAAATAAAGATTTTTGTGGCTTTCATTGCACTTTACTCATTGAAAATAACCTTTCAGCCTTTAGAGGCCCAAAAAAAATTCAGTGAATTTAACTTTTAGAGCTGAAGTTGCTATAAAGGATTACATTGCAGCCATCACAGCTGTGTTGATCTACTGCATCAGTTCCGAAACTTTTGAAAAGTAAAAACTAGTAAAAACCACTTACCCACAAAACATGTAAACATGGAATATAATATGTATAGATAAACAGTACTATTGAAAAGAGCACGCTCTCGAACTGAAAAACCACGCTATAATAAATATAAATAAATGGCGCAAAATAGATTAGCGTTAAACGTAAACTACCGTGTATAACCAGATCTTATAGAACACCGTTATATTTATATTAATATGACGTAAGCGTACTCTAAAACTGCTGTTGGATGCGGTGGCATAAATCTACAGTAGCTCAGGAGCCTAGCCTGTCGCTGCTTGGGGAGCAGATGACGCACCAAAGCATTTTTCAAAACACCTGATGATAACAGGAGATCAGCCTGAACATCGTAACTGTCACTCACAACACTCAGCACTCAGTTTTGTGACCCCTACGGAATAAAAAAATCATGCCCCAGGGAGTCAAAATATCTTATCTGCAGAAGTCACATAACCACTGTAGGGATTACCGACACTTCAAATATGTTGTCTAAACCACATTAACACATTGTGTGTATTATTTCTTACTTTAGAATTGTACAGTTCTGTTTTCCCAGTGTGTTGAGGAAAGCTCAAAGTTTGTTCAGGTGCCACAATATGATCATTACAGCGTTTTTCTGGGAGCTGGACCATTATTAAGCCAGAGATGCTACATTTTGGCCCTACGACTGGTGGATTAAAAACTTTACACTTATATCTAACATCTAAATACAAAAGCTATTAAAATATTTCAATTTACTTTATTTATGATTGCATATCATTTGGATGTTGAGGTCAGGTCTGCATCCAATGGCTGACGTTAACGTTTTGTTTTGTAGCACATGCGCACATTGTATCTCACGATTTCAACTTTTTCTCTAATAATTTGGACTTTTGATCTCATTATTTTGACTTTTTACCTTATATTTATTTTCATTTTTTTCCCCCACTGGCTTCCACAGTTTTCAATGTAAGTGAAGTAAATGTGCCTGCACAAAGTCTTAGGCCAACATATCAAAGTAAACCTTTGACGTAGTTGTATTTAACTGGAGTATTTCCTTATAATGACTATTTTATGCTAAACCACTGTTATGAAGCAAATGTTGTACCAAAACACTATACGGATTTCATAGCTTTACTATAATAGCTTTGCAGATTAATACTAATAAAACAAGACATGAAAAAAACTGATAAGATATAAGATAATAGGATAAGAGCAGTATTAACTCAACCATTACCAGCTGCAAGATTAAAGTTATGCACAAATTAGTGCTTCAATAATAATAAAAAATAAAATTATTCAATTCTGAAATAGATCAGTGTCACTCTTCCATCTTTGGCCATATGGACCAGCAGCAACGGTAGTTAAAGTGGGCAAACAACTCAAACCAATATGTGCGGCCTGAGAACATACGTGGAAATTGTTTGAATGAAAAGAAAGGAGGCTTCAGAGGGAACCTACGACATGACAAAGGAGCATAATGTCTCTAATTAGAACAGGCTTTGGATCCATAATGCTGTGCAACTGAGTCAGTTAGCTGATTTCATGATTTATTCAGTGCATTTTACGGTGCATCGTACCATTTATGTTGTCATATTCTGTCTAATGTAGAAAACTGGACACACTAATACAAAGCGAAAGGTCAACAAGGCCAGTTTTTTTGGGCCAAAGAAAGTCAAGCGGTGATACCTGTAATGTGAGAGTTGCATTAATGGGGCAATATGTAAGATTTAGCCAAAAATAATCTGGCCTTTTCAACATAATAGGAATAGGTGTTGTGATGATATGCTAAAAAATGTCTATGTATTATATTGTAGAGATAGCCACTCGAGTTAGCATGCTACTCATCTACCTTTCTTGTAATACATGTGCTTCAAGTGATGATAGTGAGTTACTGTAGCCTCCAGTGTGCAACATGAGGGGACGATGAAGAGCTGCTCTGAGGGCTTTTCCATCACATTATAGCATTATAGCTGCCAGTTGCCACAGAAACTGAAGATCAATGACCTTCATCACCATCCCAAACATCAGCTTCAGGAAAGACACCACCAGAGCAAAAATAAGGAGAGAAGAAAACGAGAGTAAATATTGGCGTGGCTTTCCACTGCCGGAGACAACTCTAGATGAGTAAAAACTTTCAACATTTGTGTTAGACCTGCAAGTAACATTTAAATTTGTCTGTTTAGACAAATGTATCTTGTTAACAACTGAAAAAAAAAATATGTAAGATTTAGCAAAAAATATTGTAAATGGAATCAATAACATCATAGTTTGATGTTTTTCTTTTGGGTTTTTTTTTTTTGCTGTAACATAAACTACCAAGAGGCTACACGTGGAATAACAAAGCAGTGTTGTTTTGACTGCCTGACTGAGTTGCAATGTTTTGGTTTGAAATTTGTATTCTTGTACTGCCATCAGTTAGATTTTGCCTTTATTCACAAAACTTGACATTAGTTTTATGAGATCAGACTGGATCTGAGATTTGGAAAGTCCAGTGTGCATTTTTTAGTCTGCCTTGTTTCTTCCAAGTCTAAATGTACACAACCTAGAACTGTGTCAATGGAATCGGTAAAATACCGCCCCCCTCTGGTGTGAAGTATCAAATTGCACCTTTAAGAACCAAACCAGGTTTTTTGAGGGGCTTTACAGGAAGTATGGCTCAGGTTTCATCTGACAGAGCAATTGTTTTTTTAAACATTAAACATTTGAGCTCGTCTGTGAAGTAAGTAAAGTTTAATGAGCGATGTTTTGTAGAGAGATACTGCTGTTTTCATAAGCTGCACTTATGCCCGTCTCATCTTGCAACTTCAAAAAACCCAAACAGCGTAGACGGTAGCCAGGAATGTTCAAAAAGGAATTTGGGGGGGATGTGAGTGGGGATGAGAGGTCTCTCCAAGGATGCAGAGCTTCCTCTCTCTTCTCCCTAATTAAGAATGCACAGATACAAACAACAAAAAAAACCAACATGTTGCCAACAAGAGCACATCAATTGAATTAGCCTTGACACAAACTGTCTCTAAGGTTGCCTTAGTTGTGACGAGGACAGGAAGGGGATGTCTCAGAGTGTGTGCACAGCTCTGCTGAGGTCCTCTCCGTGAATAAACGAGATGCCGTGTCTTTCCACCACCCTCTCTCTCCCCGCGCTCTCTCCCAGCTGCTTCGGGCCTCTGCTTATGTGACGCTAATTGTTTTTGCTACTTATGCCAAGTACCTACTCTTCCCCAGCACATTCTGCAGACAGGCCCTGGTCCCTCAGCTGCTTTTTGTGTCTGTTTAAGGAATGAAAAAAAAAAAAGGAAGCGTGCGCTGCCATCTGCAGCGAGCGCACTGCTGTTCTTCCTCCCGGCCGTGGCTGTCGGGAGTGCCACAATGATACACATCCATACGCTCCCTCAGAGGTAGGCATAAAAAAACAAAACAAAAAAACACTCTGCGGCGGAGAAACAAGAAAACACAACTGACACGTACAACTGCTAATAAGAAACCAAATAATTCAAGAAGTTCCTATTTTGTTGTGAGAGGGAAGACAGTGTACATCTGACAAAAAGGCTTTTAAATTTTGCAAACCATGCAGAGCAGAACATTCAGATCCAGGCCCTGTCTAAACTTACTTGCGGAACAAATCTGTAAACACAAACCCCTCGAAGTTTGCAGGCCTCCCTGCACACGTGGGCGCTTCCTCCATATTGTTGTGCAGTACTTCCATTTGGGCAGCAGGAGGCAGTGTTGTTTAGCTAATCCGCTCCCTCCACAAACACCGCGTGGCGGCACAAAGAGAGCCGGGCCTTTCCTGGTCCCTGGTCCCTGGTATCCACTCTCCTCTTGTTCAACTGACCCGTGACACCGTCGCACACGTAATGCCACACGGCTGTTGCATTATTTGCGTTTGTTTGTTTGTCTTCATTGCAGTGAAACTGCCTCCGACACAGTCCAGCAACAACAGCGGCAGGCCGAGAAGCGCGCGGGAACAGTAAGTGACGCTAATCACAATGGAGAGGCCGACGTCACAGCTGCCTGACAGACATTTCTCCGCGCGCAATTGACATTCTCAGATTTGTCCTCCGCTTGACAGCAGCGTCTCCCGACGTGACAAGTCTGTTTGAAGCTTCCGGAAGAGGCTCGCACAAAACAGGAGACGCACTGACGCAGAGCAAACTGGGCTGCAGCGGGAGACCCCAAAAAAAGTCTGTCTGGACAAACGTACACACACAGAGCACCAGTTTTATACGGGCCACTCGGAGAGTTGCAGAATGTTGATGAGAATATAAGAATAAATAGATAAATAAATAAAAATCCAACTGCTCTCCAATCATGAATATCTGGCTTTATGGCTGCTGTATTAAACCAGTGGGTTTTGGATGGTGCATGTCGAGGATAAGCCATTCAGCTCATCATCATCATCCTCTCTTTGTGAACTGAAGCCGCACAGAACAAAATAGAGGATCTGCTTCCAAAGAGGAGCCGGAGATGAATGGCAGGCGCTGTTGTTTGACTTTCAAATCACTGAGGCATCTATACTATTAACCCGGCGTGTAAATAAATGCGGGATTCAATTTCCACAGAGTAACGCAATAAGTTGACAGTCCTCAAAAAGATCAAACAGGCTGCTCCAGGGCACAGGAGCCACAGCGAAAGAAGCCTCGGGTTTACGAAAGGTGTTGACACTTTGAGAAAAGCCACAAAAACAGACAAATGTCACATCCTAAGAAACAATTACTGGGTGAGCCCCTGGATTGTTAAACCATCGGGTGTCCCAGCTACTCTCGCAGCGACTCACAGTGGATGTCAGTCAGTGCCAGGGGAAAGACTCTGTTTGTAGTAGTGCTGAATACTTGTTCTGGTCTCTTACTGTTCCCTTGCACACTGTAGCTACTCCATATAGTCTTTCATATTCAAAACAAAAAATCACATTTTTATTTGCCCATCTCCTTCAAGATAAACTTTCTATGCTGCACTTCATGTCCAAAATCACTTCATCCTCCCCTCCTATTAGTCTCACTCTCATCTGACTGCCGTGTCCCATTATGACTGCACTTGAGGCACTAATGATAATGTTATAACCCAGACCAATTTGCCACGGCAATCAGACTCACTTAATTGGGTTGATTATGAGCCCTCTGTCTGAGATGACCCCTCCGGACTCGTGAAAAGAAAAAAAGGGATCACAGAGAGAAGGAGGGTGTGGACTCATTTCTTCAGGCATTCCATCACTGTGCAGGATGTGCGTGGGATGTGGCTGTTTGGAGCGTCTTGATGTTGCAGGGGTGTTGGAGATGAAGTGTTGGGAGAGCGGACCCTCCAGGGGAGGTGTAAAGGAAGAGATGGGTGGGGCAGTGGCTTGGAGACGAGGAGGGCTGACAACACACCATCTGCAATGGACCCAGACACGGACCACATCTGCAGTTAATCCAATCAAGACATGACACACAAACATAAGGTCAAGAGCAGTTTGTGTTAGTGCGACGACGAAGAGGTTGCGGAGTCAACTGACTTCCAGCACGTTTTGGAGCAGCAAAGAGTTGAGCGAAAGCAGAGGGTGTGCAATTAGAAACACATTTTTATTGTTATTTTACTGTTAGAGGCCTTATTTACTCGACCCAAGCAGATAATCGCTTGTCAATTTGCGCCAAGGCTGGAAATGTGACTCAATACTCTTTTGTTGGCAGTTTTATTAAAAAAAAAAAAAGTCAAGAGGGAAAAGCTTCCGATGCCTGGTCAGATTTGGTATCTATTCTTTCCTTGTGTATCTTGTTTCAATTAAATCAGCTGTCCCACTTTCAGGCTGATTTATAAAATACTTACTGTTTAGACGTTTAACATTTCAGAAGCCTGGCTCCATTTGTGAAACAGAAAAATGGGTTTTGTGGAGAAAGGTGGAGTTTCTTTGTTTTTTTGCAACAGTTCCTGCATGGTCAGCTTGTGTTGTCTGTGCTTGTGAGAGTTTTTATTTAGATCGATAGTAATCAGTTTTGATTGCATTTCTCTTTGCGTGAAAATAACATTCTTAATATAACATGATAATTCAGCTTTTAACTTTGGAATGCAGCTTTCCGTCAATGCTATTTTGATCAGGATGCTTTGGATCATTCGGATATGCATAATCTTCATACACGTCATGCTCCAACTCTAACTAGCGTATAAATCTGGGCATGTTTGGTCTGATTGAAACAATTATGGGCGACAGTTATGTCCCGTTCTTCACTGTTTCGTTTCCAGCGAAGAACAGGACGCACCAACACAGAGCACAGTGCTGTAATACATGGGGATGGAAAGCAAATGGGCTTTTGAAAGCCAAGCAGGCTAGTCCCATTCAGAGGCGACTTGGTTCCACCCATGATCGAATGCAACATTTTAAAAGGACTATTTACTCTTTTCATTTCCTCTTGTGTATTACAGACGAAAGAGCGTGTGGCTCGCTGTATGAAAACAGGGCCTGGCCTAATGTTGCATGAAGACCATGGTGAATTCATATTGATGGGAAATCAGCCTCTGAAGCCCAGCAGCCATGATTTTTTCATAAGCCACCGGGAACAAGAAGTCAGTCAGCTGACAGGTGTTAACGCCGCCAATTGTGCTGTGGATAAGAGATGGGACACAGTGAAAAGAGGCGGAGAGGGGAGAAAAAGGCAACAACTGGCTCTTGTGTTCTGAGCACTTGTGTGTGCAGGATGTGTACGTGCTGCGTTTGTGTGCGCTCCCTGTGCCCTGCTCCCCTCTATAGCTGGAGAGGATTTTACGGTGGAGACTGTGTAAACACCAGAATGCATGTCAAATATGATGAGCCTTGATAGCTGTAAAACATACCCAAGGACTGCTCCTCACTTATTATCTACAACCGGAGCCCTGGAGCTATGTCTGCATCCTTCTGCCTTCCCTCCACGCATGTCGCACCACAAGTCCCTCTTTGGAAAGCATTGATTATTTTGGCATGAGCCTGGGAGAAAGAGGGGTGTGATTTCTTTTGTTTGCTCAAGAAAAACAAAAAAAAAGTCAGCAAAAATAAATATTTTTGTGAGCGTGGTGCAGCCACAAGAATAATACGAGCACATGAGAGAGAAATAAAGATGATGGATTTGCTAGCTGACGTGTGCTCGTGTGCCTCATGTGTGTGTTCGGGCTCTGCAGAGTTTTTGCGCCGCTACAGTTGGGGCATTGTTTTTGTTTTCACGCTGCTCTCGAGTCGAGCGTCGTCTTCTGAACTGTACATGTAGTATTATCTTTGTAATTCAGCGCATCTGTTTGCTGTGAGCGTGTGCTGTGTATGTAAAGGGCGCGTGCTGGAGAGAGAGAGCAACCGAACCTGCGGGCTGCGTGAAGCTCCAGGGAACCACTTGAGATTGCAGGCAGAGGGACTGATAAGGCAGCTAGCCATTCATCAGGCCAAATGAAGGCAGTAAAGTTGACTGGAGAAAGCTAGGCATTGCCCTGGGAGCTCGGTGGAGACCTGTGAATAACACATGTGAGCAGTGTATGCAAACATGTGCACGCACACACACAGCTGAGGGATGGGAAAAGAAGGCAGGACAAATGGACTGGGAGGAGAAGTGGGGTTCAAGAGTCAGGCTCTGGAGTGCAGATGGATAGAAGTGTAACGGACCTCCAAGCGCAGAGGCACAGTCTCCTCTGTGTGCTGCTCCCAGCGGCTTTGGCTCCAGTCTGGGGTCCATGTGGCCCACTCCACTCAGAAAACATCCATCAGACAGATATTACTGCAATCCAGAGGTGATACATTAGCTTGGGCGCGAGGGGGAGAGTGTGTGCCGGTGATGGAGCTCCCTGCTGTTGTCGGGGGGGCCTTGCAGAGAGAAAACTACGGCTCAGCACAGCACTGCGACTAACACTTTCCTGCTCCACGTCAATGTCTGAATTTATTCCATAGTAATGCTCTTTGTATTCTATTCTTAATCACACCACTGGAAGGATGGAAACATATTTCCACTGAAGAAAGTGCTGCAAAGTTGCACACTTATGAAAGCAATACATTACTTAAGCACTTAGGCCAGCCAAACAGGAGAGATGAAGCTACTTTAGAGTGTTGCTGGTGTGTTTATAAGACTATATTAGTGTCTCACTGGTGCTTTGATTGAGCTTGTACCATCAATTTGCACAAAGACTCTATCTTTACTTACATAAATCCCACCTCGAGGTTATTATGAATCTGATTTATTTGCTCCGCTTATGTTTATTATTGTGTTTTATGGTTTATATTCTGTGTTAAACGCCATCAGTGGGTCCTGCAGAGCATGCGTGTCTCATCCTGCAACGGAGGAAAATGGTTTATAGAGCTGTGAGTGCCAATAAACAGGCACCCACAGCCTTTTGGATGTACATCTTTAAAGTTTAATGCATGATGAATTCTATAGTTTAGTGCAGGTTCAAGGCCAAATGGTAGGCGCTGACAGGACTTCCCCAAGGCAGCTGCGCACTTGAGGAGGCGTCCTGTCATATTTCGTTGTTCTGTCTGCATGTGTACCTGCCAAACGGGGGAAAAAAAGTGCAAGAGAGGCCAGCAGCTCCTCGTCCGCCTTCTGTGTCCAGTTAGAATGCCGTCATCTGGACACATTCATTGTGATGTCCGTCTTCAACAGGATGAAACGCAGACGGTCCAACAAGGACAGCAGAGCATATTGGCGTCATCAACCAAAGCGGCGTATAGGGTGACATTCTTCCAAAATGTTCTGTTGCAATGTAATAATAGGAAAATAAAGGTAGCCAGTGCAGGATTTTCTTTCTATAGATCCCTGCCCAATCAATAATGATACTGATAAAGTACAACTGTACAGCTCTACTGCAATATTTCTCCCGCTGTGGCGCCTTGGATGCATGACTAAGCGGTCAAACGTGTACTGGAGAGTGATTTGTTACTTTGGAGCTGCTGCAATTGACCAGAGGAAAGCAACAAAGCAGATCTTTAAAACCATTGTTTGTGCTGGACACAGTCCTGATGTATTCCATGGGTACTGTATGTTGTGTTTTTCTTTCATTACTTTTGCAATAATTACTCTTGGTACTTTGTAAGAACACAAATGTGACTGTACACATTTTATTCAATTTTATTTCAATATCTCTGTTTTACGACTGTTGGTCTTTCTGCATTTATATCAGTAATAGCAGTTACCTTTTTTGGACTGTACACCAATTTGTGATGGTGGAAGCACCCTATACAAATGATTTACCACGGCCTGTTCTCGGCCATTCCCAAATTGTGTGCATGTAGGTCATGATAGCCCCGTGGGCTGCAGTTTTGGAGCTGCCTGTGAGCCATTTTGCTACACCAACAACTAATAAAAAATAAATATGTGAACTTTCACCAATGTTCTGCAAATTTTCAAGCTGGAGCCTATCTCAGCATCTTCGGGCGAAGGCAGGGGTCACCCTGGACAAGTCGTCAGTTCATCGCAGGCCTCACATATAGAGACAAACAACCATCCACACTCACACCTACGGGAAATTTAGAGTGACCAATTAACCTAACTCCCAGTTTGCATGTTTTTGGACTGCGGGAGGAAGCCGGAGTACCCGGAGAGAACCCACGCAGGCACAGGAGAAACATGCAAACTCAGCACAGAAACGCCCTGACCCGGGAATCGAACCCAGGACCTTCTCGCTGTGAGGCGACAGCGGTAACCACTGCGCCGCCGTTGCTTGCTTAATCAAGTGTGGAAATTATTTCCAGCCATTGATAAATCCAGAGTCACCAAGTAAAGAAAATGAAATGAATCCTTCTCAGAACGTTTACCAAAAATCACATGCAAAGCACTAACAGGGCTGCCACATCACTTCAAGAGTCTCTCTTCAGGTGAGAATGATTGTTCCCCTTCATAATTCACAGACCCAGATTTCACAAAGTTTGTGTGCCAGGTGTAAATGAGGCAATGTGCGGATCCACTTGTGTTTCCATCCTGGCGCCTGTCGTCGCTGTGAGTAAGTCTTTGATAGCTGTTATACTGCGAGACAGACAGGCCTGTGCCAAGACGGTGGCATCAAAAAGCTGACGATTGACAGCTACTGACAGCCATCTTCTTCTTAAACACACTTCAGGTCCCATGTGCTCACCCCAGCACATCCCGTCCTCCCCCTCTCTCTGTCGGGGGAAATTGAGGAGACTCAGAGATGAAGAGAAGGATGACGTAAACTGGCAGCCGTCATCGTGTTTTGTTTTGGTCAGGACACAGAGAAAATTCGTAAAGTTTTAAAAGACATTTTGGAGGATTTTGCACTTTTACGATTTGGATCTGCAGGCGATAAACTTAGTCCCTCACACCGCTTTATGTTGCTGTTGGCCATGAGTGGCTGATTAAATAGAAATATTTGTGTGCATGGCTTCCCATGAGCTCAATTTTCCATGTGAACTATCAAACAGAAATGAACTATTTGGCTAAACATGCAGAGACTGCATGCTCACCGGAGCCTTTCAGCCCTAGGTTTTTGTTGTCCAAGACGTGCCACCTCGATGTGAAACGCTGTCACTACGACCAAGATGCCTGACGTGAACTATGAAGAAAGTGAGACCTTTGGCATGCGCAGATGCAGGCACGAACCCAACTCAGCACAACAAACATGAGCTGCATCCTCCTTGCGCAATGCACAGAGTCAGACGCACAGGTAAACGCGCGTGCATCTGGATTTCTCTGGTTTTTCCTTGTGTTTCATCAGCCTCAGTGGTTCTTCGCCATATTCAACCTGTGGAGCCATTATTTCCTGACACACTTATCCTCCCCTAAATGATTTCTCTTCATCTCCCGCAAGTCTCCTAATCAAAGCTGAAAGCTTAATGCCATTCAGGGATCCTACTGCTTTCAACTGCATTCACTGTCATTATGAAAATGAATGGCGGCAGCTGAGAACTCAGATGTTCTTACACATCATGACGGAGAGTCTCTTAATGTGTCTTGTGATCTTAGCTGTTGCTGCCTTTGACTGAAGGCCTTAGTTGGAGACTCAACTAATCATGTTACACATCTCACACTCGACATTTGGGTTCTGTATCTGCTCTGTGTCTCCCTTCCTCGCCTGCTCGCTGTCTCGCCAGCGCATGTGTTGCTCATCGAGATCATTAGTGCTTGTTGACAAGAGTGCAGACAGAAGGGAAATCCAAAGTTTCACTCCACTTGAAGCCGGTGATCTCTTTGTGTAATAGCTGAGCGCCGGCTCCAAGGAAACTAATAAGTATGGAATTGTCAAGTTCATCATTGGAAAGAAGAGAAGGAGGTGGACTTTAATATGTTTAAAGTCCAAAACCTGGCTACACAAATGCTGCTGTACTGTTACATGTCAGCAGTGCGAACACAAAGAGCATCCACAGTAGCTGACTAAGAGGGATTGAACTTGTTTCACGCTGTTTACGAGAATTATCTTTAGTTACCTTGTTTCCAGAGTGTTCACCAATTAAGTTCACATTGCACCGATGCCAGTAAAATGGCCCCAGTGTAAGTTTGGTGTCACACGTGATTAGGCTTTCCAAGTTGTCAGATTTCTTTTCTGTGGAGGTGATGATGTTGCTCAGCACTACGCTGTGAGCTTGTCTTTGGGTTGTCACTGCTGTACCAACTTGTGTGCAGCAGAATATTATTTAGAGAGACTTTTATTGAAAGAGCCCGTCGCCCAGTTTATTTTTCTTCCAGATGTGCCATCGCCGGGACGGGATGACATCTCCATCGCCCCTCTAATTCGTAGCCTTCCGCTGGGTGTGTTTGCTCAGGGTTTATACAGAAAGTAATTACCTCTTTTAGACACGCAGCTGTTGGACAAACTGATTTTATGGATCACGGCTATTGCCCAAAAAAGGTAAGCAATCTGGGCTCAATTTGTCAATTATTAAATCATATATACATTTTCTTTCAGGCCATTAGCTACAAGGGGGGTTTAACAATCATTTTGTGCTCGGCCTCTGTCTCTGTCTGTGCAATGAAAAGAAAAATAACTTAAATCACAATGATGTGTCTGGATTCTTTCACCCCGTTTAGCTAACAAAGTGCAAAAATGACTCATGGCAGATGAAGGCATACTTTCTAATTAGATTACAGCTCGATGGGCTAGAATTGATTAATTATAAAGACTTTGATGCTATTTCGCTCTACGCTCCCTCGTTTCCCTGTGACTTCATTGACACATTGCTCACTGATCTGTAGTCGGCTGCTGGGTTGAGTTCCCAAGTTGTGGAAATGCACTATTACAGCAAATCATGCACGAGCACGGACAGGCCGGCCTCTAAGTGATGGCCACCATATGCATTCGCCTTTAAAACTTAAAGGGGAGTACAATTTATCGAGGGTGTCACATGGCAGCAGTGACTAATTATTCTCAACACCAATGTGGACCACAGTGGTTAATGTATTCCAGGGCCTAGGGGGAGCTGTCAGGAAGAGGACACTCTTGCTGCTGCTCTCACTGGCTATGTTGGTGCAGGAGTCAGCATGCTCAGTACACAACAAAACACTCTGTGAAGGTAACGCAGTTACTTTGTGCCCATAAACCTCTTCCCTGGTTTTCAGATTGCACAGGTCTGTGTCACCGGGGCGTCAATTTTTGGCTCACTGAGGGTATGATGGCTAAAGTTTTGTAGAGATACTATTTCCTGTTTGAGAAGCACAATAGACGCATGTCTCTGACTCCCAGAGAGAGACCTCTTTGTTTGTCTCTTTTCCTACACCTGCTCTTTCAGAAAGGGAAATGATTGTAAATTCGCTGGCTGGTTTTGAAGTGTGAGCCATCAAACCTGTGTGCGTATCACTTGGGAAGACCATTGTTGTGTTGACTTCCTGTCTGCAGCTCAGTGTGAGTCTGTTGGCAGCTGTTGGCAGCTGTTGGCAATAACTTATGGAGCGGGAGAATACAAACACTCCCTTTGATGTGAACGTTATTTGGATGGAAGAAGGTCAGCGACTGGGTCAAACTGTACTTGCAAATAGGTCTGCTTCTCTTGTAATGCTATTAGGTGTTCAGTGTTGGTTTTAAAGGCCCATCAATGGCACTTGTAATTTTTCGCTAACTTTACCAGGTTTGGTTGGCCACGGTACAGTTCTAATTTATGATATCATGCATTTTGTTATGTTTTTATTATCTTCTCTTATGTTTTAAGTTGCTGTGGTAATTTTTTGGGGATCTATATGAATCTAAAAGGAATCAAATTCCCTGTATTTTTGTGTTATTCTCTCTAATAGCAGACATACATAGTGAGTTGCTGGTGATAATAGTGGATGGTTTAGCTGCTGAGGATTATATTCAACATGTGACTAGAAAGGAAACTTTTTTGGCAAATGAATGTTAACGTTGCTTTGTATAAGCTGAATGTGTTGCTTTCTTGTCATATCAGCTTTTGAGTTACACGAGAAAAGTACAAATCTCCACTGATGCCCAACGGTCCCCTGACATTAAAAAACCACGGATCTGCCCCATTATTCGGATGTGAACAGTATTTAGTGGTTTGTCCTTGGCTCCTCCCACCAACAAACAAATCAGCCAATCAAAAGAATGGTGAAAAGGTATCCTCCATAGTGGAGATAATGTTTAATGTGTTACATACATTGAAATCATCATCCAGTCATATGTACAAGACAGTGACCAGGCATATGGTTTCTCAGTAGAGTTGCTTTCTTCTCAGAGTTAATTTAATTTTATTAATGCGGCAGTTGGCAATATGGTCTTGTTATGAATGGTGCTCCACTTGGTTAGTGTCTAAGTGATGATCTGGAAAGTACTACAAAAAAATACATGCTAAATTCACTAATTTCAAGGTTCACAGAAGCTTTGCTTTGTAAATACGATGGCGACAGATGAGAAGTGGTTGTGTAGCGCACTGAATGGAGGATTCACATTCCATAACTGCTCAGATGGAACTGTTGACAAGACCACTGTCCTTTGCAATTTATGCAGTGAGGAATTTTCATACCGTTGCATTAATTCAAGCCTGAAATATCACCTCAATGCAGAGCACAAAGCTGTTAGCTCAGAGGTGACGCTATATATTACTTTAAGCCTTTGTTGTCTTCGTAATCACAGTTATTTTAATGCTGGTTTCATCTACGATAATTATTACAACAGCAGAAACGTAATGCTCCACCTCATTGCTCCTTCTGACACACGTGTCATTTGTATTTTACCTAATTACATGTGATATGCTTTGTCCACATGAACCAAATTACCAGTAGAAAATTGCACAATAGTACTTGTTGTAGTTGTTTTTGTTGTTATGATTACGATCATGGTTGTTGTTTTTGTTGTTGTCTTCTCCGTGTTCCCCATCCCCTCTGTCTTCCCTAACCTGTCTCTTTTCTCTCTTTCCATCCACATTTTTCTCACACAAATTCCTCACACAATCCAGTAGCCATGCCAATAAAGTTAAACACAGATCTCAACAGGAGCAGTATATCAGACTCCTCCTTTGTAGAGCAAATCGTTGCAGCACAACAAGGTATCCAGAACCTTCACACTGCATGCCTCGGTTGCTATTGGACAATAGAGAAAATGAAAGTTGATAATGTCTATCTATTCATTGATTCATTAATTCACTTCCAAAATCATTTTGCATTTAAATTACAATTAAATGTGTCTCACAACAAATATTGGTATTTGCAATTAATTTTGATCAATTAATTCAAGAACCTATAATTAATTGGGTTACATTTTTCAATCGCTTGACAGGGGTAGTAAAAATTCATATAGTAAAACATGACTACTGAAGAGAATTTACAAGTAAACCATTGTGTGTGACACACAAATAGATGAATACAGCTTTATTCTTCATCTTGGAGTGTTTAGTAGGAAGCAACTGCACTTCTTATCTTGTTTGAAGACGTTTCGCCTCTCATCCGAAAGGCTTCTTCAGTTCTGAGGGTCAGTGCGGAAAACCCAGGTATTTAACCCAGAGTGGGTGGAGGTAATCACCACAAATGAGGACGTGGTTGAAAGCGCCCCGCCTGGGGGCGATCATCTGGCTACGCATCATGTGAGTCGTTAAGATCACATGAGCCCAGGTGTGAATCACTCCAGAGTGTTTGCCCCTCACCCCTGGTTTCATGTGACACCTTGGGATCACATGGCCCCAGGTGTGTATGAGGGTTAAACCTCCTGGGGAGGGCTCCCAAGACAGCATCGTAGGTTGCAGACAAGTGGTGCCTTAGTCCACGTCCTCATTTTTGGTGATTGCCTCCACCCACTCTGGGTTAAATACCTGGGTTTCCCGCACTGACCCTCAGAACTGAAGAAGCCTTTCGGATGAGAGGAGAAACGTCTTCAAACAAGATAAGAAGTCCAGTTGCTTCCTACTAAACACTCCAAGATTAAGATGACCTGGATGACTGAAAACCTTCACGGACACAACTTTATTCTGTTCAGTGTCATACACTAACAATAAGGTTTTGTTTGTGAGTCATGAGTTAACACAGTTTATGACATGGTGTCGGGGCATTCATCTGCCAACACTTGAAGCCACTTTCACAGAGGTCAAACAAAGTGTAGCTTTTATTTCCAGCCTTCACACTAGCCATGAGTGTAGCTTCAAGATGAAAAAGAGGCCCCGCTCTTTTAAACATCACTGATAATAAGCATGCCTTTTTCTGCATCCATGAGAAATCTCCCATTATCTATTGACTCGGTCTCACTCTGTGTTTCAGTGACATACGCCTCCCTTCTAATTCCCATTACCAGGAAAACGGTACCCTTATCAAGGGAAACAATATGCCACTTGTCAGTGCAGTCAGAAAATATGAGGAAGCATCTGCCTGGTCCAGAGGAACTCATGACTCTGTGGTGAAGCGTGCCCCGCCTCCCCTTTACTCTTTGCTTTCTCTGGCCTGGGCCCTCCCCCGTTGTTGGTCCTTCCTGTGACCTCTGGGTGGTGGCAGGGTGGCAGCTGAACAGCAGAGTCAAATTGATCATCAGGAGATAAGTCGCAAATTAAATTCTGATATGTGCTGCAGTTTGGGGACATGTGTAGGGTGTACAGTTGGAAGTTTAGGCAGGTGTGGTTGGTTGGAGCGGGACACCCAGGCCTTTCAGTCACCCACCCCCAAGCCCTGCTCCTGAGTCGTAAACCTGTCACAGAGATATGTCTCTGTCGATGATGGCATTCCACTTTTTGTTCCCCCAACCCCCCATGTGCTTGGTTGTTATCGCCTTCCTCCCAGATATGTCTCCCTGCTCTTTAAGACAAAGGGTAATAAAGCTATAAATTGTGTGGTCTGCAGGAAGTATGGACATTCTGTCTGGGAGATGCTGTAAGAAGTGCCATAAAGCACCCTCAAAGTCATAGCTGATGATTTACAGTTATTTAACATCCTCCTCTTCCCCTAAATCACAGTGATAAGAGAATTAAGTGATGGCTATAGGTTCTTTGTCCTTAGTCTATTGATTTTCTTTGCCACTCAGAAGGATCCTGAACATTATAATTATTGAGCCCTGCAGTTTGATTCAGGTTTACAGAGTAAGAGAGGCCCCCTCAGTTCAATTCTAACACAGTTAAAACAAAAGGCACCGTTTTTCAATTTCGTAATGGGCTTCCAATTATGCTTAATTTACCTTATTTGGTCAGAAAATGTTTTTTTTTTTTTTTTTTTTCCAGAGGCCTCTGTGCTATAAACAGCTTATTTGTGCTGTGACAAAACCTCAGTAACGGCTCAATTTGTCTTAAAAACAGGGCGCTGCTTCTTCAGCAATCATTCAGCCGCGTGGCCAGACAGATTTTTTGGAACACAGCTTTTCCATTAAGGACACGTCTTTTGTTTCTAGCAATTTTCTTGACGCAGTCATCTGTGACATGATGGAAGCATCTTTGTTAACTAAAAATCACAATCAACTGATGCATGGGACTGTTTATCCCACATTATGAAAGCTTTTATCCTCGCTGTGAACTGCTGGCCTGTAGAGAGAAAAAAAATCCTGTCCGTCTGCCGGGGGTGTTTTTTCACACAGGTTGTCACCAAAAATATGAGCCAGGCTTCTGAACCAGCAGGTCATCATCACTGACAGATTGATTCATTGAAGTGAATTCAGCTGCTGAATTTTTTTTTTCTCTTGCACTGATTGATAAACATGACACTTGCACATGTGATGGGCTGTTTCAGTCATTACAGAACAGGAGTCTTTTCAGAGGTTGTGTTTGTAGTGTTGGATCTACCCACTTTAAGGTGAAATCTGTAAAACGGAGGTGCAACCTAAATTTGAACCCACCTCCAAACATACATTATAGGGGCCAGTATATCACCAGAGCGAGCTTCTCTCACTATAGGCCTGCTGTCTGCTTTAAGTTAGCTTTCTTGGGATGTATAGCTTGGCTGTGGATTTAACCTCTTAGCTTGGATAGTGGTGAACTAGTTGGCCTAAAGCTCACTGATAGATGCAGCTGTATCACAAGGAGAGTTAACCTGGACAGCTCAGCTCAACCAGGCTCCTCATTTGCAAACCGAACAGGGAAAGGACACAGCATCCGAGAACAGTAGAGGCCAGCTTGGCTACAGGGGACACATTATGAAAATAATTTACAGTGACTCCAACAGGGAATGTTATTAAGCAATAAAGCTTGTCTTTGGTAGATTAAAGAAAACTTGAATTCACAAGGTGTACGGTTGTCTGGTAGTAAAGAAAATGCTGGGGAGAAGGATATTTCCTTTCTTGGCGTTTCGAGAGATGTCCCACCCGGAACTTCGAAGCGCAATTGGCCGATCATCTCTAGAGGTACAAAATGATACTAAAGTACAGGAGAGGCTGGGGCTTGCTGCTCAGCATTCTAACTTCAGTGGATATCTGCAGTGCAATATATTTGACTACCCTATGCATGTTTAATATATTTTACATGTGGAATTTACTCAGTTTTGTCTGTTAAAACAAGTCTGAAATTACCAGCTGAGAAGGGTAACAAAGACTTCTCAATTAATGAGTCAGGACTCAAGTCAAGTCAAGTTCATCCTGCCATCCTAAATCCATCTTGACTTGTCCTTCTCCTTTAGTTTGGTTGAAGAAAATCCTCACTTCACAGAAGATTTGAAAACATTTGGGCTCGACATGTTTTTTTCTGGTTTTGTTTTTTTTGCTCACTGCAAATGGCCATCTCTCACTGTTGCCTTTATTCTGCCCCCTGTGTCCTGTCATCCTCTGCAGACCTGCTGTAAGTAACCTCCGTACTGGATCTTCTCTCATCATTCTGGCCTCCACCATTCTCTGTCCATTCCCAGTTTGATTTCCAGTGATTTTCAGGCCGCAGAACCCAACTAAAGAGGTGTGCAATGTCTTGCTCAATCATCAACACTGGGCTTTTTAAGTGTTTGAAGAAGCATGAATACTGCTGATGTTCTGGTGTGGACAGTAGAGGAGTACACATACACGCTCTCCCTTTCATCTTTTAAATGTTCTTTCTTTTTAATATGGAACGACAGACACACAGAAACACAAACATATGAAGACAAACACACACACAAGCACATTCCTGAAGCACCGCAGAGGGCCACAGCCCCACTTACCACTGCCTGACTGTTGGCTTCTTAACAAAGACGCAGGGAATGTAATTAAATCATTTACCTTTGATACCCAGCCAGCTTTGAAATTAATTAATTCGCGCAATGCAACGCATTAACTAAGAGCACGCGAAGGATTGAAAGAAAAAAAAAAAATTCTGCATACTCGGTGACAAAACCCCTCCCGCTTGAACCTTTGCTACAGCAGTGCCCTCATCGACCTGCAGCGAAGAAGCAAAGAGCTTCTCCAGTTGACCTGTGCTGATGTTTAGGCCGCATCAGCTGGAGTGCCTGAGGCGAGATCAGGCTGTTGCGGGAAGACAGGCTTTGCTTACACATCCCTTTCATTTGGTTGTCCATTTGACACCAGAAATATTCTCTGCGGAGATCAGTAGTATGTTTGAATAACAGACACAACAATGACCATTAAACCCAAACAGGTCACAATGTAAAACCCCAATATCATGCCAGATGTTACAGAGGTAACTGTCTGTGTGGCACTGCTACTGTCACTTGTGATGGTGATAGGATTTTTTTTTTTTTTTTTGTGCCTGTTTGTTCTTTTTGCTGTTAGTTGTTTGCCTTCATTTTGCTTTTACTGAAACCATTATCACATTTTTAGCACTGGATCTGAGTCAGAGTACCTCTGCAGCTCTCTGGCTGTAAGATGTTCAGATGGAAGCCTGAAGCAAATTCTTTAGTGTCATCATTTTGCCTTTCGAAGAACATCAAGCATTTGAATCAATGAGCCTTCATCAGCTATCTAATTTTTTACTTCTCCACATTGGCTAGCTACTGCGCTGCCAGTCAAATGGAAAAAAAAATACCGCTGTGTTATTCTCATTATTTTCATTTTTCCTCTTGGCTTGTAAATTACCGCCGTGGCAAAGTTAAAAGCGTCTGAAAACCACTTGACGAACTGAAATGAATCATGTGGACCTGTGAGAACTTTGATTTATAATTTGGTGCTGATGGTGTGAGAATATCTATATTGCCCCGAGAGCAGCAGGATTTGGTGAGCTCCAGAGGCGCATTCACCTTCCTCTAGTATATACCAGTATTATGTCTTATCCTGCTCTTTCTGTAACCGTACCATATATCGTTTTACCTCCTGACTGCCGATGTGGTTCTCAGTGTTCTGTGTCCTGTTCTGCCATATAGTTATTATTGTTCTGTTGTTTTGTTATTATTTGATATATGGCTTTGACTTTCTAACATTTTCATTTCTAAACCGTGTCCTATCTTGTTTGAGGGGTCTTTTTTCCTCCTTTTTTTCTCTTCTTTTTTACCTTCATGTATTCCACCTGTGCTCTGCCCCACCCTGATTTTTTTCACCTATGTCTCATTGTCTTGTCCTTCCTTCCTTGTGCTAAGTTCCTGGACTGTATCCGAAACCAACTATGCAAGCAGTAAATAATGATTTGGCCAAAATGTAACATGTATCATATACAGTATGCAAACAAAAGCAAAATTTGCAGTATGCCAAAAATACCCAGATGTTCTCAATGTCGATTGACAAATCTACAGTATGCATCAGACCAGTCACCCTTGCATAGTGTTTCCCACAATGTGAATTGCTGTACTGGTCAGCGGTCGAAGTGGTGAACAACAACAACAGCACAAACCAGCATGGGCATTAATACAAACATCAATTTAATGAAAAAAAACAACCCACCAGTTTGATTGAAGCAGGATACCAAAAGTAATGTAAAAGCAAAAAAAAAAAAACTCATTCAAACTCTGTTACTTTTATAGTGCAGTGATGTGAAGGAAGTTCCTTCAATAAGGTCCATTGACTGGAATCATGCTGCGCCGACGGACACCGTATGCAGTACATGCTAGATACATGTTTCCAACTTTAATAAGGGTCAGAGAGACCATTAATGAATGGTTAAATTCAGCCTAATAGATTATTTATTGCTGTTGTGTTCACTCAGTGTTCTTATGCATCAATGAAGTGTTACTTGAGGAATATGTCCTCAGTGTGAAAAAGGTAGTGTCGGGGCTGCATTGACATTTTCTGATGATTTAAAGATAACTGAGTTTGTCTTTTTGAGTTAAGTTTCAAATTTTTGAGGTAAGCAATCTGGATGCTAACTTTTGTAAGTTAAAACAATTCTTTGTTTTACAGTGTCTTTACAGTGTATATCTCTCAATAAATGTAGTGGAACAAAAAATAGCTTATTTCCTCTGCGATGTAGTTTTAGATTGAAACATAGTAAAACCTTTGGTTTGCTCTTAAGTAAGTGCAGTAATTAAGAATATGTACTTAGTTGTTTTCCATCAGATATAAAGATATTTTCACTGATATAAAAGAAATAAGAAGATAAAGGTATTTTAACTGTTTTCTTTTAACAATCTATAATCAATAACAAACCATAAATAATGTGACCATCTAAAGTAGGCATTCTATCAGATGTCAGCAAACTATTATGACAGACAACAAAAGGCTGTTTTTAAAAAAAAATATTCTATTTTATTTTCTTTGTTTTATTACATTTGTACTATAAGAACTTTTTCCCCTCACACATCCCCCCACCCAAGTCTCTGGATCATGGTATTGCATCTATAACATGGATAAGTATGACGGCTTTAAGTCTCGTGACCTTCAGCGGGCCATCATGTGGTGACAGTATTTACATCCCTCTGAGATCTAAAGAGCATTTACCCAAACCATATGCTGCCTTCATAATGGTTAGTGATATTTGTGTGAACGCACCCAACAATTAATGAGGGAGAAATGGGGCTGGCGTTAACCTCCGGGTATTCCTTGGATGTTAACGCTCCTCTCCCTGAATCTCAGTCCCTCCCTTTGCCTGACTGTCTCCTGTCCTCGTCTAACTCTCTCTGCCCTCTCGTCCCCCTCCTTCCTCACGCTTGGGGTCCAGTGGAAGTGATTTATCTTAGCATGAATAGACTTTTGATGATGCCGAGACAGGAGGCCCCGGGCCCTTGGCATTGAATGCTTCAATGGCGTTTGCATGAAGTCCACAGCCCCCTGGAGCCACAATAAATGTCAAGTGCAACAAACGTCCTGTAAATAAGATAGAGCACTGCCAAAGCCGCAGCCTCCTTATTGACTGCTCGAGCAGAAGTTGGTGTCTTTGTGTATCTTTGTGTGTGTGTGATAGCATAATAAAAAGCAACAAATCTTGGATTTCATAGACACAGCCTATACTCTCAGAGTGGTTATGAGCTTTCTCCTTCAGGGGATTTATGCGACAGCAATGTAAAAGTGAGAAAATGTTGAAGGTGAACGGCACCATAAATGTCGCTAAAAGAGTGTTTTTTTTCTCTGCATTGTCCCACAGATATTTTTTGTGTCAATGTGTAATCACATTCTACTACAAGAAAAACTTAATACTTCATTCATTCATTATGTGCTTTTATAGAAACATCCTCAATTTTAGATCCGTCTCAGTGCTGCCACCTAATGGATGTTAACGGCATTTTTGTGATTAAATGGGTGAACAAAATTGAGAAAAAGACCAATGGCACCTCTCCTCAACTGTATACATGTAGAGATGTAGAGAAGCTTTTCAGATGTGATATCTGCTGTACAATGACTGCATGATATTTCCAATCCAGAGTATGGTACTGCACATACAGCAGGAGTTCCATCTGTACAGTAGAGGACACACATACTTCTGCCATGTGCTCATCTTTTCCTCACAGTCACTTGTAGCCTGAGGCCAACAGACACATGTTGGCCTTGGCCATAATACATGCTGTTGCTGTTCTTTTCATAAGAAAAACTCTGTGATATGTCAGTCTGGATTTTCCCAACCTATGTACAGTATGTGTGTTTTTAAAATTTGCTACTCAAAAGGAGACACTCACCAGAGATGGAGGCTGAGATGTGATTTGCAGACTTTGCAAAGCCACTGTAGGGAATCAACTGCATTTTATTTGATCCGCCTCTTTTTCTTCAAGCATTTCCCCCGTTGGTTAAAAATGAAGAACAGAGCAGAATCATGGCTTCACACTATCAGAGGGTTTCTAGGGGGAGAACGGTCCTGCATATATCACCTCGGCTGGTGTCATCCCCAGCTGATAAACTGCGTTTCCTGTCAGTGGAGGGCACTGAAGGTTACTGCCAAGATTAAAAAAGAACAAAACAACCTCTAACTGGAGTGGTGACGCATCCCGCTGGCTCATTGTGGTAATTAACTATATGAACCCCTGATGAATCCCTAAATGTGGATGTAACAGCAGCTTTTAACATATGTGAGAGCTTCCAAGCGTGACAACATGAGCTCGCACCCTTACATCTGACATAAAACATAGCAATATTCAAACGTTTGCCAACATGCACTCAGCTGATTAGACGGGCGCATAGATTATTGTCCCCTGTCATTTGTTTTTATATGAATGTAGTGGGTTGGCCCTCCATCTATTGAATTGACTCACAAACGTCACCCGCAGCTCTCTCAGTTTGTTCTGGCCAGAGAGCACGGCCTGCTGCATATCCAACACTCAGCAGTGACCATAAGTTGTTTTTTGTTCCCCTTCTCCAGCTCTCTCAGGGCGATTTATGAGCCTCTGGCTGCAGACTGATTAGAGCAGAGCTTGTAAAACGTATCTTGGCGTGTACTTGGGGTTCTGCTGGAGCTTTCCCTGTCACACATCATTCATACATCAGTGGTGAAAGAGAGAGGCGAATCAAGAGAGGTAGAGGGAGGGTGGCGGTTTCAGTGTCAAGGGAGGGCATTGTTTAATCCTCAAACGCATCCATTTTGGAAATGGTTTGCCTCAAGCTTTCAACACCTTACATTTGTTACGGACAAACACAAGAACACATGATGTGATCATTTTCTATTACCTTCATTTTCCATGATGGTGAGTTTTAAACTGTGAAATGTTTGTTGTTGTAACTGTAAACCGTTTTTAGCTGTATTTAACAATGTATTCTGAATATTTGAAGTAAATCCTCTCTTAGTATCACACGTCACCATTTTGAGCCAGAAAACACTAGAGTATGCGCGGCCGTTGCCTGGCCTCTACCTCAAATTTGCCCAAGCATGTCCGGAAGTATCACTGAGCTCTGCTACCTGTCACCCAACTTCCAGCATGATTTGTGACAGCGCGTCTGACCAGAGCAATTACATTAACAAGCGCCGGAAGGCCCTGGCTGTCAGGCTCTGCCGATACCACGTGAGATCTTTATTAGATTACAATTATGAGACAACAAATCCTCTCATTGTTCCACCTTGTGGACTGTGCTTGGACACGTGCCACTGTCACATGAACACAGGCAGAGTCATTTCTCAGGAGAGGCCCTGTGCCCATGTGGCGTCCTGTCCTCCATAGCAACAAAGCTGTTGCAAGCAATATGAAGTTAGTACATGTTTCGACGAAGGCAACTAATTTTGGCAAGAAAAGCTAATTCGATGTCTTAGACAAAGTTGGCTCCTGTGATAGCAATTGTCTTATGGGCCTTATTTTTACGAATGATACTTTAAATTGAAGCCATCAGAGGTTGGTAAGGTAAATGTCAGAGCCACAGGACACTTGTGACGACAGACCAGGAGTTCAAAAAGAGGACTCCTGGTGTCATTCATGTTATTAGTAACACTTTTGCTGTGAAAAGGGTTTGTTTTACAAGGCTGTGTGAATGTTTCTACAACTCCTGAAAGGTAAAATAGACATTTTTTATCATTAGACACACCTGTTCCCCCCAGCAGGCTCTTAACCAGCTCCTCCACACACACTCTCTGCTAGATCGTCGTCGCGTCATGCACTACCTTGCAGCACTCTTTTCCGGACGAATCTCCTGTTACCTGACCTGCCTTCTGCCCCCGAACTTTGCATCTGCCCGTTCCCTGTCTGCCTGCACCCTGCCTGGCCTCCCTCTCCGGAGACTCCGTCCCCATTCTGAACGTAGAATGTGCTTGCCGACTAGGCTTCCTGATTGCCGTCCATTTGACCTCGTGAACATTTTTAATAAAGTTCTGAACTGTGCCGATCTAGATTTGTACTGTTCTTGGGTCCATTCTCACACCCGTTACAGTGGCAATAAGATAGCAAATTAAAAAAAACCCGGTGTTGCTAATGTTGCCAATTAATGTTCTGCTCCACTCAGGCCTGATTGTGCACATGTTGACTCAATGGAACAAAACCTTATTACATTTTATCAATTACATCTGTGATAACCTGCAATGTCATGTGAACATAATGTAGGTCTATTGTGAGTTTGGCATAAACTAAGGGAGGATGTGAACTCAGTGCTGTGAAGGCAACAATGAAATGTGATAAACATCCAGTCCTCACTCTGCGGGTTTGAACCGTTGCCTTACAGCAAGAAAGTCCTGGGTTTGATTCGTGGCTCTGGGTCATTTTCTATGTTGCTCTCTTAAGGCATTTCTCTATGGAGTTAATGTGTTCTCCTCAAGGCTGCGTGAGTCCCCTCCAGGTGCTGCTAGTTGCAACATGCGAGCTATATGTTAATTGGCGACTCTGAATTGCCCTTTTGTGAAAATGTGAGTGTGGATGGTTGTTTGTCGCTATATGTCAACTGTCGAAATAAAACCGCTGACCTTTTCAAGGGTGTACCTCACCTCTCCACCAATATCAGCTGGGATAGGCTCCGGGCCTCAGTGATCTACGGAGGATAATTTGAATGGATGGATGGAAGCAGGTGGAAATTTGTTCCCTATACCATTTAAAAATAGCTCACCAATGAGCTTCTTTAGCCTCATATATAGACAAATATGAAGTATACCTTATTTATTTATCTATTTACATATTTGTTTTGTTTACTGCTTGTGAAAAATAATTGCACACATTTTTTTTTACCAGTTAGATAAAACCTGGACTGTCTGCATTAAGAACCAGACAGCTTTTAATCACCTACACAGTCGGTTGATGTAGTGTAACATTGCATGGGTGATACAATCCAGTCCTGCAGGGTAAAATCTCTTCCTTGATCATTTTCGTTGTCCTCCTTTTCAGATAATCTATGTTATTCTCTAGCTAATGGTAAATAATAAAGAAATAGACCTGAAAAAATTGAAAAATATTCCAAAATAAGCTTAGATCCCCCCCTAATTCTAACAAATTATTGGATGAAAACTGTTTCAAATGGGTAGGCTTTCTGGTATTTTATTGGTTAAACAGCCAAATTAACCATGTGGCTTGAGTTCACAAAATGGCAGAGACAGGCCCAGTTTTCCATAGCTTTAAGAGTAGCAGATCACTGAAATGTCAAAATGAAAGACTTACTTCAATCCTGAATGTACAGAAGAAAAATGGATTCATCACAAAAAGAAGAAAGGATGACAAAATAACTCTGTTTATTGCACTTGTGTCATTGAGGTATGGATGGAAACACAAACAGATAGTCAACTGGCCACTCCACCTGCCAATAAATGTGAGGATACCGTGTCAGAATCACATAAGGCCTTGTGTCAGTGTGAAAAACACAAACATGTCACAAGGTTTAGTACCAGAAAAGAAGTATACAAATCAACCAAACCTGTCCAAGCGAGACGGATGCATCAAAAGCAAGGCTTTTGCCCAGGTGACAGTGCTTTTTGCCCCATGTGAAACCAGATGTCAGTTGACTTATTGTGACTTATGTATCATTACCAGATTACCAGGTTGACCCCCTTGATATGTAAAAACTCAATTACATGCAAGAATGAATTGCACAAGTACATAAAAGGGAGATCTCACACATGTATGTAACAAACATTATTCAGAGCTGCGCCTGGAAGTGTTCATTAGCAAATACACAGTTACTGTGAGCAAACCACCTTGGCGCATTAGCAATGTTTATGACCTCTGTGAACATATAAATTAAGGAGAATAGGAAATGAATTCCTCTCTAGTGTGTCTTTCAAGTCATGCCAGCAAGCAGTAATTCTCAGATGCATAAAACAATACTGTCTGCATAAGATAATGCTTCTGGTGGATAAAATATGCCTCCCGGCTATGTGTGTGGACTGCAGTAAGCAGAGATACAGCAAGCGCTCCAGAAGGATCAATAAAGTGCATTGGATTTGGGATTTATGATGACGTCCTATCGATCAATTAGCTGCCGACTGTTTGAGGCCCTCAGAGGTGGCAATGGGTATAATGACTAAATCAGAGCTTAGACAGAATTATTGTATAACAGAAGACAAACCACAGTATTTCACTTTGACACTTACTGTATCGCCTTTTCAGAAGCTTATGTGTGTAGACACAGTGATCCAGCACTGTCTGCTCATGGAGAGAGTCACTTTCTTGTGTCTTTTGTAGAAAATTGTTTAAATGTTAGCAGACACAGCCAAATATAAAGGCAAGTATAAACCATCAAAGCTGAAAAGAAGACTCTGCCTCTCTTTGTTCGTCTCTTAAGCATCAAACACACATGTCAAGCATGTAATAATAGGCCTATGTTGCATAATATACGTAAGTTAATTTTTGTTTCTTGATGCTTTGTAGATTCCTGTCACAGCCTTTCCATTCAAGGTCTGAGGTGCCTTCAAGAGCACACCTACGGATGCCTGAGAGTGGGCTAGAATGGGATTGACAGAGATGAAAACCCTCCTCCTGTGACTTCTCAGGGGGAATGGAGTCATTTAGTAGATTTCTCTCCATGTCCCCATCACTCAGAATGAGCCGCTTTCACCACACAGCTGATAATCATACATATTCTATGCACCAGTCCGCCATAAATCTCTGTCCCTGTTTCATCCCTCCGTCATTCATCAGTCATATAGGGAGCAGGATGAAACGCGGCCTGCTTGAAAATATATCATATTAGTACCAGGGATGTTTACCAAGATAATGTGAGACAACAGCACGGGGTGAAATATAGCACCACTGCATTTCTTAAATTAAAACCACTCCTCCTTCCCCTTCAGACAACCCTCTGCTCTGGGAGTCTCATGTCTTCAAGGAGTCCTGAAGACTTCTCCCATTTGTCCTTACACTTCCATCACTGTAATGAATTTGCAGATGAGACAAGATACATAATCAAAAGTAGTTTAAAAAAAAAGAAGAAGTTTTTAGTTGTTAAACGCTACTAGTTTTCTATTGGTCCTATGAGGATATTTTTTTCATTGTCAAGTATCTTTAAAGTACAGTAAGGATTAGTGTGCAGTTTGTTATTAATTAACCGCAGTTGCATTATCTGCCCGTGCAGCCTGTAGAAGCTCTAAATGATGAAGGGGCAGTATGACCTCACCCCGTTTTGGTTTTTTACCAAATGTTTGTCATATCACATGTTTAACTCGCTAAGAGCTGTCTCTAGCCGTAGAAAGTCACACCTATATTTACCCTTGTTTTAGGTCTTCTGGTGTCGCTCCTTATCTTTGCTCACAAATGTTGTTTCTGTCTATAAGGTTTTTTAGCAATTGCTTTGCCAATGTGGGACTTTTGCGACAACTGGCTGCTCTAATTTCTGCATGACTTCCAAAATGCACCTTGAGGTGGCCTGTGGCCAAGTGTGGTCCTGCAACATGAGGCATGCCATCAAATGATATTATGAGTGAGTCACAGACAAAAATCGTCTTTGATTGATGAATTTTTAAACCACTTCACACTTTGCATAACTTACTCAGAGTCCAGGAAGTGTAATGCATTGGGCCTGAGATCATTTTAGTGTGCAAACACCATGTGCATGGGCATCCTTTTTCTCTCCCCAAATCTCTCAATGCGGGCAATCAGTAACCCGAAGCCTACTTCTAAGATACATTAAAAGAGACTTGACCAATAGATCAAATCCCAATACAATAGCACGTCACTGAGACCATGTCAGAAGCAAGAATTGTTTGTCGCTGTTCAGAGCGTTTACACTCACAGACAAAGGAGAAAACGCTGGCCATCATTGATATGTGATAATTGTTTAGGTATTTTTATACAGGGAAGACTTAGAAATATTGTATAAAATATGAGAGTGCTTTCTGTAATATGAAACCTTACATGAGAATACAGCAGAGAATGTCATAATATACAGTATGTTTTTTGTTGTTGTTGTTGTTGTTGCTGTCTTTATGTAATAATGTATCCCTGACACCCAGCATTTAAAACAGGTACTACAGCCCAAATTCAAAACATAAGAGAGCGCTGTCTGCCCTGGTCCCCCCTTCCTGGCCTCGAAGAGCACCCAGGTTTCCAGGTCAAGGATGCTGAAGCTTCAGGGCTGAAACTCTCTTTTGAAAATGTCAAGTGACAAGTCCTACAACATGAGGGGATAAACTAGATTTAATGTTTACAATGTTGATTCAGTTATATCTGAACCAGTTTGCTTGCCCCCTTCCATTGTTGCTTGCGTGTTTGCTGGGATGACTGGTCTCTTACTGTCAACAAGGGGGAGTGCCTTAATTTACATTTTGTTAAATTGTATTTAAATGAATTAAATTTTGTTAATCAAACATGTATTACTACTAATGTTTTCTATACACAGATTTTTCCTGTTTTCTGTCATCGTCATTGTTTAAAGGACCAGTGTGTAGAATGTAAGAATGTCTATCTGCAAAACCGCCATCATGCACCATCACGTTACTACAGGAGCCAAGAACAGACAAAAAGCCTTTGCGTTTGTACACCGCGGTGGTATTGAAATACAACCAATGAAAAGACTCACCCCACTATAAGGCGACAAAGAAGAAGAGTAAAAGGAGTTCCCTCACCACTAAATGCCACTTGGGTACACACACTGGTCCTTTAATGCAATGATGCGATGAATTGTCCTAAGTTCAGATGTCTTTGGTGTGCTTGTATGGTACATGCTAGTATACTATATGCAATGCGAGCAATCAGTTTTCTGTCATGATGATAAAGAATTATAGACTCAGATATAGACTTTCAGGACAGGCTGGATGTGGTCATTCTCCTACTAGTTCTCCTCGGTTGAAAAATAAGGCAATGAAAGTCACATTATGCTGTATCTTCTCTTACATTAACAACATTTATACCGTTAAGTCTCCATTGATGGCATGTATCTTTCTGAAAATCAATAATCTCATGATAATATTTCATATACATTATCCACCAACGAGGAAGAGAGGTGGAGTCCTACATCCTCTTGGATCTCAAATTAAGATAGAATCTGCATGAAAATGACTTGTTTTCATTTATTTTATTGAGTTGTGCACTAATAATAAACCGAATGTATTCATTAATGTTTAAAATCATGAAAAATGTAATCTTATTTGAGGTAATGGTGCATTTAATTTAGCCCGCTGTCATTATAGCATCAGGGAGAATTAGAGAGTGAAAAGAAAGGCGGCAAACATAAATGATAATGATTAAAACTCAAATTTATTACCATGTCTTCTGTATTTTCCTGATGTTTACACTGAGGAATTTGTTTTGTTGTGATTGAGCGACATCTAACAGCAGATATTTACAAACCTACTCTGTGTTTAAAACTGGCAACATAGTTTCCTAAAGTTCAGTCATGTGAAAACCATTTTTACATGAAAATAATTTATGATTTATGCAGGATCTTGTTTCACTGGTCCCTGGGATTTGGGAGATTTCATATTAGTAATTTGTCTGTACTTAAGCTTACCCAGAACAGTGATCTACAGGCTGTGTATAGTGTGCCGCTCTCCCACAAGGTATTTCCCTCTCTAGTATATCCCCTTTAAGATTAGAAATGTAATTTGGGGAGATGAATGCATTCTATTCCAGCTTGCTGTGATCAGGAGTACTGCTACACGGAAAACAGCATTGCTTCCCGATTATTGAATTTTTATGGCCAGGTAATTAATTGCAGATTCCTTGTTTTGTTCTATTTCTTCCTCTCTGACATTTTAATTTCGACCAAAAGGCGCGGTCTCCTCACAGCCCTTCTCTAGAGATCCTAATGGTCTATAAAACATGATGACTTATAGATATGGCAGGGACTTCACTTTGCCAATGATTGTTTGAAACCTTGCTGATCACACAGAATTTAGTCCCCCTCTTGCTTCCTCCCTCCTGCTATCTCATCCGTGCCTTCCTGTCCCAACCTCCTGAAGTCATTTCTTGTCAATTAAGCTGCAGCTACAGTGTCCCATTTGAAGAATAGGAATCTATCAATGTGTCATCGACCGGGAGTTCATTATTGAATGTGGCCCGGTTACTTTTCAAAAGCAGCATTCGGGCCATTATTCCTTAAAGACGATTGTCATTACTTGACCATGCAGGCGAGTGTCCTTGGCTTGCATTGCAAGCACTGCATTTAAGGGCAAGGGAGAATCAATTGTAGCGGAGGGTGACAGATGCCATATCTCAAGGCAGACAGGTTTGAATGCTTATATCAAATCAGAATCCTTTGCCGGCACAGAGAACATTAGTTACCCAGGTGTCAGGAGCACATGTAGGCCACAGCCAGCCATCCACAGAGAAACTGGGGGGAGGGCAGTTTGTTATTCTGTGCATTTCTGCTAAAAATATACTGAGATATTGATGAGCTATTGTAAAACATCATTCTTCTCTCTGCATAATAAAATGATGTTTAATATCTTGGCTTGGATTGGTTATTTTTTAAATGACAAATGACAAAGATGTGTTTTTGTTTCTGTATATATATATGGTGGCTACAGTTGGCTTGCAAAAACAAAAATTCTTCACCATGAATTGATAAAATGCTGCATGTTCTAATGTGAAATCAGCGCAAGAGCATGTTAAATCTCTATGGTTCATTACATTAGCAGCTAATTAGCTTTTAACAAGGGATTCCCTCTTACATTAATGTGGAAGAAAGGTTTATACATACAAGTCTTGTCCTTGGCCAAAACACTATTCTTCTTTTTGTTTCTTCTCTAATATATATAATAAGGAGTGTTTATTTATCTCACCCCCTTTTCCTCTTGCGTCTTTCTGCTGTCCAATCGTCACGGTGCTTTTTTTCTGCTGGGTAAGCAGAAGTCCGCACAACATATCGCTCCTGAAGCACACCCCCTCCTAACCATCAAGAGTTCTCCCAGCACAATCACCGCGGCTCTGTAATGGCTGATGCAGTTACCATATTTCAGCCCTAATTGGGTTGAACCTACTGAGCCAATTTGGAAGTTGTAGTTTGGGAGAGAGTTCCTCTGTGACATTGTTAGGCATTGGGATGTCTTTTCTGTTGCCAGGTGTGGACTGTAATTGTCCCTGAATGAAAAGAGCACCTCGGAAGTGGAGTGTTGTGGTTGTTTGTTGGGGGTTCTTGGGTGCTTCAACCTTCCAGTGCATAGCAGCTCAATATGTCAGTACAGACAAGATGAGATTGGGTGGCTCATCTTGTTTAGATCGTTCAGGTGCGTTTTTTGGGGATTTCTGTTGCCCTGAGTGTACAGTGATTGTTCTATGCGACCAGGGTGCGCACTCATCATAATGACATATTACGAGCACCCACTTTATTCTATTTCCTGCCTACATCGTCAAGTAGCAAGTGCGCTATCTCGTCCGTGAAGCATTGCTCAGACACGTCTCACTGCCTGACCATGCTGCTCCTCAGAGCCAGGATCTATGGCAGCCATTTTCTCTCGAGCAAGTCATGAAGAAGCAAGAAGATGTAAATGTCAGTCTGTGTGTCCTTAACACTCTATAAAGGGCTGGGATTGGGCCTCCGCTCTACCAGTCGATTGGCCATCTAATGAGGAGAGTCCTTAACCATAACTCTGCAAGATTCACGACTGTTTGTGTTTCACCAGAGACCCCAGCACAGTTATAATTCCAAGTGGATAAATGTTTTCCCGATAACATGCTGAAATAACCTGTCGGACTGAAGTTGATGTAGAAAAGAAGAATCACACAATTAGTGATTGGTGGGAATTTATCCTGGTAGTGGGGGACAAAGAGCAGGAGAAGCTTAGTCCTTTTCTCTCTCTGGCAAATATCAGGGCTTCCTCTTTTAGATGTGCTCTTTCTCCTGCATTTTCTCAACCCGTGTCAAGAGTCACTAGCCTTGCCTTTGTAGCAGTTCGCTGTTTTTTTTAACTAAATCACACTAGCATTTAACTTGCTAATGTAATTTGAGTAAGTCCCGTTATGGATGATGCTCCTGCAATGAGACAATGCTCGCTAATCTCTGTTTGTCTAGGGGCTACCTCCCATTTTGTGAAAAAGAGGTGGCACGGAAATCCAATTAGATTTGTTGCAAAGATAATAATAAAGAAGATTTTAAATTAAAGCCATCAATTATTTCAAATTATGGTAATGGTTCACTGCGCTGCTTGGCTTATCTGAAATTTTGATTTCGTTTTGTTAAATGGCACTTTCCCTGCAGTAATTTTCAAATAAAAAGCTTATTTAAGTATCCTAAAAAGCCAGAGATTACACTGTGTCAGACCATTATGCCTGTCCACACCTTATAATGTTACAAGGCACTCTAAAGTTGATTGATAACTACCAATTTCGTCATAAAGAGGTAGGACTACTGTAGCTATTGTAATTAACCTTTAAGTGTGATGGACTTTACCGTATATTGCCCATTCCTATTACTGACCCACATATATCATACCAGAATATGCAGCCATTCCTTGCATTCAAGTCCTCCCAGGAGCCTCAGCGTGCATTGTGTCTGATGACATCATAGCCCCATGAGAGCGTGAATTATCTTGTTTTCGCCCGGTCTCAAATGTTTTTTTTTTCTGCAGTTCTTGCACAAATGCATCATTTAAACCATTAGCAGCACCTAGCTCTTTCATTAGAATGAGCTATATCATCCCCTCCCCAGAGGCACCCGCAAGCCACTGGACTGTGAGAATACGTTTCAATGAGAAGGAATATCGAAGGCGGCAACATGCCTAGGTAAAGTATTACTTAATTTATACCGCTAATGTATAACATTGATTCTCTGTTGGGAAAATAAAGGACAACATATTTTCAGAGCCCACATCATTAAGGTTTAATAATTTAGACCCAGTTAGCGTGATAATAAATATACCAGGAGAACTTAAGAGAGGGTTTTGGTGATGAATGCGATTAAAAAACATTGCACTTACACAGAAGACTAATATGAATGGGGTGTAGAAATTAATTGGAGTTGGAGCAATGGTGTGGCCTGGGGTGTTTCACAGGAGGGATAGAAAACAACCCCTTATTCCAACAGTAGTATCCAGAATATTAACTCTCCTCTGCACACTGTGTTTACTTATTGATATCTACATAACTAACAAATGGCTCGCCTAAAAAAGGGCCCTTTTCTCTTTCCTAAATACATGTTTGGACTTAAATTAAGAGACGGTCGGAGTTATTGTAAATCGATAATGTGATAATAAGCATATGCAGGGGCAAAGATCCATCTGCTTTATTTAGTATCAATCAAGATGACTGTGACAGCTCTTCAAAACTATATTGCACAATTACAACTGCCAATGATTAAGGTGTATTAAAAAATAAAAATGTGAATGTGAAAAGTTGTAATGCACCGAATTACTATGTGCATCTACTTCCCACAACCATTACATTTATCATTCACACCTTACAAAATAAATGTCATTATGCTAAAAAGCACTTTAAATGAATTGCTCTGTCAAACAAAAAAAAATGATACAGTTTATATAAATGGATGTCCATGACCTTGCAGCCCTAAAGGTTAAAATTTAAGTCTCCAACTGTTCCAACTTTAGCCATCATTTCATTATCAATATTAAGGTGCAAAGCATCCATTATAAAGGATTTGAAAGAAGAAAAGGTTTCAATTCAACAGTAAAAATAAAAGCCCTTAAAAGAACAAATTTAGTTTTGCTAGGTTGCAAATAATATTTTCAGGTGGTATATATCCTTCTTCCTGTTTTGATTTACAATAGTAATAACAGGGCAATCAATCCAAGGACCGTCATGTAGTACTGTTGCATTGTTACCTGAAAATAGTAAAGACATACCAAAATCATATAAAATGTAAGTTTAGCTTCTTTTTCTATAGTGTGTCAAAACAGTGCAGCACATTAAAAGTTGTAAAATTTTGCCTATTTTTAAAGTTTCTCTTGTTCAGTTTGATTTTATCAGGTGAATAAAACTCATTCACGCCCCTGAGATTATTTGTTTGCTGACGTCGACCAAGCCCTGCCAAGATGACTGATGTGGAGGCTGTATGCATATTGGATAATGTTCCAACCAAAGACCTTGGTCCTCACTTCAGAGCTTGCAGGTTTCTGAAGATATTTGCCCAAAGCTGGATTTTACACTGTACCAAAAGATTAATAGTATGCCGCTCTTGAAAAATTAAAATCAACGGTATCAAAAAGGTCAGATGGATTAGAGGCGTGGAGTCTAATATCAGACCCAATTCACCCTTTATGCCATTTTCTTTTTATGGAGAGCGCAGGGGGTGAAAGCTAGAGGCAGATCCAGGTTTTAGGGGTAATCTCCCATATACTTCAATGCATAAATCTGCCCCATTGATCTCTTGAATCATGCCTCTTTCGACAAGAGCAACTCTCTCCTTTTGAAAACTGATAACTGTGCAGGGGAGTCCCACTAAACATTTATGGATGTCAGTCCTGCCTTGGTCTGGGCCCCAGCTCTGTAATAGCTTTAAGTGTCATGTAACACTCCTACGTGCGAGTGAATGCGCAAATGTATCTGAGACCCTGCTGAGTAAGTTTACGCTAGCCGTTAATCATGGTCCGGGCCAGCTGGCCGTAGCCACTGGGCAGGTGGGCCTGTCGGGTTGGCAGCCTCAATCATGCAGCAGTGAAACCAGAGCCCTCACTGATGACTATGCCTCTAGTGTCTCTGAAGTCCCATGTCAACTGGTGCTTACCAAGTGCTATTTTGACTGATACTTTAGATTGCAGTCCAGGGTGTTGAAACATTCCAACAGAAGTAATTAAATCCCAATAAATAACAGTGTTGTAAAATTAAAAAGGAAGATGTGATGTTTTCATTTTGTGTCTGGTTTCATAACAGAAATATTAGCTGGATTAACTCCCCAGCTCAT
>KV751325.1:9863135-9899689 GCA_001698575.1 Mola mola
GAGTTAAAAATGCGCAGCTCGTATATAAGCTCCTTAAAGTCATATCCACGGCACTTGCGTCAACAAATACAGTTGTGTTTACCAGACAACAGACAATCTGCGCGGCTGCTCGCAGCCGGTTTTAGAGTGCGGAGTGGCATTTTGACAGGATGGCTTACAGGACACGGTGACACTACATGGATCCCCAAAACACGAGAGACAAATCCCCCCTTCACACGGCAATGACACGAACCGTCTCCTTACCTCGATGGGACTGACCGGCGTGGAGGGTAAAGGCTGCAGATACTCCGGGTGCAAGATGTGTCCCGAGCGTGCCGTCAGCATTTTCAAAACCTTGATGGGAAGCCGGTTCGCTTGGCGTAGTGGGTCACACGGAGGTGCGGAGTGGAGAAAGGGCTTGTTGGTGCTCGCTGAGCCGCTACTCCGACAGCTGCTGCTTTCCCAGGCTACACAAATATCACTAGTTTTCAGGGCAGACGCCGAGGGCGACGTGATCATGTCCCAATTGTCAGGAAATGAAACGGCGATGCTCTCGTCAGATACATTAAGAAAATCAAAACAGCGTCGAGCCTGTCTTTCGAGAAGGGGGAGGGGGGGGTGGGGGGAAACACAACTAATGGGCAATTGTTGGACAGTCGGTAATCCTGGTAGGAAGGAGCGAGGCGCGGCAGCTGGAAGGAGACTGTGCGTCGTTGCCGCAGGTCCGCGGCTGCCTCTCTCACCGTGAGCGCTGCGCCTCGTGTGCGTCCGTCTGCAGCTCCGCGCTCTGCACTCCCGAAGCACCAACTGGGAGAAATTTCCACTTCAAACGCAGCTGAATTAGTCCGAGATTAAAGCCTTTGCCGCCTTCCAATCAAATGGGACCCTGAGGTGATTGGAGGGTCAAGGGGATGTGACGTTCTCCTCTTTGTAAGCGCCTCTATTTCGACAGCTCGGGGGAGGAGGGAGGCTTCAGTATCTCGGTTACTGGGAACGCTCGCGCTATTTCTGCTCCCGTGGACGTCCGGAATAGTGTGCGAGTCATGCAAGTTTGAACAAGCCCCTCGCTTCGGTCAAAAGCGCCATCAAATCCGCGTCGAACCGAGTTTATTCACCTTTAATCGCGCCGTTTTCCATTAAAACATATTTACTTTCATATGAATCTAATGTGGTGTCGCTGTTGACGATCCCGGTGGAACTAAGACGCACCACAGAGGACGCGACTAAATAGCTACGAGGATGTTTTTTTTTCCTGCAGTATGCGGCTGGAAATATGTCTATACCCTGTAGGTATCTTAAACGCGTTCCCTTTACTTGCTTTTTCCTATTTTTTTTATTTGCCACCAAGGCCTTTAAGTCTGCGCATTTTACGCACGCCCACCACTGAGATTGTTGTTGCTCCGGCAAAACCTAAAACCAAGCACATCAGCTTGAATTCCCTAAGCAGACAAGCGTTGACAGGAATAGACCGATGTAGTGATGGAGGGATGTGAATGTCACATGTTTTCAGTATAATATACACCGCCCTTCTATTTCCATCTCCACCCCTCCGTCAAGTGTCAATTCTGCTCCGCCGCAATCAATCAGTTATTTGTCAGCCGCTGTCAATCCGGTGCTTGATTTATGTCAGCTATTGTGCTTGATTACATGCCAGCGTGACTGCGGCGGGGGGGGGGGGGAACAAACGGGGAGAGATTGTGTGAGAAGACACGGAGATTTCGGGGCGAAATAAAAACCTATCCTCGAGTTCAGATGGCACTTGGAGATGCCGACACGCACAGTGAGGCGGGCTGGTTAATCTGTGACCTTTAAAGTTCTTCATCAGACGTATTGGAGGTGACACTCACACACGGTGAAACTACAAGAACTGTCAAGGAGTCACTTTTGGTGCTTTAATGAGCTCTGATCAGCCGATTGGGGCGTTGACAAGAGGCCCCCGCAAAAAGGCCTCGGACGAAAAAAACAGTCATTCCAAAATCTAAATTAAACTTTTAACGGGATCATTCTGTGATTTACGACTCCGTTTTATAGGTACAATGTGCACAGGTGCAGTGTGGCATTTACTTCTGAAAAATAAAAGTTGGTTCGAACACTTCTGCGAGAACATACTGTCACCCAGAAAACTTTGAGTTATAGCAGGTGAAAAAAAAAAAACACCGAAAAAAAAAAAAAACGGAGCTCTGTCCATTTTGGTCCGACGCATCTGCTGTTAAAAGCTGTCACCCGCAACCAGGACAACAAAGCCGGGGAACAAAAACAGAAATCCAGACGTTTTATATCGGTGTCAGCTCGATTTTATTTACATACAATGAGAATGATTTATTTTCTCCAGGAGGTACAAAAAGAAGAGAAATGGTCTGTCAGCCCGCCGAGAAGAGAAGTTTCAAATGCCCTGAACTATTCACCGCTGAGATGGCTAATCAGTATTGAGGCTCCGGGGCAATCGGGCAGCTTTTCAATGCGCCTTTCCTTTCATCTCAATCGGGATGGAGGCGCTCAATTAAAAGCCTATCAGTTTGTAAGTGAATCAACGCCTATCAAAGTTGTCACATCAAACAAAACGATTATTATTGCAACCCGCCTCTGCCATTAATCTCCTTCTGTGGTAATCTGCTTGACAGGTCATCTTGGAGAGCAGGGGAACCACGAGTGGACAGAAAAGGGGCAACATGTGTGTTTTTAAAGAAAAAAAAAAAACAACCCAAAAACAAAGCTACATGTTATTTAAATAAAGCGCACATTTGAGTTCACGATCTGCCGCAAATGGACTACAAGGAATAAAATAAACTAATAAACTAAACCCATTTTTTTTTTTTTTTAAAGTGCAACCAACTGCAACAATTTAGCAATGAAACTCGACAGGAAATTAAAAAAGGAACATTTTTTCGCTTGAAGTTGAAAAAGATTGGCTTCAGTTTCCAGGCCTGCTGCTCTCCGGGCTGATGGCTTTGTAAGCTGTGTAAAGAAGCATTAATTATCTACTCCATGGAGAGCCGTTTTAAATCACGATTTTAAGATCATGTGTGATGCTTCCAAAATAGGGTTTCATTGCAATTGAATGTGTTGAGTCTTTTTTGAGTGTTTTTGTCTGGCAGAGCAGAAGGGGGGACGACGTTACACAATATGCAAAGATGTATGATTGATAACAGGCTTGCTGTTTTCTGCAAGGGCTGTCAGTCCGTGACACAATATGTGAGTTATTAGGGCAAAGAAGGGCAGCCATAAATTTTCACTGTCATGCCAGAACCCTCTTTATTGTCCGCATGACGAATGGCTTTCTGCTCCAGACACCAAAATAGCCAAATATTCCCCCTTAAACGGACATGCGTTCCTGGCGACCGCAATTCCTGCTATTTAAATAGAACGTTTTAATATCCCTCAATGTTTAACGACCGTGACATGTTTATGAATCGCCTTCTGCGTGTATATACAACTGTTTTACATGTCGGGAGGGGATGTGTTGGACTTCGAGGTGCCGCTGTGAACTTGCCTTATTTGCTGGGCCGACAACACGTTTCCGTCACGATTTGAAAATACACGATTCGAACAACCCTCCGAGCAAAATGATCGCACCTACGCACATTATCAAACAGCAGACATGTTTAGGATAATTTATCCAACCGTTAATTGCGCAGCATGTTGCTGTTTTGGAGCTCGCAAGAAAGTGGAACTTTTTTTAAATTTAAATTTCAGTCCTTTTTCTGACCATTAATGAAATATTCTAGGCAGGAGTATAGCACAAATTCTTCCAATACCAGCAGTTTAACACACGACATAGGCTTACAGAAAAGAGGGGTCACATAAATAAATAAATATAAATGCATGCACGAGCCAGAAAAGGATCATTCTAAAACTCCGAGGAGGAAGGACAGGTTTACACAGTTCCGTGACGCGACATTACCTGCGATAATTGCCTACAACGCTCCGACGTGCAACGTCACAGAGGCACAACACAGACAAGCAGGCTAAAACAACATCAAGCAGTCCTTCTGTCTTTGTTTTGTTTTGTTTTCTTTACAGAAACACAGCGTACATTTCACTCAGCGAGGAGCCGCGCGGACCCGTTCGCGCTCTCCGGGCGCCCAGCGGGAACAACGTGAGCCTGTTCCGCGTGTGGGAGGTCCCGCGTGACGTCAGCGCGCCGACACCGAGGCGAAGGCGGAAGGGGGTGTCCGCAAAAAACAGACAAACAAACAATAAAAAAAACCAAACCCCAAAACAACGAAAAACGTGGTGTCCAAAAAGTTGTGTGCACGCAGAAAAAAAATAAAATAAAAACGCGCAGGTTTACCTCCTCTCATGGTGTGTCTTATCATGCCTCCATGTATGTCACAGGCTGATTTAAGATCTGCGCAGAGTTCCATAGTTACAATAATAAGGAGTTTCATTTCAGAATTAAAAAGTAGAGTCAAAGTCAAAAGGCAAAACTTAATCCAGATGTTTAGCTTGTCCAAGTAGACAGGCAAGCACATACAAAACTAACATCTCTCCACATTATTAATGTAATGTTTGCATAAAGCCTTATTTAAAAAAAAAAAACGGGTAACACTTTTTATATTAAGTTCAAGTGTCTGAGGAAAGTGTAAAAGTGATTTCATTTTATCATATGTTTGGTGAAATTAAATCTTATTTTCTTTCAAATGTTAAATAAAGCAATCTTGTTGCCATGTTTCTATGTTTTCTGAGCCTTCGGGACTTCTATATATGGAGATATCTCTTGGCCCACTCGGAGAGTCTGTTGCCCCGTGTCCAAAATATGTACATATTGATAAGTGAGAGTCAAACAAACAAAAAAAGGTCTGAAATTTCAGTTATGCTTTATATACAAACAATTTAATGATGATCCACTGACATCAGACTTGTATCAAAGTTACAGATCCATTTGAACTTGGGTCATTTGCTATCTGATACTCTAATGTAAATATGATTATTAACCAAATTTACATTAAACGGCTGCACATTCAATACCAGAACTTTACCGAGACACGCAATTTGGAGCCAAATTGTAGGTAGTCCAACCTGCATCAGTCAGCTCACGTCACTCCTCCAAGGGTCTTTCATTCTGTCATAAACAGTATGCTGCCATTTTAATAAAATAGCCTCTTGGGGACAATTCAATTTTAATTCTCAGGCTCCCAAACTTGGCACAGATATGTATTGGTTGCAAGCGGTTTCACTTCTGCTTCCACATTTGAATGCGTGGCAGATACTGTTGTCTCAGACGGTTGTATCATACTTAAACCAACACTATTACAGTGATTAGTTCTGCAAAGAGGTCTGAGCTAAATACACGTACATACCAAAAATTATTTCTAAAAGCCTTCTGTATTATGTTTAATCGTAAAGAAATATGCTGCATCTTTCGACATCACATTGCTAAATAGGAAAAGCTCTCTCTGAAATCATTTCTTTCTTCTCAGCTAGTTGCTCTGACCAAAACTGCTGCTGCTCTGACTCTCAAGGGAAGAACGAGTTAAAGATTTAACACAGAGAGCTTTAGCCTCATTTCAGACCGGCTTCTCTACACAATGACATCCAGCCCCGGATGTTAACTCTTGCTCAATGTGGGGAAGCAGTTTTACAATGTGCAACATTCGAGGCACAGTTTACTTAATATATTTAACTTATGGCTCCTCAACAATGATACCTTATCCCTTATGAAACTGTTCACTTTCATTACAAAAAAACACAAGCAAATTGCAAAAAAATAACCTCTTAAAACCATACAAACATTTTCTCATCCCCCCCAAAAAGTGATACTATAACCTAGTTTCATTTGCTCACATTCTTGAGATATCGCCAAGATCTTCGCTCCAACTTCCTTATAAGATTGAGGTTAATATTGTAAACTGTGTTTCACTTACTGAGTGAATAGCATTTATTCAACACATCTCATTCAATTATTAGATCATTGCATTTACAGAAGAAACCCACAAAACAAAACACAAGGGAAACTGTATTTTTAAGAACTTTTCTTTGTTGGAAATATATTTCTGGGAAAAACTCGGAGACCATCTCCAAACCTGAGCAAATAAGCAAATATAAGTGCAATGTCATTGCTAGTTATTAGCAGAATGTAATATATTATAGTCTCAATTTTGAGTCTGGACAGACGAGCAATGAGATCATCTTGGTGCCTCAGAAACAAATAAAAACCTGCATGGACCAGGTTTGGGGTTTTTCGTGACAGTATGCTATGATTTGCATTAAATATCCCTTAGAAAATAGGGTTGACGGATGAGGCAAGTAGGATGAGTCTATTTCTCAGTTGAACTCCCAAAATCAAAACATACGAACTCCTCTAATGTAAGAAAGTTATTTTTAACGTAGATTCTTAAGTTAACATAGGCTAGACAGAATGGAGGCAGATGAGCTAAAAACCTTTATTTCAGTTAAGATTGAAGGAAGATGCCAAATATGGCATTACAATCCTGCTGTAATGTTGCTAGAAGCTGTGCAACTTACTGGTACATTTCGTAAGGTCCTGTATGTATGATATGGCCCTTAACAGTTTGCAAAGGCTGCATTCACATGATATTTGAATAATTGTAATGACAACTTTTCAATGTTGGGTTAATGGCAAGAAACTTTTCATTTAAGTATTGATTTTTGATCAGCCCTGACCTCTAAACATTTCTTAACCTCTTGTTTGAATCCTCTTAGCATTGAAATGCAAACCATCCATGATGTTCCCACTTTACAACTTCAAAGTACATGAACATAACGAGGTCGGAAACACGACTTCCGAACTCGGAAACTCCGACCCTACGACGTCACACAAATGCAGCTTTATTCCCTTTTGGAACCGCTTTCTTTAAAGTGTGGTTCGGCTATGCGAATCTGCACATACGAAGGGGAGCTGAAACTAACGTTTAACCACGAAACAGCAAAGTTTTGGAGCCCACAACCCCTCAGCTCTGACATTTATTGGTATCAGACTGTGTCCGCGTGCTTCCGCACAACACCAGGTCAGCTGATGGAAACGGCACGCGGAAACTGTAAAGACAGCAGGAAAGGGCCAGCACATGTACAAAGTAGCCGGGAATCAACCGCAGACAGCACCCGCAGCACTCCGGCGCGTTTCTTCCGCGAGCAGGACTGGATATCAGCTCAGACAGCTAATTTAAGGCGCAGGCAGCGGGCTGACAGGCGCAGGAGAGGGTTATGGCACACGACGAGCCGCTGGTCGCTTTGAATGGAACCCAGGTGAGTTTGTTTTGGTGTCTGTCGGACTCTTCCCCTCCCCAGCCCTGCTTATTCAGGCCCCACTATAGCAGTAACTGTATAAATACACAAATGTACCCCTGGTCAACGTGTGTGTGTGTGTGTGTGTGTGTGTGTGTGTGTCTCTTCGACATCATGTGACAGACTGCTGCTAACGGTACTGGCATGACCCTGTAGTGCGCTTCCTCCTGCAACCTCACTGCAGGGAGGAACCATCGTCATGATAACATAAATGATAACGTGGAGAAATAATCAAGTGCCCTCGTGCTAAGTAAATGATGTATAACTGTACATAAGTGTGATTTTGAGGTATATTTACGTGATTTGACTATTTCTTTTTTTTTTTTTCCCAGTTTCAGAGGAAGATATTGAAGCATAAAGTAGTCAGGATTGAAGTAGTAATTAAGTAATTAGTTAGTGCATTATTCTCAATTTAGCCATTCTGCAGAGTGAGTACTACAGCTGTTGCTACTTTTACGTATGGTATATTTTGATGGCATCATTTATTGTCAGAGTACTACTACTTAAGTATAATATCTGAGTACTTCTCTCATTGTTGTGCATAGCTTCAGTTACAGTCTTAACTTGGGTAGCTGAACTGTCGGCACTGTAGTATTAACTTTAGGGCATTTTGTTGTTTATTGTATTATTTGAATTGTCCCTAGTTTTGAAGGTGGGATTTTATGAAAAAAGTGTCAGAGATGCTATTTTCTGAATAATATTTATCTCTCGATTAACTCTATGCTATGTGTATTTTTATCTTAAAGATTTCCTTCATCGGACATGACTGTGGCGATATCCCAGGCTTCCTTGGGGAATCATATGGCCACTTTGCACGGAGGCTGGATTTGAGCTTCAATCAGCTCAGGTAGATGACAGAGCACCAACCTGTAATCCCCTGAATGTCTCTCAGTTTGTTACCAGGAGACATGGATCTTTACAACAAGTGCGGTTCAATTTGTGCCCTCAGTCTCTGGGCGGCTGAGGGTCATCAGAACGTTGAAGAGCTGAATGAGTGCTCGGGCTGGGCCGATGCCCTGCTGGGGCAGAATGAAAGGCACGATCGATAGATGTGACATGCTAATTCGGGGGCAAAGAGAAGAAAAGATTCCTCTGTCAGGACATGAAGGAACACCTCGTGGCAGCTGCTTCAGAGGGGGCTGCCTTTTCAACAGAAGGACTAGCATAGATGATCTGGCAAGTAAAAGAAAGAGATGATGGTTATGAGGTGCTTTTGTTTCTGAGCCCCTTTCATGACTGTCAGACCATGAAGCTGTCTGAATGGAGGCAATTTTAAGTCGAAAATTGTTGACTTGAGGCAGTTGTCTGTGCTGGAGACGAGGAGTTCTCTCTTTAACCGATTGATGTTGCGTCACGTTGCAAAATCTGTCCTTTGTAAGTAGTGTTCACACCAGCTGGAAACATCTTTAGGGGGTTAATGGATGGATTAATTAATCAACCAATTGTTAAAGGGCCTCTGAGCAAGGCAGTGAGAACGTGTAACAGATGTTGCTGAAAAACAAACCCACAACATTAGTCCCAGGAAACATGTGACCTCTGAACTGTTTTCATGTGTTGACCCATTTTTTTGAGAATCAGGCTCACCTTTACGTTAGCTGTCCAAATGCTAAGGGGGCGATCATTTAGAATGTTGAAAAGATGATTAAGGTTTAGGGGCTGTCCAAGATGAATAAATCCTCAATCCATTAATCAATAATTTATTCAAATTTGGCTAGTCCAAAAACCTTTTGCCTGCTTATATCCTCATATGAGGAGCTTTTGTGATACCTGTTAAAGCTGTCAGTAAGATTGAGAAGAGAGAGGAGTGCGCTCTAGCTCCGCCTCAAAAGCCCTTTCCTGCAGAGAAGGCTGCCGTGCATGAGATCAGATCCGATTGGTTGTTTCTTGGAAGGCAAAGTATTATTGAAAACTGTGTTAGCAGCAGTAGGCAGTACCAAATGAGTCAGAATTTTGTCCACGGATTATCTGTCTCATGTATCGCTGTCAGGAAATAGTGTCCATTTTAGCAATACTGACCAAAATTCATTTTTATAAATATTACTGAAGCTTTGATGTGCGCTGCAATGTGGGCACTGCTTGCCACATATCAATTTTTTATATTTGGTGTTCCTCAGGGAGAGCGCCAAGCATGTGATATCATTTCGATATCACAAGTTGATGCTGCCCCACCATGTGTGATCGTTTTGTTTTTAAATAGCAAGCTTCTTGCAATTAAATGAGGTGTGGCGGTATTGGGTCGGGGCACTGTAAACATTGGAATAACATACCAATAACACCCCTTTACGTTTCTGTATCTCTGTATGTATTAGTAAATCCTTGTTCAAAGAAGTGTCTGAGAAGAATATATCAGAGTGAAGTGAAGTGAAAGCTTGTTATATCTCACAAACAGCTCTCTGGAATATGACTGAAATAGTGCTTGTGTGTGTTGCTTTCAGGGAAATCAAGGCTGACATTTTGTTTCTCTCCCTTGAACCTGTCCCATTAAGGACTTCATATTTAGAATCAAATATTTATGAGTCCGATATTAATATTTCAGTTATAATTTTTAGTTTGGCTAATCTCAAATGTCAGATGTCATTACAGAACCTCAAAGGGTGGCAGGGACAGAGGAGGGGTGCAGAAGTAGTGTTCGAACCATTTGGGACTCATATCGGTGGACTTTTAGTTGATAGATGGTTTGCTGGTGTGTGAAGTGATCTGTTAGATAGTGTCTCATCTTTTTCTACTATAGACAGATTGTTAGAATCTCTCTCATAGGAAACCTGTACAGCCAACTAACATAAAGCAAAAAAAAATGTCATCTCTTGAGAAAGAAATTTCTCTAGAGATGAAATTTTGTTCCTTTTTGTTTTTCATCCCCTGCTGACATTTTAAACCTTTTGCAAAGCATGAAGATCGTTTTGTAGACATAGTAAAATGTTATAAGTGATTCCTACAAGTGAGCCATTTCATTATATTCACTCTATTACATTGCACTAATAGTATAGTTAGACTTCTACTGAATATCCACTATCATTTCATTCATTTTCTGCTGCGATTGGTGTGCTCACATGACAAAACTCTGAGGTCATGGATGAGTGGAGCTGTGAAATCCAAGCTGCACAGCAGCAACAACATGTGATAAAGTTATATGCTAATCAGATCATATCAACCCCCTCAGTAGTCTTGATCCCCATGAGAATGCACGTAAGGGGCCCCTGACTCACAGATTAGTGGTGGAAAGTATTTCTTCCTAAAAAACTGAAACCACTGTATACTCTTTGTAGTTTTCACTAGTAAACTTACACCGTGGTGCAGATTCAGTCAGACAAAGTTGTCCTGATGCAATACTAAAGTCAATACTTTTCTCTCTCGTGCTATCATGCAGGGACATTAGCAGAAATGAACAGCCTGAAAATGTGAAGTGTTTATTTGGCGTTTGGGGTTTACAAATATCATTTTTCTTGGATTGTTTTCCAACTGGCAGACCTTCCGACAAAGCGAGACCATTTTAAAACTACATTTTTAGCACCACAATGAAATCTCAATTTTATTTTCCATTCAAACACACCTATTAAGTGTCATGTGTAACCAGATGTAGCATTATTGTTTGAAATTATTATAAAGTGACATCTTTTGCTTTTGTAGTTTGTATACAGTATGATTTTCACCTGATAATGTATTTTCATAGTGCTGGAGCCTTAAATATGAAGATATATATAATTATTTGTGTTCTTGCCTCCACATTCAGAAGTCTGCTATCTGACTTTACATGTTAGATGGTTAAAAACATGTTTGTATTGACACCATAACCTTGTTTTGGTGTCAGCTCCAATAAACCAGGCTCTTGAGCTCGTGAAACTCAGTGGACTGCCTTCAGCGTCATGTGCTTGTTCATGCTGCCAGACTTTAATTGAGAGTGAGACTTTGCCAGAGTTTTTTGTAGCTAATATGCTTATTTCTGTCAGCTCCATTGACAACCCTCATCCAGCAACCTGACAATGAGTCACATCGAGAAGCAATGCACTGGCACCACCTTTAACTCAGTCCTGTGTGTTTTGGTGTGTACTGCACGAATGTTTATATGCATGTATGCTTGCATGAGATGTTTGTGCATCTGCCTCTGTGACTGTGAGTAGCTGGGCAGGTAGTGGCAGGATGAAATTATGGTAGTGGGCTGTCACACCCACACCCTTTTCTCTGTGTGCTGCAGTGTCAGCCTGTCTAATCAATGTGTTGATGAGTGTGGCTCACACTGAGATTTCTGTCTCAGGAAGGGCTTGGATAAGATTGAGTTGTCCACTTTGTTCCAGGTCAGGTGTGTAAAACAATGAATTGAGTTGGCATATGTTGTCATGACATGATTGTGCTCCCTGACGGGGGTTGCACATGCAGTGTTACTACCCCAGACGGGTGAGGTTTTGAGGTGGACAAATGTTTGAGAGTAGCAAAAAGGCATCTGAAGATTGTTAGAGCAGTGATAACCTTTGGTCTCTAATTTGACATGGCATCTTGTTGGACTAATCACATTTGTGCAATGACAACATTTGCAAAACGTCGAATCTGACCTGAAAGTTAAGCCTGCTCTATTTTACATTTACATTTGTTTAAGCTAGTGGGGTCTTTGCAATAGATGGGATATTGCTTGCTGAGCATATAATGCCCAATTGCGTATAACAATCTCTACAATGCATATTGTTGATTAGATTTATCATTCTAGTCCAGTTAACTGACAAGCTGAAATGTGGGGCTATTTGTGTTGGTCAAATGACCATATGACAGAACACTGCAAACTCTCAATTAACTGAAATAAAATTGAAAAAAAACCAAACAACTTTTGCACAAAAGTTCAAAGTTATTATAGCTTGGCAATGTATCTCAGGGGAACTGGAAAGTTCAATTAATAATTATTTGGCATTTTTTCCATTTTGGCTGTTGATGTTTTTTTCTGCTGGCCAAATACGTGTGATAAAAGCTTAAATGCAGTGTATACTGGCTAACGTAAACCCTGGTCAAAAGTATAAATGTGTTTGTGTCATAATTTTATTATCTTTTCCAATGGAAATTAACACAAAAGTCACCATTCCCACTAAATTTGTGACTCGCTATTGCAATTTCTGTGAATATAATAACAATGTGATATATTTATTTATTGCATGCCATGTAGCATTAATAGGCCGTTTTGCTTCTAGAAGATGTGGCTGTGCATCCTCTTTCTGACCACACAGATCTATGAAATTTTTATATATAGTTTTAGGAATCCTTTCTAACAGATAAACTTGTAATATTAGACTTTGAAGCTGAAATTGAGCCCACCATTAAAGCAGAGAGGTACATATTAGACTTTTGCATTGCAAATGAACCTAACCTACCTGTGTATGTGTGTGTATACTGTATGTGCATGCGTGTGTCTGTGTTTGAGGGCATGTGTGCTCACCCGGGCTATGTTGGTGGTGGCAGGCGTTTTGCATTTTAATGACAAATCAAGTATGCTAACTTGCATTTTAAAACGAAAGTGCTCTAAATGTCGCCCGGCTGTCAAAATGAGACGTAAGCAGGCTGATGAAAAGAGAACAAAGAAGACAAAGTAGGGAGGCCCGATACACTGAGAAATGAAATAAACCCTTGTATGGCCTGTCAGCTGTGTCATTTAATATTCATATCTAAAGAACATTATAGTATTATTTCGCTGCTCACCGCTCACTCATCTGTCTCTCCTAATTCATCACAGGCAGCGCGCTGTCTTTCAAGTATCTGTGTGTCAACATGGAAAGGGCCCGTTAATTGACAAATGAGTGTCACAGACATCAAGTGCTCGTTTTCCATCCAAGCTAGGTAGCCTCTGATGATGAGGGGAGGAGGAAGGGTTCTGTTATTGGCAGAAGCCCAGTACGAGGTATTAGACTGGTCCCACAATGAGAAGTGACAACGGCAAGAGAACCTGTCATTGTCTTGCCTAAGTGTTCAATCTTCAGAGATGCTGGTATACAGATAAAGTGTCAGTTAGGAGGAGAGGATATGAAACATTGGCAGTATGAAGTCCTCAAATCACTTAACTGGGAGCGTCAAGTGTGTATACATCTGGTAATAGTGGTGGCGCACTCTGTACTGTGGAGGAAATATATTCCATATCCGATCTATCAGGCCTGTTTAGGCCGATACTCGAGTATAACCTGATCTGTGTCTTGTAAATTAAGGGGGATGCAGAGCCGCCCCAGCCCTAAGAAATTTAAACCTGATGGATGAGAGGGACCAGGTCTGGCAGGAAATAACTTATTCATATCAAGGATATTGATATTTTGTTCAATGTTTTTTGAAAAACAAAAAACCTTTTTAATTTTCACATTTTTTTTAAATGATGTACTGCACCTGGGAAAGAGATGGGATGACATAGAGCTAAGGAGGTTATTCATAATGGACGTCCTGTCTTATTCCTCCGTCTCTCCAATTTGAGACTATATCAGAACTTTCTTTTATGTGATTGCTGCAAATACTTTCCTCTGAGGACACTTAAAACAGTGCCAACACAGAGCCTGAGTCACTGAGTCCTGAAGTGATGAAATAAAGAGTAAATTGCGTTGTTTAAAAAAAAAAAAAATATGATGGCCCAAATCATTTAAATGAGATTATACTTTGGACAGTTTGGAGAGTTTCACTTCAAGTGTCTTTGGTTAGATCTTTGAAAGGCTACAGTATTGGCATACGACTCGAAACCTTACTGCATTAACTCAGTTAAAACCACATTCCACCAGTGTAAATGATCTAATACCTCTTTGGGAAAAAATTGAAAACTTGTAGACGGTTGAAAGCGCTCCCATAATTCACAACAAAACTGCAATATGGCCTTAATTAGAAAAGACTGCAATGTTTTTGCGTTTTCTGTATTTTATTTGGCAAAAGTCTCTTTAATATAAAAGTGGCCTGAAGGACAGATGAAAGTGGCAGACAAGAAACTGCAAACACTCACCAATGCATCTTATTAAATCTGGTAGACATGCTCCGAGGTCAGATTTGTTTGTTTGTTTAAATCCACGGTTTAAATTTGTCCTGCATCTATCCTGCTTTTCTGCACCACAAGTAAAATGCACATTTTGTATACCAGGCTTCAATGGTATAATTAGGGATGCGTTCACTGATTATCATTATCTGCTACACATTGCTGATGCCACCAAGACAGCTAAGGACTGCAGACCCTTGCCCCTTTTGGTGAAATTCCCTTTCACAAAAAACTGTGTAAGTATATAGTGACATTGTGTAAAGGATGATCTGTTTATTACGAAAATCATGATGATAATGTAATTGTATATATATAAAAATATGTTTTTAAAAATTATTTTTAGATATTATTTACAATTATGTTCATCTGGGTAGGTAAAGGTCAAGGTCACCATATCTATCATAGATGTTGTTCAAGCTTTATCCTGACCTGTATTCCTGCTCTTCCATTGTAAGACAAACTGCATCTCCTTATCTACTTGCGATTATTTTATACAACAATTTAACCCCCATCCATATAACTACTGCTATAATCCAGCCTAATTTAAAACATGGACCTACATGAAAAAAATAAGATTTTTACCAACCACACCGACCCCTGCGGTTCGTCACTGTACTTTCACTGTCCACTTTGTAAAACTGCCAGGTGGTCATTTTTCTAGTTAAGCTTTGTATTAAACAACCTTGTATTAAATGACCTGATGCTGTCATTGTAGGTTTTGAATCTCTGCTTTTCCAGTATCACTTTCCAAACTATATTCAGCAATGTATCATCAATAAAAATAGCCAAATAAATAGGCTAAGTGGAGTAATTACATAAAAAAGGTCTAAGTTGGTGTGCTGTAACTTCTGAAAAAGCCATGTTAGTATAGTTATTGTTGTACCTCTTCTGCAGCCTTGTTTCAAGAAGTGGAAATAAACTATCCAGTGAGTGACTGTCCAACAGTTCTCGGTGTTCCCCACACGCAGAAATATGCATGTTGAGTGTGGACCAGTGCCTAATACATCAATTCTCACTATAGAAAGCTGTCGAGAGTGCCATGAAAACAAGAATATTGGCACAAACTAAATTTAACAAAATAATCCCATGTCTGTGTTTGCAAATACTTACCTAATATTGGCATTCAGGGACTATTTTCATTGGCAGATTAACACACTTATGAAGGTTGAACATTTGTGGGATAAACACTTTATAGAAACCGAAAAACATGTCGATCAGTGAGGCCATGTTGTTCACTGATGTGTTTTTGATTGTTTTTGGACACCAAGAGAGGTCACTGGCACAGAGGAGTGTGCGTTATCAGTCTTTGGCTAAACTGGCAGTACTTGCTGAGAATGTGGAAAATATTGCCACCCCTGTCACGGGCGAGCAGGAAGTCTGTTGGCTTTTAGCCGCACAACTCCTTTACACTCAGTTTAAACATCATAGTGTAAATCTTTAACCCACTGATGGCAGGGGGACCATCTGTTAATCACAGTCAGGCCCTGCCATCAGCCCTCTAGTAAATGAATCTTGTGGTTTTGGGTTCTGAATTGAACAGAACATGTTTATGTTCCTTTTGTTCACATTATATATACCAGGCAGTGATGCCATTCCTTTTATGACTGCGTCACATTTTTTATTGTATATCCGCTGATGGATGGGGTACCACTGACGCAGAGATTTACAGGCCTTTAGCTCGCAGTGGCAGAGCTTTAGAAGGGTCTGCTGACATCTAGCCAACGCTCTGGAGGAGGAGAATAAAAGCTGACATTTTATTGGCTCTGAGAGAGAGGGAGAAAGAGAGAGAGAGAGAGAGAGAGAGAGAGAGAGGTTGGGGGGCTGGCAAAGGAGGGAAGAAAGGAATAGAGATTCTGTTTTTTTACTTGTATTTTTCAGCACAGCCATCATTCATGGGGAACTTGCTAAAAGGAGGGGATTTATTGGGTATTATTTAGAAGCTTGTCAGTGGAAATGACAACAGCTATGATTTCAATTATCACCCACTAAATATAGCTTAATTCACTGCCTTGCTGGCCATAATGAGGCCTGACATCATTTTTCAGAAATTCAATACCATGCTATTTTAATATTTCATGTTGACCACTGATTTTAAATTTCCTCCCTGGTGCTTGGCATGTGGCAAAGTCCCACTTCCTCATGTGCAGTTGGACAGCCAGAACTATTGAGTTCAAAGCTGTCCCAGGGATATTTTTTTTCCATTGAAAGAAATCCAATTAGTTTTATTACACAATCTGGCTGAATAAAAAGGGTCTTAAAATCCTTTTAGCTGAGTGCAAAGCCAGTGATGGATCTTTATGATTTGACCTGATGGGGCCCAAGTGGATACACTCCCTTTTCTATTTTGGCAAGTGAAAAACAAACCATTCGCATGTCTTACTCATTTTGATAGACATAGAAAAGTCTTTTGATATTGTGTAAACATCTACTGTACCATGCACGGACTGGCTAAGATCTTGACTCGTACATATTTAAACACTTTACAACTACCAGACAAATTCTGCTGAAATGCCCTGTAAATATTAGAGAGGGAAAAGAGTCAGATGTATAATTCATTAGTGACATGTTTAGTAAGTATACGATTTGGGGAGTGTTAATGTGTACTCAGGTTTTGACATGAGGGTGTGCATGTTTAAGCAGACATTAAAAGGTAGATGATTAGGACTGGCACTTGGCTGTCAATTTCAGGCTTACTGCATGAAGTTGATGATTTGGGCAAATTTCAATAAAGCTACTTCTTTTTCCTTCACTCTGTGTCACTGATTTTAGAGAACATAACAGACGCAGTCTTTTCTGGACTTTCACCATTTTCCAGTTAAAAAAAAAAAAAATGAAAGAAAGAGGAATAGGATGCCAATTTAAGTCTATGCCACAACCTGGATCTATTTTATCCCACAACTCATGCTCTGTTTATGTTCACTCCATCACACTTAGCCATCTCCCAGATTGATGATGTAAGTAACTGGAAGGCATGGAACATATTAGAACAGAGCATGCAGAGGACCAGCCATACTTTTACTTCCCTCGGCTGGGTCCCAGATGGGAAAAGAAAGGTTTGGAGCCCATTTTGGAAGAGGAACAAAGAGGCTTGCTTTGGTATGGTCTTGGCACTTTTGGTTGTTTCATGGCTTTAAATCTCCCACTGTCTCTCTTAGAGGGCCCAGGGGTGAGAAGTGAAGACAGAAACATGGGTGATTCATTCGAGATTTTGGAGGATGGTTGCAGTTTTGTTTTGAATTTTAGGGGATGGTTTTTAAGAGGGCTGTATGTGTCACTCAAGGGACAAATCCTACAACCATAACATGCTTCTAGAAGCTGTTGTATTAGATGTAATAGATAAAACTTTAAGGACTTGTGATTATGACAACACATTTTGGTAAAGATTAAGGATTAAAAAAAAATTCTGCAGTTTGAGTCAGGTTAAGTGATAGTTCACCAATCTCAAGGTGATAAACTGCAGTACATAAAGGTATCGTATTTGCTTGCTGTGCACTTTCAGACCTCTAATGTCTTTGTGGGACAGTCCACATTGGTTTTCTTTCCTGCACTCCTGTACAGTCCTTAAACCGTCTCTGGCCCTGGACAGCTGTGTCACATTCTCGGCACAGCTGTAACTCATTTCCTGTTTCAAACTTACATCTTTCACAGCTTTCACTTATAAAAACCTCTGACTGTCCTTCCAGGCCTACTCAAGAACTTGATATTGGTCAGACAGGGTGATTTAGGGGAGATAACTATCCCTGTCCTCTCACCCTCTCACCCTCTATTAATTTGACCTGTTTATATTCTACATTTCCTTGTTCCATTTGCAGAGCATGACAAAGAAGTTTAGTAAACTGTAGTTGGGAATGAACACAGAAAATTAAATGCAAGCTATGTTATTTTATTTTATTTTTTTCTACATCTGACATCCATCAGCGTGGAAATATGTTTTAATGGCCAGGCAGGCTGCAAGACATCAGTAAGCTGTTGGCTCAGTTTTCCACCCAGGGACATATTGAGATGAGGAACAGTGACAGCATGTTTCATGTCTATGCTGCTGACACATCTTTGCTGAAAAACTACAAGGAAGAATCCTTCCATTTCGGGGCTTGCAGTCTGTGTAGTACAGTATTCTTACTCTCTGCCTTCCCTCATAGAGCTCTGTCTATCCATTAGGATAAATGCCTTGACTCCGATTATAGTGGTTTTACTGTGAGATGCCAGCTGTGCCATTAGCTGACAGCGTGATTATGTGAACAACAATCCCAACAGTCTTCTGATCTTATCTGTCTGTCCAGACGTTTGGTGATATTTAAGGGTTTCTTCCCAGTGGTAATGGTGAGATAGCTTTTGCACCGTGGGCGCTGTAGAGGTTCTTTATTTTCTCCCTCTGTCTGGGTCTTGGGCCCCTGGGTGCTCCAAAGCTCAGAACATGTCTGTACTCAGATGTTTCAAAACACCAAACAGCAGAGGAAGAGGAGTAGAAGGAGGAGGCAGAGGAAGAAGAAGGAGGGATAAAGGAAAGAAGAGGGAAATGGGAGGGCAAGAAATCCTCATAGGGACAAAGTGTTACATGTACAAGCAGACCAGGCAGAGGTGCCCGATAGGGTCTGTAGGCTTGTGATCTGAGGGCCGTTTGTGTGTAAGTCAGATCAAAGTCTTTTGAAGAGAAGGAGAAATCCCTTTACCTTCTCTGACTATGGCAACCTTTCTTGGCAGGGGGAGGGGGAAGGGTACCGTGAAACCCTTCAACTTGCCATGGTTTTTCATTGTTTGGGTTTCATTTCAAGTAAAACCCACATCTGTCCAAAGATCTTTTTATTCATACACCTTTAGGATCAGTATTTTGGATTTTGAACGCAAACATAATGAATTCAGTGTCTGTAAATACTACCATATTCCATGTTTACCATTTTTCAGTGATTTCATTGTTCAGTTTAACAATTCAGAAAATGGGAGAAGTTAAAGCATCGCCAGCTTTTTAAATAAAGAATTGAGTCTATAGTGGTTCTAAAATTAGAAGAAGCCACACACCAAATGCAGGGAAAAGTCCATGTTGGTGATAAGATACAGTAAATGAGATCAGCTGCCACTGGCGATTTGTGAAATAGGCCTTTTTAAATACAAGCTGTCATCATTGGAACACATAATTGGATGTACCACATTTTTATTTTAGATTGTATTGAGCAAACTGGTGGAGGCATGCCGGGTTTGACAGTTCGGGTTGCATAGGTTTTTGGTTTTGCCTGTCCCATATGGCACACAGGCTTAAACTGTTAAAAACCAACTGCACAGGTCTATTGTCACATGTAGACAGTAGACCTGGGATAGTAACTAGGGTGGTTTCCTCATTTGTCATAATGTACTAGAGTTTTACACACAGCTCATTAAACTACTTTAATCAAGTCATGTTTCTCCAGGTTACCTCACTTCATTTGGAGGCTTTGTTTTGATGCGCTCCTACAGTCCTTTTTCAAGTACAAATAAACAATTCAAAGACAAATCTAAATTTTCATTTTATTATGAATTATTTTTGCTGGTAAATTTCATCAGCCATTGGCAGGCAGACTAAAAAATTCATTTTATACACTACATATGGATTTTTTTTTTTTCAAACTAGTTATCTTTGTTTTACATATTTTAGATCTTATTTCCTGTTATGCGATTGGCCTAAAGTTGATCTGCTTCATTTGTGGATAAATTTTTGTCTTGCTTGATATAAATAGCCTCTTAATTTAGGAATTTACACCTCTCATAATAGAGAAGCAATGTAACTCCATATATATTTGTTATCGTTACTTCATATAGTTTCTGAATATAGAAATCAGTTAGTTAGCAGGTGACGCTGTTGATAAACACTCACAACTGCTGCTGGCTTTGTTTGCAAATGGATTATCCTGCTATCTTCACATGACCTGGCAAGGAGGAACATGGTTGCTTTCATTTCCAGACATTTATGGCTATTGTTGAGTACATGCTGTGTATTTATGACTTGCAATTTCATAATGGTGTCCGCGTAAGAGCGTGCCAATTTTAACTTATCAGTTTAATGCTTCCCTGAGTTTTTACAAAAATGTCAATGATTAAAACAGGCCAAATGGTTAAAAACATCTAATTAATGTTACAAAATAATATTTAATATAATTTTCCACGTGTACAGCAGTGGCCATTGGGTACAACTGCTAACATAGTCATAATAATCAAGTTAAAAAACACAGTTGGCCTGTGTGTATATACACACACCACCAGACAGTCCGTCACTCATGCTCACCTCCTCATGCTGGGAACGTGCAGCGAGTGTATCCTTCCATGAGCCTCGCTGTTTAAATTAATTATTAGTTTTATAGGGAACCCTGAGGCCTTGCACAGGCAGCTAATCCCTGTAGAGAGCTAATCCGACCCCGCGTTACAGAAAATCAATGCTGGTCTTTGGTGTTGGCATGCCATCAGGGCACAGGGACACATGTCAGACAGGCCTCCTGATTTTTTCATGAGGTGTGTTTTTGAAGTGGTAGATCCAGCGGAGGATGCTCGAGGTACCCAGAATTGAAAAGAATATCCGGAAGCGAGAAAGAGCTCGTACGACCAAATTTCTCATGGGGTGCTGATGATGCAAGTGTGTGGTTTTGTGCTTTATTTCAATGGAATATAGATGAGGTCTTGGAGGGACCTTACACTGTCACAAATGTGAGATGAAAAGGTTTTTGGTAAACAATTAATAATGAGACCTTATCCTAACTATAATAACCGTCATTTGGCTAATAGATATAATAATCCCTGCCTGTAAAAACCTGTAAGTTATTGTTGTACATTTTTCAAAGCAAGTTAAAACTGGTGGGCTCGAGATAGTCTGTTATATTATGACCTTCTGTCAACTTTTGTGATGGCGTGTGTGTATAGTAGACGAATGTCCTACAGTCATTGAGGGTTTAAAGGGATTGTGCTTACAGTGAGTGACTGCAGATAAAGTAGTCTGATGTCTGTCATGCACGCTATTTCCACTGGTTCGGCAGAGAAGCATCACTTGATCTCGCTGTATAGAGATTGCTTAATTCTTTAACATAAGGAAGCAATGAAACAGTCATTTTGAAAATTTGTGCCCTTCTAGTAATAAATCTCTATTATATGACCCAAGATGTGAACATCTTGTTTTGTCTCTGCAGTTGATATAGACAGTCTGTGTTTTGAGATCACTTTAATATCTTGCCAGATTTGATGCATTGTCAAAATTGAAACTGACGTCCATTTTCTTTTGTCAGAGTTTAGCACTATTCAGAGAAAATATTAATTTTTCTCATTCCTCTGTCTCATTTTATTCTCAATGGTCCGTCAGTAATTAGAGGGGAGAGAGTGAGAAAGAGAGGGATGATTTGACCCAGTCCCCTACTTTTTTTACACCTCTCATTCTGCTTATTAGTTTTGGATTACCAGCTCTATCTCCTTCTCTCGCTGAGACTGGCAGCTGAAGATAATAGCTTTCATAATGCGTGGGGTTTTCATTCCCGACTCTTCTTTGTTTCTCTTTATGAGAGAACAAAAAAAGTTTAGCCGAGTCAGTCTATTCATTTCCTCTACTGGGAGATAATGAGAGGAACAGTGCTGCCTCATGCCGTTTGTGACAGGCTTCAAAGTCCGTCTACAGGAGGACTTGTGTGTGTTCATTAGAAAAGCTAGCACGTGATGAAAACTTTGTGAGCCAGTTATTTTAACATCCATTTCTCATGTTGTTTATCCCCAGCGATGTGCTCCGATCCGATGGCGTAGATAGGTTATTCAGGTTGTTGTGGGATTTAACTCGATCAGCACGCAATTTAAGTTTGTTTCAGAAGCTGACCCACACACAGAATGTTTTTTTAATAAGAGTTATGAGGTGACATGCCATGAAGGGAACCCTGGCTGTGTCTGCCATTGATAATGAAAGGATGTAGACAAAAAAATGATGTGTGTAGTCATGAAACACGTGGTTTTGACTCTTTACTTCCCTTCTAAAGTAAATGTAGACTTCACTGTCAGGAGCGTTGAACAATAGGACTCCTGTCTATCACTTGGATACAGTGTCATCACTTCCAACTCTTTTCAATACTGCTTAATCCTTTCATATTTAAATCATTTATCGTATCATATTGGGACTAAAAATATTTTATAGAAGCTCTCAGAAGTTAAATTATATTAATTTTTGATAATGTGCATAGATCAATAATAACATAGGCGCTATGAGGCTGTCCTCATAAGAACTTATTAAGATGAATAATGCAACCTCAGCACCTGTCTATACTGTATGTTTGTATTATCTATAAAATATTTAGCTAGTTGTTCAACTGCTGCTGTTCCATGCTGCCCATCAGCTACTAATAAATTCTCTTTTGTGACATTGACAGCCGTGCTGATTTCTTCCTATCATGTGATTTACACAGCAATCATACAATCTCAGTAGCTGTCACAGATTTTCCTTTGAGATGTTCCTTTACTGAAAAGTTCACTCTGTGCACACAGTATCTATACTTTCCTGCATCTTGCAAACAGTATCTGTATGTAGTCCAATTGCTTGACTTTCTTCACAAAGATGCAAATAATTAGAGGTTTCTTGGCCAATGATACTTGGACACATTGGCTGCAGGGGTGGGAGTCGAACCACCAGGCCTCTGGCTTGGAGTTCTTTATCCCGATGTAACCCCTATACATTTCACCGTTAGTTCTTGTGATTCATTTGTTCATTCTTAGCAGATCATGCTTGTTGTCAGACTTGTAGCTGACATTTTGTCTGAAGCTCTTTCACAATGATGCAGTTGATGCATCATGATGCATCCTTTGTCTGTAGAGCTGTGCCACATTGTTTTTTAAATAAAAAAAACATGCTGTTTTTTTTCTAGGAATATTCTCATATTTTTGTAGAAGTTCATTGACTGGTCTGTGCTAAACATGACAAAGAATTAAATGTTTTTGTTATCATTGTTGCAACCAAATTCCAAATTATCAACAACTTTAAATAGAAAGTTTAAGGTTCACCCATTAAGAGGAAGGGGGGGGGGGAAGTACTAGCTGTAATGTAAACAGGCGATATAGTGGTGCATTTGCTTTCCGTGGCTTTGATTAAGGGGAGACATTTCTTTTGCTTTATGGTTTTCTTTGCCAGCTTGGCAGAGGCAGCACTGGCATTTAAATGCCCATTAACAACCTTTTAACTGTCAAGATCTTTTGAAATACGGATGTTTGCTTTCTTGCTGCTTTGGAGCCACAGAAATTACTTTTAATAGGCACAAGTGTTGGTATTAATATGCTCCTTCATGAGCAGCAGCCTAGCTGCATGCCATGCTAGTGCAAAGGAGTTTGCCAATGATGTCTGATTAGGAGTGCAAGGGGAGATTAATGTTCCTTCCCCTCATTTGTTATCACTCTTTTAGTGCATTGACTGACTACAGCATGTGATAAATAGAGGAAAGCCTCTGCATTTCCTGAGTGTGACACTATCTAACTACTCGTCAGCCCAGCTTTCGTGTTGATGCAATGTCTCCTCTGACAGCACATCCAAAGTCAGCAGCCTAGTCCTGTGCAATTTCAGCAGCAGAGAGGAAGGTGTTTGGGATCTGCATTTTAATCCTGGCCTGTTTAATGTTTGCCCCCTGACAATCTGGGCCAGACATCATTTTAATGGTATGTACAGTGATAAAGCCAATAAAATGTCAGAATGATTGATAATCTGAGCATTATAGCAATATGACTTTCCAGTTCTCCTCTGCGCTCCAATGATGGTCTCCAAATTGAATTATTTTTGTGTGTGTGCACACGTGTATGTATGCATACACGCTCACATGCCCTGCATTTTCTTTGCTAAACCATAGGTGAAAAGAAAGCCGATGAAATCTTGTTAGTTTCATGTGAATCAGTTTTTTGTGCTTATGCAATACATTATTTCCAAAATAACAAACCATATCTGCTGAATGGATTATCTCAGAGTTTTTGGTCTGCTTACTGTATTTGTCTGGAAAATATGGATCATAGTGGGAACAATTATGTGGAAGATTACCATATTTCTTCTGTTAAATAAATGATATGAAATCTTGCTTTCCTCTGGATGTCAGAAACTGTGAATGTATAGGCCAGGCCTGAGGCTACGGTGTGTGTTTCATGTCACTGCTGGCTTATTTTTGTCTACGGGGTGGATGGATGGGAGGTGGGGGAGAGGATGCCATTCATATCACTTGACTTATGAACTCGTGCAATCACGGCTGGACATTGATATGCTGCAGATGTTGGTGGAGCAATCAAATGCTACAGTTACAGTGCAAATTTTGTCAATTGGCCTCAAACTTGATCGCAATAAATTTGACATTCCTTTGTGATTTTTATGGGTATTTTTTTTTATTCTTATAGCAATAATTTTCCGATTGCTGCTATTTTCATCCTTTTAAACATTAACCTGTCTATTTATTTATGGCTTTTCTTTAAAGCTGTTGACTCACCTTGAGTCTACTGCATGAGATCAAATAGCATTGGCTCACTGATTTATTGCTTGCTATTTTGCTATTTGCAAACCAATAACAATAGGCTTGAGATTGACAACACATGTAGGCCTGTAGTGCAGTCAGTGTCTCTGTGGACCTATGAAAACGGCCCCTTTTATCTTCAGCAGAGTCTGAGCAGACCTGCCTCTGACTGACAGTCATAGAAAGCTCTTTGTTTTATGTAAATGGTGATTGATGACATGTCTGGCGAAGCGTGCAGTTTTTGACAAAACGTATTGATGGCTGCTCTCAGTAAAGTGTTAGTCCAGGTGACAGAGCAATCCATTTTAAGATGAATGAGAGAGTGGGAAAGAGGAAAAAGCGAATGGGAGAGAGAGAAGAGAGAGCAAAACAGGAGAGTCATCAGCACTTACAGGAATGAAGGAGTTACACATTTATAACTCTAGTTCCATGATCATGCGCTGTCTGTGGGAGTACGCGCTCACATCAGGTCCACTTTAGGGTGTGCATCTTGTAAAAGTATTCGTCACCACAGTGCTAAATATTGAACACATGAGACTAAAAACACAGACTGTTGTTTTGTGCTTGACTAATTTGTTTGCGGACGTGAGTTTTTGAGCTTGTGCTTGATACACTAACAGCATAGCCTGAAGTGACGTAGACTTGATTTCTTTGACATTTTCTTCAGTGAGCGTGAAGGTCTGTGTGACTGTTTTGGCAAAAGTTGATAGTCCTGGTGAGGATTAAGTTAATTAAGATAAGTAAAAAATGAAAAGGAAAAATGCGTTGGTACGGCCAGAGTGTTGAAATGCTCGTGATTTCCCTTGTTCATACATGTACATGGAACCTGAAAACATATATGCGTAGGTGATCAGGCCAAAATAATGATATTACGATGCATTTCATCACAGTTAGCATGTGAACTTTCATATCGGTTTTTAATATCAGCCCCATGGTCTTTGCACTTTTTTTTAAAAAAAAAATACCATTAAAGATTCCCTAAACCCAACCAACCTGCAGCAGTTTCACAATGTTTTTACCAGTCCACAACTCATATATCATATTTTTTCAGCAAGCTTTTTTTACTCAATAACTGGGCATTGCATATTTATTATTGCTAACCAAAATGATGCTGCACTGGTATGTAGAACTTCATATTTTAAGCTGAGAACTGTTGACCAAGCTGCAGTATTTAATGAGTTTGAAGGTAGAATATATAAAGACCCATGATGATCTTACTGTGAATCATTCTATACATGGTAGTGGTGCTTTAGCTACTATCCTAAAGATGGACGAGATTCATTGTTTTATTGTTGTAGGTTTACATGGCAATGATCGGCTACTCAGTGAAGTAATGGGGAAGTAGAAAAACAGTAAACAAATTGAAATTTGCTGTCCATTCAACTGAAAAGTAGATTGTGAATGCCCTCCAGCTTGATGACAATTCTATTAATATAAACACCACTGAAATGTGTACGAAGACAAGCGCGGGTTGATGAAAAAATGTTTTCTGCAACCTGCGTTTGTCTTCCTACGTTTTGAAGAACACTAAAAATCATGACTCTTTTTACTTTAAGATGAGTCAACACTTTTGATTTTGTTTTTCAATCCTGTGTGTGTGTGTGCTAACTGAATATATGCACGTGCAATTTTCCTCCAGGTGATAAAAGTTTTCTTCTTGTAATGCCCTATATGTCCAGTATGAATTCTTTTCTGTTGATAAGAAATTTAGACCCCTGAAATTGCACTCGATGAATGTAACCAGAAAATGAAAAAGCTGTTGTTTCTTCTTAAAATATACCAGTCTGTCAGTGATGGTTCATTTAGTGCCTGTGGGACTCAGAGCATTCACCACCACTGAATTTGTTTAAGCTGGAAAATGAGTCCATGATGTTGGGGGGCAACTCACTCCGAACTCCTTCTCCTTTGTTGCCTGAGTTGATAAATGTGAATTTACATTTGCTCTGTTTTTCCGACTCTTTGGTGGTTAGGATCAAGGAGGTAGTTTTTATTGTCAGTTCAGCTTGTTTCTCCGATAAATTATGACCAAGACATATTATAATTAAAAGTCTTCATCCAGCATAAATTAAAAGGACAAAGATTTAAAATGCAATTGTGAGATGACGTGAAACAGAAAGCAGTCAGCTAGAAATGTTTTAAGGTTCGGCCATCCGGCGGAAATCCAACGCTTACGGAAAAAAAATCTGAGGTGGCTGGCAAACTTCGTTTCAAGCTTCAGAGGCTCAAAAGAACTGAGAAACGGATATGCGGTCTGGAGACAATGACACTTTTGTGTACTCTGAGAGCTGTGTGAGTTGATCTGTCTGAGCCAGGGTTTTTCTCAGCTGAGTGAGACAGCTGGAGATGTCGTCACAGAGAAGCAGAGCTGCTGAGGTTTCATCCTATTTGGTTTTTCTAGTATAAGACCTACTTGATGCAATCCATAAAAGTCAAGAACTGTGGACACTGTGCATATGTCATATACAAATTCAGTAAACAATGCTGATCCCACTATAAAAGTTTATTTTGTGGCGTGTTATGTTGAATGACAAACGAGCAGGCCCCGAACTGTGGATAACCCACCGGTCTGGTAAAAACCATAAATCTGCATAAGTAAAGAAAATCTATTACCAAAACGGCTCCAAAAATGGACCTGGTGCTGATTTGTGTCTGACAGAATCAGATTATTTAAGACATACTTCGAGGGGGACTTTAACCCATGAAATCACACTGTCCTGCATCCAGAGCCCCACCCTCTAACTGCTGTATAAATAGATTCTCGTGACAGGGTAATTCATCTCTGGCCATGAAAACATCAGCTTTAAAAGACAGCTCGCTGAGACCCCGCGCTTGTTAGGGGCCAGATCAGCAGCCCAGATGCCTGGGATGTAAACTCATGAAGAGAAGATTAATTTATCTGTCATCCCTGACTTTGACAGTTGTTGTAAATTTGACTCTGGCCTCAGTACACGCAAGCGAAGGGAGGGGTGGAGGGGAAAGAAAGCAGAGATGGGCGAAGATATGGAGGGGAGTGTGAAGAGGGACAACGCCATAAATGTGGGAGGGGTAACGTAAGGGGGTTTCACCCATACAGTCATTGACAAGAGAACTCACTCACTCACGTTTGATGTGCGCCTGGCCAACCTTTGCCAAACTCCTGCCCCCTTTTCTCCAAAACGCACCTTTACTCCTCCTCAGTTTTATCTTGCTTCCTTTTTCGAGGTGGTGGCCACATAAGGCACACTGAAAAATGAGTAGTGGTGGTGTCAGGGAAGCCATTTGGAGGTCTGATTGATGGTAGCAGGCGAACTGTAGCGGCCATGTTTTCTGATACCCCTGTGTGCGAGCCATGCCTGGTGCTCTCTTAGAAACAGGAAAAGTTTTTTTCAAAGTTAATGCCACCGCCAAACACATCGCATTATATTTCCCATCATATATTGTTAGTGTTTAAGAAAATAGATGGTGAGTGGGAATGTGTGATCATTTGATAAGCGGATGAGCCGGCTTTAGGACAAAAACTGACACTATCATCAGAAACTTGGTTACTGTGGTGCACAACATGTGCTTTATTTGTAATTATTTTTGATTTGAACATACAATTGTAATTATAATTACGTCAGCATGCATGGTTTAATAAGCAGTCGGTTTTATTTTCATGTCAGGGCTTGTAAATGTGTGCTGGTTGATTTATAGGATTTAGCCCAAATTGCATACGTGTGTGTTTGCACATTATTTAGTGCCACTGAACAGCATTTCGGGTTTTTGTCCCCCATAAATCGGTATGCAAGCAAAAGCTGGCGTTCTTTTCTAGGGGTACAGATGTGGATGTAGTTATGGCCCAGAGTGGATATACAAGGCTGGCGCCTCCTTGGCTTCGAGTCTATTAGCACATAAGGATCTGGGAGTCTCCTCTTGGCTTCATTTGACCCTTTTCAAATACAGTAGGCCTGCCATGAATGTGATTCCAACAACCACCGCCTCATCTGACCTAGACAATATATCACACGTGTATTTTTCTAAGCATTTGAGAGGCCTGTATCTTTTTAAATGTCAACTGCTTGATTGGATTTGAATCGTATCTTAGCACTACATACATTTATACAGAGTATAGCGTTAAGGCAGATCATTTAAATTTGGTCTAAGTTATCAACGCTTCCTTATGCGCCTGATTGGACCTAAGGGAAGTGACAAATATAACCCAGGAGATCTAGAGCTTTTATTGTGGATTAGCATGCTAATAGGCTTTCTAGATTTGACAGACCTCGCTTCCCTCTGGAGAGGGACAGCCTCGAGCCGGGGAGAGGAGGTCTGTGTGGGGGTAAGCAGAGAACAAGAGGGGGAGAGGGAGAAGAAAAGGGAAAGCAGGTTTAAAAAAAAAAAAAGGGAGTATTGTAGTGTGAATAGTAGAAGGATGAGGTCTGGAGGAGTGTGGAAGATATTACCAATTAGCATGTGGAAGCAAAAAGGTTCTGACAGGAGAGGTAACTCAGTCATGATAGATGTGGTGACTTCAGTAATTCCTCCTCCCCCACAGCTGTGGACTTAAGAACTCCTTTCACCTAAAAGGAAATCAGAAGATAATCCAAAGCTTGATGTTTAGAGAAACTTTTGAGTCTTAGGAGAAAAGGGGTCACCAGTGTATACGGTAAAAGGGTTCAAGCTGTAAACCCTTCACAAAAGGTTGTGACAGAGTGAGTTTCTCCCAGTCTCTCTGAGTGTGTTTGCAACGTTTGGAGCACTCTCCGTGTGCATGACTTAACCTACTGAAGAATAGAGGGATAAGAGAAGTCACTGGCTTTAAAGCAAAAGTTTAATTTTGCCAGGAAAACAAATATCTGCTTCCAATCAACAAGGTGGAGTTTAAGCCACTGTTCCCCTTGGGGAAGTTAATAGCTACCTGGGATTGACTGACACTCCACTTTCATCGTTCAGTCAACATCAATTGTTGTTATTGTTGGTATTGTTGGCATTGTTTGGGGTTTTTGGCATCTTATTCCAAGAGGATGATGAAATTGGCTGACGATTTATCTGGATATATTGCAGAAAGGTTTGATTCAGCTCATTTTTACTTATGCTTTAATACACAGAGTTGTGTAGGATGCTTTATTAAATGAAGTGAGGCACATCTGTTTGTGGATTCTGTATTTTCAACTTTACTTTTTAAAATTTCTCATATTCACTAGCAGGCTGCACACACTGCATTTTCATAAAATCAATTTTTCAAGATTTTCTTTTGTTAAACTTAAAAATAAGTCATTTATGTCTAACTATATGATACATTTAGTATGTAAATGTATGTAGAATTTCATCTACACAAAGCAATAACAATAAATATATAAATGATATGAAAAAAGGCTTGACCACCTCTTGAGCACGTTTCATTTCAAGGACAAAGTTGCAGTACATTAGCTGTCTGTATGAAGAGATAATACCTGTGCTGATGATGGCAGCTGACCTTGAGGATCTTAAATGACAGTATCCTTGCTATCATCCCTTGAACCCTGGTTCTTTGAGGTAGTTGCGTGTGTGTCTGTGTGTGTGTGTGTGTGTGTGTCCTTACGTACCCACCCATAAACACATACACTCACATGGTCACTCGCTATATTTCACTCGCTGAAAACCCCCAGAGAATGACCTTTTCTTCTCTTCCCTGACAGTTTCATGCAACTGGCAACTGCGGTATTACTTTAGAGCACATTTGCTTACCATAAGAATGCAATTTTCAGTGATAAGGTCCTGGAACTTGGCAAAGGCGGTTGAGGGGAATCTGTCGTTTTGTGCCAAAGCTCTGGCCCTGGATTATCCAGGGGCTCGCCCTAGGGGACAGCTCAGGGCTGAGTGGGCCAAAAAAATGTCATCCTGTAGAAAAAATGATTAATCTATCCTCATCCATGGTTTATTCCACAAGGAGGGAGGGATGCACAACAACATGAAGCCAGATAAGTGGCTCAATGATGCATACATAAGGTTCATTTATATCTCATTAGGCCATCGCTAAATTGTCTCATCATCGTAATTTAGGGGTAATTGAAAACTGAGATTAGAGAAATAAACAAACCGGTATATATTAAATTTAGTAAAATAGTGGTTATTTTTTAAAGCAGTTTGGTCAGTATATCAGTTACCATGGAAAGGTTCAGCTGAAAGCAAGGGATCTCTGTACCCTTTAAAGGGCCGCATAAAGCAGCAAGGGTCAATATCAGAGGCGAGAGCCTCACCATAAATACCCAGGTCAGAGCTGTCAGCCAGAACATTTCTCTTTGTGGTCCGTCTTCTCTTTTTAGTTTTAATCCATTCATCGAGTGTGTGTGTGAGAGGGAGAGAGAGAGAGGGAGATACAGGGACAGGCAGCATGATAAGTGCAGTAACATATCAGAAAGAGCAAGAAATGTAGGAGAAAAACATACTCAGAAGTGGGTGTGAATCTGTTATAGTTCCACTTAATGACTCAAACTATCTTCTCTTGCTGTCGGAAGGAGGCTAGGCTTCCTCCGAGCCTCAGAGGGCCCGCTGTTACAAAACAGAAGACAGTAGGGCTTTGACAGCTCCAAGTGTCTAGGGCCAGGGAAATAATTGATAGCAGGCTGCCTGCATCCAAGGTCCTTTAGCAGTAATTGCAAGCAGAATCTGACTCTCTGATCTCACCAGTGGTATTGGCTATGCCAGAACAGCCTGGCTTTGACAGATTGCCTTCCTGCAGTAATAACTTAGGCATGTTCCCTGTTTTCTCACACAAGGCCATGCAGCGCTGTCTCCATCAAAGCACCAGCCCAGAATCATCAGTGATTATTTTATATGTGTATTTTTCTTTCAGCTCCTGGCAGATTTTTCTGACAGGACACTCTTCGAGTAATGGTTTTGCTTGCAGGGAAGTGGCCTGCACATTTGTTTTCCACTGTAACAGTTTGCATTTCAACTGGAGTGAAATTACTATAGTGCATGTTCGCATATGTTTGCGACGTGAAAAACGTTCAGTTTAGCTTGTGAAAAACAAACCGAGAGAGCGAAAGATTTCTTTCTTATTTCTACTCGCCGCGTGAAATCAGACATTTATTTGGTTTAAAAGGAATAACTGTGACCTATCAATTGCTTTCAGAAAAATTTTAAAATTAAAAAAGAAAAAAAAAAAAGAGAATTTCCAAACAGTTTCCGTTGCCATTTCTCTTGCCCTGAATGACAGCTTTATGGCCTTTTGAGGGATTGTCCTCTTCCCCCTTCCCTCCACTCATCTCGTTGTCTCCTCTCCTCTCGCTCTTAGTGGCACTCTCCCATGCTCACTGTCTGCACTGTAAAGCACTCAGGGATTTATTGTCAGCTGGAGTTTCCTTGATGGGGTGTAATAATACTGTGCCTTTCTCACCCGCTAAGGTGGTAGAATTCCCTTCCTCTGCCGATGAGAGGACCCCTGCGGGCTGCCCTGTTTGCGCCTGTGTTCTGTTGCAGACTTATAAGCCTGGCAGCTCCACCCCATGGCTGTCCGAATTTCCAAACAGTTTCCGTTGCCATTTCTCTTGCCCTGAATGACAGCTTTATGGCCTTTTGAGGGATTGTCCTCTTCCCCCTTCCCTCCACTCATCTCGTTGTCTCCTCTCCTCTCGCTCTTAGTGGCACTCTCCCATGCTCACTGTCTGCACTGTAAAGCACTCAGGGATTTATTGTCAGCTGGAGTTTCCTTGATGGGGTGTAATAATACTGTGCCTTTCTCACCCGCTAAGGTGGTAGAATTCCCTTCCTCTGCCGATGAGAGGACCCCTGCGGGCTGCCCTGTTTGCGCCTGTGTTCTGTTGCAGACTTATAAGCCTGGCAGCTCCACCCCATGGCTGTCCAAACAAGGTTTCTCAACAGGCACTCAAATCAAAAAGAGCATGTGTATGTGTATGGGGCCTTCAGGGAAGTGAAACGGCAGGATGTTGCCTTGAGTTATTTATTCATCTCGCTTTTCACAAACAGAAGAAAAGCGTTAATACATTGTGAGCGCCTTTGGTGGGGTATCACTCTTTTTTCTATTCTGTTCTCGCGATTTAGCATTAAAGCAGTGAATTCTTGCTACTGCTAATGACTGTGAGTAGTTTTGTGTTCAAAGTTGCATTAAATTATCTTCATTAGGACTGATGAGAGTAAAAAGTAAGCGGATTTCTGAAAGAAATTTGAGCATGTAATGTAAGTTTAAATAGGAAAAATCCTTATGACATCCTACAGTAGGCAATATGATATTGTGGTGAGCACTTTGCTACCATTCTTTCCCAGGAAATCTCATTTAATCTGCACATGACATCCTTCATCAGTGCAAATAAACATTCCTAAATTATTTTACAAATAACAGGTGGCAAAGCTACGTAGCACAATATGAAAAAGGTTAAAATGCCTTCGTGCACACACCCCGTTCAACAGACAAGCTGTAAAGGCAGCTGCTGGATAGTATAAATAGAAACTCCCAACACAAACCTCAAATTAATTAAAGATCCTTTAAGGGATCCTCAAGCAGAATGTGAGCAGACAATTAGTCAGATGAGTGTGGGATAAACTCCTATCCTTCCTGTGTGTGAGCTCGATGGCAAGATATATGAGCACGTCACGCTGCTTTGAAAGCTCTAAACATAGATGTTTTAGAGGTGGACGCGATGTGAAAATGTAAATAAACTTTATAGGATCTTGGGGTCAGGCTGAGGTTGGATTTATGGCTTTGGCATTCACCCCTAGGCCCATCCGTCATCCCTCTGCCCCTACCAAACCCTCTGCCCCTACCAAGCCCCTCTACCCCTACCAAGCCCCTCGCTCCCAACTCCTTTCCTGTTAAGTCCCTCCCCCAACCTGGATCACAAGACCCTCAGTTGAACTGCAGCCGACCTGTTGGGGCAGGGGCAGAGGGCTTCAGATGCCATAATAAGAACCATTCATTGTCACGATCCTGTAATGATTGTGAGACTACTGGGCAGGCTTCCTATCACCCTCTCTTTTATATCTCTCTGATTGTCTTTCTTAATCAGTCTTTCTTTATCTCAGTTGCTCCCCTGTCTCTGTTATCCCCTCCTTATTCTCCACCCATTTGTTCACTCTGATGTTTTGGGGTGCTGAGGGAGGCGCCGGTCTTATTTGGGAGGTCTTGAGGGACATGTCAAGTTAGCTGTCTTCCTGCTTGCAGTTACACCAGGCTTCATGTTCACTTACATTTGTAATGCCATGTCATGTGGTCAAATTTTTAAGACATGAGAGGACTCTTGTTATCAACTATGATCATACATCTGATGGTTTCTGTCTTGCAGTAATTTTTAGGATAAATAAGAATTTAAGTAATTAAATTCCACATACTTTCTGTCCATTCAAACCCAATAGTTTCTCATTTTGTAACAACTAAAATTTCAGGTTTTATATGGTAAGACTTAAAAAAGCCATTTCTGTGTGATGCACTTGATATTTTAATGAACTTAAGGCACACATAAAGATTATATTTCCTGTTGATAAAACTGTAAATGGAGGACAAATAATGATCCCATTAAGCCTTACACAGTGTGCTTCATTCACCAGGAGTTATTAGGAGCAAATCCTCGGATGATATATAGCCCCAATTCCCATCATGGCAGGCAAACAATCCCGCCATACTTTTTTCACTAGCTGATTTTGTGCACTTGTCGCGCTATTTGAATGTGAGAGGACACCTGCCTTAAATGACTGAGGGTCAGCTGGGTGCTGCTTTGATCTGTGTGACAGTTTGACCGCCTCAATGGGAGTGGCACTGATAATCCCTTTGCTTAACTCGTGCTTTTTGGCCCACCCGGGGTCCTGTCCAGGAATAATGCAGTGGGCTAAGTCTTAATCAAACATTGGGGTTGGTGGTTGCATGAAATGAAGGGTTAGAGAGGGTTAAAGTGCAGAAGGGCACATTTAAGACAGGGATGAATACACACAAATGGAGGGTTAGAGTGTTTTGCCTACTTGCAAATAGGAGAGATTAAGCGAGCAATGCTACAATACTAAAAGAGTAAGTTATTGGTTTTAGGAAAACAGGGTTGCTTTTGTACTTGAGTTCAGGCCGTTTCTTTTAAAGCCATTCATGACCCCACATGTAAAGCTGGCCATTATATACGCTATAAATAGATATTATCGTATGAGAATTTATATCTGAGATTTGGATATCATTAAATTATGATAATTCATCACCTTCGTTTTCTGAACTAATCAGAGTGTTCTACCTTTTCTAATATTTTACTTCACCCACTTCAATTATTAAATACAAATTTGGGATAATAATTTATATACTGCCCAGGACTACTTCAATTTGCAACCCGTCTCAATGTTGCTCATTTTCTAATAATTGTCAATATCATTTTAATGACTCATGTACATCCATAAAATACATATTACAAACTTTTAAATTACATGCAAACAATGCAAATCCACCTTAAAGATTCTGCTTTGCAGATTTGCTCTGATCCTTGTCATTGCCTATAGCAATCCGACACCCATCACAAGCAGCAGTAAACAAGCAGTAGGTGTCGTCGGTCAGTTATGTGATTCTTGTTTGGGGCGCATGCTGTTCCCAGCGTGAATGAGCTGTCTGGGAGAGACTGGCTGACCTCTTAGCTCTTATCACCTGATCTGCTTTTCATTGTTCCATAAAGTGAAGCCAAACACAGGTAGAGACGAGCCTGTTTGTCTGTCGTGTTAGATCACTGTGTTTTATCTTAATGAGGTGTTTACAGAAAGCGTATGAGATTTTGGGGGGGTAGGGAGCTTAAGCGCTCTAATAGCCATCTGCCAGCAACATGTCACGTTACAATTTTGAATTTAAAGAATGGGCGAACAGAAGAGCAGTCATCGCAATTATGTTTTCGTTTGTGAGGAATTGGTGGCAAATTGCTGTTACTGGCCAGGACAGGCGAGTCTTCATACCTTTAACAATGAGATAGGTAACACATTTAGAATAATAAGCCCTTTTCTCTGATTGTCACTTCTATTTATTTTCTTTTGGCTCTGTCTCTCATAGTTTCTATCTAGCTAGAATGTATACCCCTGAAGAGGATTTATTACATCTGTTGGCTTTGCCTGCCAGATCTGCCATTATACCAACAGAAGAAAGGCCCCTGCCTTTCTTCTGTTGGGGAGGCAGCGCAGTACAGTAGTGCAGTATTGGATATTGTTTAAATGCCGTAAAAAAAAAGCCTGCTAATTTACCCAGTGAGAGCCTTGAGAAGCGAAATGACGGTATAATCCCATGAGTAGCAGGTGGCGTTGCTTTAATGTTGGTGTAAAACAAAATTGCACTTTTCCATTTTCAGTCGACTCTTGATAATCTCTAAATGAGATGATTGATCACCTGTTGGCAAGAAAATGGTTCCACCATCTCTGATTTAAAGTAGACCTGAGGAGAAGATGATGGTGTACTGGTAGTAAAGGGGGGGGGAAAAACCCCACATTGTCTTGTTTTTCTCCTTTTTTATCTTTTTCTTTCTCCATCTCAGACTGGGATGTCAGGTGTGAGGAAGAGGAGGAGGAAGCAGGCCTTTTGTCTTCTTCCCCCACCACTTCCGAATTACCTGCTGGGTCCGAGCTCTTTTATGCTGTTGTTGTGACAGGTAGATTTATATGGCTCGAAATTTGTACAAATCAGTTGTCATTCAGCGGCAGCTGTCAATGTGTCAAGCTGTCAGGGCCTGCTGTGAGGGAGATGCCTTAGGGGGCTGAGTGAGGGGGCAACCACCCAGAAAAGAAAATGAGTTCAAACCGACCTGAGAAGCTCCTTTATTCCACAGTCCTCTCTGCCCCTGTGGAGACGTCATTGATTTCTCTTGATGTTGAGCAACAGCGTGCCCAAAAATGACACACCACACTGTGCTCAACCCAGTCAGACTGCGACACGCTCTCAATCTGCAGATACTTCTCATTTTCTGCTAAATGGCTGGAAATCTCTA
>KV751325.1:9899751-9945793 GCA_001698575.1 Mola mola
GTTCAGAGATTGTTGTCGATGGCTGGTGTGTTTTTTATGTGCCGCTTAAGTAGCTGAACTGGAAATCTCTCAGAGGAGAGAATGACAAGCGTGTTTAAAGATTGCTGTCGATTGTTGTCTTGTTTGCTTGTTTTCTCTGGCCTTGTCTCAGCGTGGGCCTGCCTGTGTGTGATTGGCGGTCCTGCTGGGGCAGTGATGGGCATGACAGGCTCTCTCAGTCAGAGGACCCCAGGTGACACACACCTTCTCTATGCTTTATCCTCCAGCACAGTCTTCACAGAGGAATGGGGAAGACAGGTGCTGCAACCAGTGTGAAGTGTGTGGAAACAAAAGACAACTGCTGACAGAGAAGCTGTGTCATTTGACAGTGCACACACCAAGGTGTGGCATGACACAAATATGCTCATATTCCTCCCACATGTGTGTCTTTGTGGTAATATTGGTTATGTTCTCACATTTAGTTTGCCGGAGCAGATGGAGGCTAACAGATACTGTTAATAACACATTATTATCACACTGTCTGAAGTGTGTGATTTAAAGTTTATGATTATTATCCAGGATTTAGCAGTATATATTACAGTGCATTTAAAAAGTACAGGCTAAACTTTTCAGTTGTACCTGAATTGTATTGATATGTTCACATAGTCATATACAGCCAAACAGATCGTCAGTGTGCCTAAAATATTTATATTTTATTTTGCAGTTTTTCTGTTTGAGTCATGTGCAACATGTGTCTCCTTGTTTCATACAAAAAAAAAAAAAAATTGTGAATAAGGAAACACTGAAACCATTGTGTGCACATAGAGTTCTTTGACTAATTGATGTAGTCACATTTGCTGTTGAGATTTTGCAGCTGTGAAACAGTACATAATGTTAATATTCAAGGCTTTTGTCACCTTGCCCTTACAATGTAATGACTACAACAGTGGCAGGAAAAATTTCTCAGTGGAATAAAACTGTTTACATCCAGGTGTCTCAGCCAAGTTTATTTTCACACCCTTCACGCCCATGTTTGTTATGTATCACAGCCAAACTCCCTCCCCTGAGATGGACCCAAGTATGTTCCGTTGGATCTTTGACCAACAGCCCACAAGGAGGCTGAGAATGAGCACAATGGAAATGATTTTTCTTCTGAAAGCTAAACAATTTAACAGTTGATCAATTACTCTGTTCCTAATCTCCTGGCCAGACCACCACCTTTACACTTGTGAGCACAAAGACATGCGTCAGAGCTGTATGGCTACACTGTAATTAGCCTGATGAGGTTTTGGGGTATCTTTCAAACAGATTTATCACCTGGCAAGGGGCGGTTGGTTTCATGGGACACTGGAAGGTGACACTCTCCCAGTAGCCCTGCAGCAAGGGGTGAAATATTAATCAAAGTTTTCCATACAGCTATTAACAGCTGCTGGCCTTGGCCTCAGTGTGGCTCTGTGAGTGTGCATTTATTGTGTGGCAATGAACAGCATGTTAGTCCGCAGAGAGACGAGTGTGACGTGTCTGAGTTTGTCTTGTAAACATGCAGCTGTCCAGGACATGACAGCTACAGCGTTAGAGGGGCCATTATGGGGTGTAGAACATTTCCTGAGAAATGGCTTGAAAAATGACAATGCAGCTTGTGCAATATTAATTGCTACACTGTCACCATAAATAAGTGAAAAATCTTTAAGAGAGGAACAAAGTAGAACAGCCCTGGTTATCCATTGATCATGAAGCAAGAGAATAACTCTAAATTTTACACTCCATTATTTTCATCATTTTCTTTTCTTAGCAGTTACACTTTAGATACATTTTTATGTTCCTGCTGTGCCATTAGACTTTACTTGCTTCCCTGTGGGGTATTGTTTTATTTTGAATGCTCGTGACTGTTTAAGGATTTTAGTAGTATATTGACTTTGATTCTGTGAATGAGTGCCTTAGTTGCCTTTGACCTTTTTGACTTTGACTTGTTAAATGGTGGATATTTGTACTTCAAAGGGCCAACTTTGGTTTGCAAATGAAAACCCTTAAATGTGCCCCGGACTTCCATTTTGTTGCAAATTAGCAGTTCATTGTTGGGCAGCTTTCGGCGCATGTTAGGCAAACCATTTTCACGTCATGAATAGCTTAAGCATGTCATCAGTTTATTAGGTAGATTTTGAGAAAAGAAAGTAGTATTCATATTTGCAATTCCAAACTTGTTGAAAAATAACACTCATTTTGGGGGAATTTACTTGATGTATTTGGTTAGTTATCATAAAAGTGGCACAACAAAGTCTTTAACACATAAGAGACTGATAAAATGAATAATTACACATCTTAGTTAGATTAGAAAAATCAGATTTTTTTATGTTTATTAAGCGTTTTACTTCTAAATATTTGAAAATTCAAAGAAAAAGTGGAGAGGTCAAAAGTGCAGCAACAGAACATGTTATTCTTCAGTTACTATTTGTAAGTCTTGGTTCTCACCAACCTATTGTCTGGTTCAGTAAGGGGCATATGCTGTTTAATAGGAAATTAATTCTGGCCCCCACCACCTATCCCCCAGTAAATCAGGCATGTAAACCAAAAACCTGAACACAGTGACTAATTAGAATCAAAAGGGTTTGAATCCAAAATGGGCTGCCTTCACTCAAAACACCACTCAATAATTGGCCATAAATAAAACCCTTGCTGTGTCTGTAAACAGCTGAATGCTTCAATTAAACAGAAATACACCTGTGCAATGTTAAATGCGAGACGCTCGGGAGCTGCTGACATATGGATATGATCTGCGCGCCCCCGCCCCCTCCGCTCCAGCTCAGGCCTTCTTTTGGGGCGTGCGTGAGAAGCACAGATAATTTCTTTTGCCAGTGTAATATTATAATGACTCATAAATAGATTGTTACCCTCTCGGTACTAAAAGTTTTCATTCTTTCATTCTTAGTTTTTTTATTGACACCACGGGTTGCCTATACAGGGAAACACAGTAAAATTTATCAGCGTGCTTTTCCTCACCTAATAAATCATCTAAACAGTGCAGACCATATGGCAGAAAAGACCTTGGAAATATGGCTTCGGCATGCGAGGAGTCAAGTTGCTTGAAATCAGGAACGATCAGAAACGGCTCTCTGCTCCCCCTTCTCTCTCTCTTCTTCTCTCACAGAATATCTCCCACTTATTTTACACGCCATTTTCTTGTTCACCTTATCGCCTCTTTGTCACTTGTTTTTTTTCCACTTTCCTCCAAAAAGAAGGAGAGAAGCAATTCCTCTGGGTATGCGACTAAGTGTAAAAGATAGCTCTCTCTCTCTCTTCTCTCTCTCTTCCCTCTCCCTAACCCCCCCCCCAAACCCAACCCAACCCCTCGTTTTGCCGAGAGGGTCCTGGGAGGTGCACTGACTGATGGGAGAGGATGATATATGTAGCGTCTGTGTCCTGGCTCTCCTCTGGCCCTTTGTCATTAATCATATCCATTAGCTTTTCTCACTGCAGCCTTGTCTGTGCATAGCTATGGAAAAGCAGCCTTTTCCCCTCATATCACACGCCACAGAGGCTCCTAGTACTTCTGCCTCACTGTCACATGGATGCATTTTCTGCACACAACAACCATTGTAATGTCGGAAATGGATATTATATAAAAAAGCTGTGATTCTTCACAGGACAAGGGAATATGGGAGGGTTTATTGAGTGGCTGGAAGGTAGAATTGATCGTCAGTATTGATTTTTTGAGATATACTTTCTGCTCTGTGTGCCAGTTTTCTCAACCTTTGCGGCCCATTTTACCTCCACTATGCTAACAGTTAAAATATGCATTGTCTGAACAGTGAAAAAATAAACACACTTCGAATGTGACTTGGTCTGTTTTGGACCGGTTTAAACAGGACCACAATGGACTTGACTGTGCATGGCCGTAGAGAGTCAGTGTGGACAGCCAATGTGTGAACTAATGAGAATAAACAGCTGGCCACTGTGGCGACCATCTAGTATAATAGAGATGTATGGCCATTGTCTCCTGCACGCCTGCTCCTCTAGTCCCAAAACTGGGCCTGACATATATACTAAAGCCTCATCGGTCTCGTCCCAGTCACACCAAACATACACACGCTATACACATCCACCACACATGTATGCTTATGTGTCATTCAAAACACACAGTAATGCTCAACACACCGACACACACACATACTGGGCCACTGCAGTCACTGGTCACATTTACTTGCACACATACACATTTGTGCACACAGGCACACATCCACACAGCCACACAGCCACACTTTCATCATCGGAGCCACAGCCTTCTTTTTCTGATTTCCCTAACTGTATTATCCATACTGTACCTAATGAAATGATTGCAAGTAGTTATTGCTGACTTATTATCTAGACACACAGCTTTATCAAAATGCTGCACTGATTTAGTGGACTGTGTCGCCAGGAAAACTCCAGGGATATTTCATTTGCCTGGCTAGGCCATAATAATGGGACCCATTCCAGTATGCATTATAGGCCATAGATAATTCAAACAGGAGGAACACATGCATTACCGCGGTGCTGTAACCTCCCAGTCTCATACTGTCTATTATATTAGGTTTGTTCGGTTAGGCTGTTGTTTGTGTTGTGCGCCACCAAGATCCCATTACGGTGAAATGATAAGAGCCTACAGTGCACGACTAAATGTACAAATTTGTGTCATAGTTTTCAGCTTTGATAAATCCCAATCACCTTATTCAGCAGGTATTTGTGTTTCCTCTCATTTGACGCTGTTTTGTCCACGCAAAGAGAGAGTTAGCTCCAGGTGGCTCTGTGCCTCCCCTCTTGGTTTGCAGAGTGACATAAGCATTTTTCTTTTTTCATTCCAAAGTGGTTCCTGTTAAGCCATGTACCTAGAAGATGACTGATTTTGACAATGCAATTTACATCGCTGTATAAAACAATCTCACCGTGCGCCTGCCGATTTACAAGGTAACCACATGATCTATCTGGGCTTCTGTGCCTTTTCCAATACCACATTCTCTCTCTTGTCCCTTGAGGACAGAAAATTGATCCAGAATGTAACATGGGGCTTCCCCCTTTGAAATTGCTACAAGAGCTATGCAGGACCTGCAATTATTGAAACATGCAGATGTCAGTAATTTCAATAAAACTGATATGGTAGTAATGAAAACATCTTACTGTGGGGGCGACGGCTACAGGATTTATTGCTGCATTAGGGGAAAAAGGCTGAGATGACAGTTTTGCAGTGTTGCTCGGCACTCCCTTGTTTCACACGCATTAAAAGCACGGATCAATTAGCGTCCAACGGCGTTAGCTTTGCCACAGACAGCCCTTTTACGGTGACATGAAAAATGCATGGGTTCCTTCTAGGAAAGATTTTGGAGCCATTAGCTGTCCTCTTCCATGTTTTCATGTAAGTGTGCGATTCCAGTGATGTATGACCGCATAGTAACCTAAACCAAAGATGTCTACTGAATATCAGAAGACACATGCCATTGTTTTATGTTGGTGTAGCATTTTTACCAAATTGAAAAAATTAATGCACAGCAATAGGCCTCATTATGATTGCTATTGAAGCATATTAACCATATCATAGCCTACCTGCATGCTCAGTGTTTCATTTACTCAAGTACACCTGTTATTATATAGAAATCCATTGTAATTTAAAGCATGTAGCTGTAGTCAGCCCACTCAGATCAAAAGCCTCCATCCATTTTTGTTCTCCTATGATCTCATGGTGTTTGAGTGTTAGCTCTCTGTTACCCTCAGGTGAGTCATTGCAGGGCCTGTCACCCTCTCTGCTCCTTACGCCATATGTCTAATTCTAATTAAATGAACATTAAGACCCCGACTCCCTCCTTCTCCGTCTATCCCTTTCTCTTTCTCACCCTCCTTGATGCTATCTGCGCCAGGAGAGCTCAAATGTTAAAGTAATGAATGTGTTAGCGCTGTGACAGGAGCAAGAAGAAGAAGAGCAGGAGGAAGAGGAGGTGGAGTGTAAGGAGTCACTGTGCAGGGCAGCTAGGCGTCCTACTTGCGACAGGGCTTGGTCACATTTGATTTGCATAACCTGCTGAAAACCTATCAGAGAGACTGCAATTGATTGAATTTCACTTCAGAGAAGTGCTAATTAATAATGCCGTGGATCTGACAGGCCTTTATTATGTACGTGGGACAGGAGATGATGTCTGTGTTAGCAAGGTCTCTGGAAGCTCTTTAGGGGAATATAGAATAATGAATTGATGGAACTATGTCATGACTCTATCATCATGTCATTAGAAGACCACTGAAGATTTCACGCCAATGGTTGAAATCTATAAGATTGTTATGATGAAGTAGTGTTTAGGTAGAAGGTTATATCATGCATTATGTCATGGGATGCAGTATGGGGTTCATACTCATTAAACATCAAGTGCAAGAATATTTTTGCAATAGTGTACTAAACAAAGCCCTTTTTTTTCCTTTAACTTTCTAACATGATTTGGATGTTTACAACGTGTATTTATGCATACCTGCACCGATGAACCACAACTTTAAAACCACTGAGAAGTGAATTGAATAAAAATGATGATCTCATTGCAGTGCAACGGTCCACTGCAAAACTTTGGATCCTGGCATCCATGTGGACTTTACTTTGACATGTAACATCCATCAAAACATTATTACAGCACAAGTACAGCACCATTCCCAATGGCAGGATAATGTACCAGCCAAACTACACATACCATTCAGGAAATGCTAAAAATATGACATGACAAGACCCCAAAGCATTGACTTGCCATCCAAATTCCCCAGATCCCAATCCAAATAAGTATCCTTGGGATGCGACAGAACAATAGATGAAATGGAGGGGGTGACCCCTCACCCTAAAGTTTCCACTGCCAATGTGTTTTGGTGGCATCAGAGAGCTCAATCAGGCAGGCAGTTTTAACGTTGTGGCTAAATTGTATGTCAGTGTGTCAGTTTTATGGATGTTTCTATGCTCTTATCTCATTTTACTGCCAAATTCACCGATATTGTCATAAAACCAATGTAAAACACAAGGTGGTGTTTGGAAACCAACTGGCAAGGCAAATGACAAACAACAGCCGTGTCAGCACATTTTGGGCATCAGTAAAAGAAAAAAACTAACTGTGGATAAGGAAGTATGGCAATGAAGTTCAAATGCAAATATCAGATGGCGTTCAGCTACCTGTCCTAATGGGAATGATTTTCTTAGGAATCTTCATGACTGACACAGTTATCACAAGATTGGAAATGACTTTGGTATGCACACTACAACCCTCCGCACTGTAATGTGTTATCTGCATGCCCCTCTTTGGATCGTCATCCAAGCCTTGTGATATAAACGGCCATAACGGCCTTGCTCATGTCCTGCAGTGTCCTGCAGTTGTAGAAAAGATCTATCTTCCTCTGTTTTTTTAATTTTTTTTTAATTCTTTTTTGTACAGTGAGCTCTCTGCTCATTTTGGCCAGAACACTCTGGCCAAAATGCTGCAAAATCACTCATAGGCGCCATCAACTGCTGAGCGGTACGCTGTGTTGTTGCCAACAGCAATTACCCTGGTAGAAACAACTTAACTATGTGTAAATGACCAATGCTGCTTAGTGAATATCACATTTCTTGAATAACTTATTAGATTAAGGGGCTACACTGTGAAGAGATTGGAAACGACGGACAAAGAAATCACCACCAGATTGCACTGTATATCTGACCAGAGGTTGTTTTGTAAGATCACTTGACTTGAAGATGAATTTCTTTGGTTTATTACCACGGACCCTATTGCAATAAAAATAACACTGTATTGTCAAACCAAAGAGTACTTTTATATTATGAATTTTATGTAGTTCAGTGGGGAAAAAGATACAATAATGTAAACATCTTCCTTTTTATGTCTTTTATTAAGGTGCTATATAAGCACACATATATTAGACACAGTGCTACTGTGTGAAAGAAAGATTGCGGTATCCGTCAGATAAAAAATCCCATTATGTTGGCTTACTACATCTTCAAGGTCATACTGTATAATAGCAGCATGCTGATGCTTTCACGGTGTTCAATGCTTATTGCTCTAAATTAGCTCCCCTAAATCACAGTGGCCTTTTCGGATAGGATGCCTGAGAGTCCTGCATGTGTTAATGTTGTACACACCCCTCTCTTCTACTTGAAGCAAAAATGCTCTTCATCATTCCATGAAACAGGGAAATGCCTGTGGGTAATGAGACTGACTGCAATTGAAAATAACTTATGGTGCTAATATCCTATATCTGCACATAACCAGGGCTCTACATGAAGCCATAAACATACACTTGGGTGTGTTTTCCAAACATCATTCTGTTGTGCATATTTCTTCCCTGTCTGTCTTCATGGTGGTGTTGTAATTGTTTGGGTGACTTGATGAATTGCATTCAATATTTCATAGCTGATTCTCTGCGGATTTCCTTTCTTCAGGGCAGTGTAAGCCATTTTCTATGGTTAGTCTGTGTGCAGTACGCGCTAATTCAAGCCTCTGATCTGGATCCAGGTTGTTAGGCTATCATATGAAATGAGATGTTAAGGCAGCGGTGCAAGAGAGTGTGTTGTTGTAAGAGCTCTGGTTTCATATCGGGTTTAAATCCTTACTCAGGACCTCACTGAGAGTTATTTGTTCAAATAAGCATTAGTCATTATTCTTTAAGCCCCAATTGGAGCTCAGGGATCACACAGCGAAACGGTGGGCCTGTGACAGAAATAAGGTGTAAGCATCAATACCCCACCTCCCTACTCTATCCTCTACTCCCTCACTCCTTGCCTAATACCTTTTTCTCTCAGTGTGACACAAAGACATGCATTATGTGAACTGCAATCTGAATAGTGTTCCTGCATAGTAGCCCACCTCTGCTCTATACATCACAACAGTTAGTATGTGTGTGTGTCAGAGAGAGTAAGCAGATCAGAGCAGGGGGAACTCTGGTCGGGATTGAACTGGGCTGTCTGAAGTTGATTAATCGGCCTGTGAGGGTGAGAAACTCCCGGGCCAGGCAGCAGGGTCCATCCCCGTGGCATGTGATGCTGATTGGCTTTGTCCTGTGTGTCTGCGCTGGAGGAGCGGACATTAAGATTAAGTGATGCTGTCGTGTCGGGGAGCACTGCACTGCATCATTCTGGGAAGAGACAGCTGTGCTGCTTAATCCTTCATCACCAGGGGAGAGCTGCCAGGGCCCAGATATACAGCCAAAGATAACCCTCCATAACTTCTGCTAAAGATCAGGAAACTTTGAATTCGCATCCATCTGCTTGGCTCTGTTCAGCTTAACCTCCCCCTCCCTCCCTTGTCTGAGTGCTTGAAATGAGCAATCACTAAGAACACTAAATAGAAGGGGAGAGAAAGTGAATGATGGCTGAAGGGAGTGCTCAAAGACCAGTAGTGTGCATGAGCTATGTATGGATAACCTCTGGCACCAAGGACTGCCTTTTGTCTTTGTGAGTGATGGATTCATAATGCAAATGAATAGCAGTTCCAGTAACCATTTATTCCATCATTCACGTGCATTAAATGAGGTAGATTACACAACACATTTTAACATTTTCTGTCTTCTTTCGTACTCCACACAGCTTTTATCTTACTAAACCTCATAATGTTTGAACGTAGGTATCCGTCTCTGCTCACATTATTACGTCCGTCACTGATCCTGCCGTGATCTAATTGAGGATTTGTATCAAAGATCCTACAAAGATTCAGGACCTCAGCTTTATGGTTGATGGTGAGGGTACAAGAGCTGCTTCCACGTGTTAAAGCCTATTCTGATAAATCAAAACTCCTCCCATTGTGCCTCCCGCCCAGATTGTCCAGTCAGTCTGTGGTCAAGTGTGTCTTGGCTTATTTTATTTGTTAATAAAAATAAAGTGAAAGTCTCCATGGCTCTTCTGAAAGCCATGCAGGGTACTTTTGTTAAAATGTATGGTATTTGCTCAAGGTTTACTAGAGAGAAAACCAAGCTGGTGTGCTTTGAGGAGCAGATAAATCCTGGGCGGAGACAAGGTGGCTGACTGATTCCTCCAGTATGCAGTGATGGGTGGCGTCAGCAGGTTTCACACTGCTGGCCTTTGCATGTTTGCGGCTGGCTTGATGCAGCTGTCAGCCCGTGATTGATGAGTATCATCATTTAAAGTGTAAAAGAAAACGTCTCTGTGAAGGGAGACATGATGAAGTGCCGCCTGCTGGCGCTCTCAGAGACACGCTCGGCGCTTCTTCCTCCCTCTCCTTCTTTCCCCACCCCGCTCCTCTTTTCTACTTCACTGCCCCCCTGTCCATCCCTCTACCCTTCTCTCCCTTTTATGCTTCTTTTTTTTCACTTCCTTTTCTTTCAGTCCTTAAGTGCCTCCCTTGCCATCTCCTCTTCTTCTCTGTTCCTCCCACTTTTGTCCTCTTACATTCTCCCCCTGTCTCTCTACTGCCCCCATGATTTTCACTTCTGTCCTCCCTCCTTTATTCAGGCTTTTTGAACTGGCTTTTGTTGTGTCACCCTTCTGTTAGTGATTCTTTCTTTCTCTCTCTCTGTCTTGTACTCCTCCACCTGCTGGGCTTGCTGCCCTCTGTATGCCTATTTGCTTAGAGAAATGAAGAAGTCCTCAGAAGCAGCCAGTGTTCAAGCTCTGTTTACAGTCCACACTTGTCTGTTATTCTCAGATGGTATGAATGTCAAAATTCATATAGATTCTGGAAGGCAATATTTTCAGTTCTTGCCTGCTTAATACCTCCACAGTGACCGTGACAGTGACATATTAGTTATGCTGTCTTTTGCAATGTGATATCTTTAAATTCGCCACCTTGTTAAGTTTTGATTAATGCGATTCCATTTCAGCAAAGTAATTGGCTTGGCCCTGTTGTGAGTGATGCACAGGCACGGCGCCGGAACAAACACTGCAACATGGTAATGAGGCAATGAGTTTGTTCTGTGGTTGTTGGCAAGTGACAGTTATTAATGATTGTTATGATAAACAGACGAGTGCAGATGGGGGGGGGGGGTGAGTCAGGCCAGACTGACAGTTTAAAAATAACGTACACTGGAAAATACTAACGAAGTTATACAGTGTTAGGAAAACAATCATGCAGGTTGTCAGAGGAAGAGGTGTAATTACAGAGCTACACTAGCTTGCTTGGGAGGAGGTGGCTTGTAATAGAGCCAGAGGAATATGCACTGACAGTAGAGAGCTGAATGATATACAACTTTAATTGGATCATCTTTATGCGCACCCCCCCCCGCCTTCCTTTCCTCAGAATACAAAGGAGGTCTGTGCTCACAGCTGTGTTATGATAGGTTTGGTCTCCTGTGAAGACTAGTGACCCTGTGCAAATGGCTGTATAGCACAGGGAACCTCTGTGTTTGTGTGATCTGAACATATTACTGTTGCTAGCCTTGTCTCTGCTCAGTATCAAAGCTTGGAAACTATGTATACAGTGTGTTGATTGGTGTGAAGTTATATAAACCTAGACCTACCATGGTATTCATGGAATCAAGGTATTTCAAAAGAGCAAAACTGCCTTTTTTTTTGTGTTGTAAATACTGATTAAATGCCATGTATCTTTCTTTTAAATCCACCAACTCGTCTTATTTGCTTTGGTCGATCTGTTTGACTTTTTTGTCATCGGGGGCATATGTTAAATTTGCCCATCTTCCCTTGTTGTGCCTGAACTTTCAGTGACATTTAACCTGTACCAGGGCATGGCTGTCATGAAATACTTGGTTTTGGAATGCAATGATCAGATGACTTTGTCGACCTTTGCGTGAACCTTGTCTGGTGTTGATTTAGTCAGGCACGGAGATCAAAGCTGTCCCTCTCAGCTTTTGTCAGTGGGCCATTGATGTAGAGGCCCTGAGTGTTAATAAAACCAATCCTACACAACACCAGTGGGCTGACAGCATGCTAACTGTACAGAGGTCACTAGAGGAACACTGAATTTTTAGTATCTTAACATGAAGTCATTCCCCCCCCCCCTTTCGTTTTAGACTTTTTGTGGTCCTTTCTAAGCACAACCTATTCTATGCCTTTTACTTGACTTTCATTGCATGTTAAACTGTGGGAATTTATATTTCCTTAATCATCTTGATGACGCCAGCTAGCAACTTGGCCAAAGACAGCATTAACCTCTAATTGTGGACAGTACTGTTTCCCTTTTAAGGTTGATTACCTATGGAAATAGCTTGGAATGACCTCATTAATCAAAGTATTAATTCAGCTGCATCCCTAACATCTGCAGCGAGTTGAAATTGTTAAGTGTCTTCGATGGAATGAAAGGTGTTGTCCACTGTGGAGGGAGATAAAAGCCCCTACAAAACAAGTCAATATGTCATTTTCCTTCTCATTCATATCTTGGGCTGCCTGTGGAAATTGATTGTGGTTAGATGGTCAGAGAGTCACTGGTGATTCTGTGCAATTTTCAAATAAACTGAAAAAAGAACTGACATTCTGTAGTGGTTATAGTTGGCAGTATGTAGCTTGGTTGGAATTTTAGGGTTCTACACTATCCATTATCCAAGTTTTCCAGCACCCTGTCATTGTTGACAGGTGGATTATAATTTTTCTTTAGGAGTACAATTGAAATGACAGCGGTTTAACAAACTTGGATGGGACAAAGGAGACATGGGGCTTCCAACAGGAAATGTTGCCAGAATTTGTGTGCACTTTGTGTTAGGAAGTGAGCAGTCCTGTTTTTTATCTTACTCAGGAGTAAGAGTTTTCCAGGTTGTCCAAATATGCACTAAACAAGAATGCTTTTGATGAATTAGTGGTTAAAACTGTTTCTACATGAAGCCACACTCCTCCAGCTGGACACATGCAAAACTTTGACTTAGAAAGTACAATCATAAAATAAAAATAAAGAAATAAATAAAATGCAAAGACACAAAATGAACTCATACATTAACTGCCCTAGAATGTAAATATAGAAATATTCAAGCAGTTTTCCTTTCCAAGCACTCTCTTTATTATATGAACAGGTTTAGCACCAAAACAGTGTTATTTTGGCAGGGATCCCATTTCCATGCTGCTTGCTTCTTGGCGCTGTCATCCAGATTTTTTCGCGTCCATTCTGTTTCTTTTTGAAGGCTGCAATTCCTGGCCATATGGAGCCCATCCTTTTGTCTTCTGCAGTGCTATCACATGGCAGGGCCTCTGGTGGAGGCTGCGTTAGCGTGTGGAAGTACTTGGTGACTGTCAGCCCTGGTAGTCCTCTGTTGACATGTGAAGCCGGGCAGCATACTGTAGACCTGATGTTGGAACTCACTAACAATTAACTTGAGAAGATGCTGACAATGGGGCCTTCTGTCCCGATGTGTATCGTGACAGCTGAGTGTTATCCCACAGAACAAGAATCAGTTATTACTGTGCCTATTTTATAATGTTATATGGATGTTATCCTTACTTTACACTAAAGCATGGAATTGAAAATATGTTGCTTTTTGCCTTTGCGAGCAGCATACGGATGAGTAACAGGAAGTGAAGGAAAAGATGGTGTACCATGTGGAGAAATATATATGTCTCTCTCAGCTGCATTCTGTCTCATGGGGCACGTAACAACACATTCCTTCTGTTGGCTTTCCTCCTCCTCAGTGTCCTCTCTTCCCCATGCGCTGCTCTAACTTCTCAACAATTACAGCTCCCAAGCCCCCACGCCGTCATAATGAGTTTAGTCAGAATAATTATAGCTGCACTATTCTACTGTCAGTGACTATTAAACACAAGCTAAAGTTGAAGGCCTTTGTCAGCTATTTTTTGAATAGTTTTATTAGTATTGGAGTCCTTGGTGGTCATCGCATTCATCTTTAATCATAAACCTACTTGTGTAGTGCACACAGATGGTGTAGCTGTTACTAATGCACTATATTCGTGTTTGTACAAATGTTCTTAACAGTTTGATGGTAAGCTAAACACATTTCGTTGGAACGTTTCTTTGTAAACTAATTCTGTGTGCAGCAAACCCCTTAAACTTCAGCAGCATGCCAATGTCCTGCATGATGGGGGCTTATGAGTCGCAGAGACATGAGAAAGCAGAATGAGCTGAAGTTATCTTTGTTTACTGGAGTGAAGTGACACCTGTCTCCCAGACATCCCTGACTCATGTGCACGGTGGAGTTAATCTTTCTGTAGAAGCCTGTCACATGATGGAGAAGACCACAGGGTGAGAGAGGCCCGAGTGGGGGCTGCAATGTGTTTGAAGCAACAGTGGGTTTTTTTTAATTAAAAGCCAGTGTTGTTAGAAGAATTCAAAATGTGACTGTGATTACTTTTGGTATTGCTGTCGCAACATCTGTGGTTAGTGTTGTTATCCATCACGATATTTGGACAATAATGCTGACAGCTTTGATGTAGCATAAAAGAAGGACGATGTGTGGCCCGTGAGTGCACGCTACATGATACATTAAGGCTGGTGTAACAGGAGTAAAAGCAGGTTACAGGATGTGCTGATGTGTTCTAGATTGGACAAGACTGCAGTGGGAAAATATTGATGTTGATTGATTTTTCAGAGGCAATGGGTCATTCATTAGCTTGCCATCATTTTAAAATGCTTCTGATCTGCAATAGCTATGACTCTAATCTAGGCCTACTATCGGCTTTAATATTCATAGTCATGACTTATGATTTTATGCACTATGCTTCATTTTAAATTAATGCTAGCTTTCTCTTTTTCATGTTTTTCATGCTTATCTTGGTGGATCCCGTACACTGCTGATTGGCTCAATGTCTTCAAAATAGGTAAGCTGTTAACCATTTACTGGAAAAAAATGGACTCCTCGAATGAAATACTGTCATAATTAAGATTTGCTCTATTCACAGAAATTCAAAGCCCACAGCTCAACCATCTGGTTGCCTTGTTTACTGTGCACGGTGTCCGTGTGCGTATTAATCATTCTTACACCACCATCTTAATTACTCCCAATGTAGCTGCTCCCTCTAAAACCAAGGAGATGACCTTTCTTTTTTCTGTTTCTTTACACCATTAATCATCCATAATCAACACCTTCAGAGTCAAGGAGAGGGCCACTTGCTGCCAAGCACTGCCCACAAACCTCTGTCACAAGCATGCGCAGGTCTTTATTAATGGCCCACACATGGACTCAACAAAATCACACAAACACTTATCTTTAACAGTGCTGTTTGAATGGGGATCTACATTTTGCCTGTATATCAGAAACATGTCTCGAAAATATATACGTAATGATGTATTCTTCCTCATGAAGGTCACTTTCCATTAGCATTCAGGAGTCAATTGTCCGTCGTTTAGATGTCCTCGTATATCCGACATGAAACTGGAGGAGCATGCCCACAGGCCAGACAAATGCTATTTCACTTATGAATGCAATACTCTGCCATTCATGGCAAACATTGATTCATAACCGTCACATGGCTGATATGTCTAAGTGACTGGGATGCACAAAGAAGTGAAAAACTATGGTGTGCCGGGCTTTTAACATTTCAGATCTTGTTTAGCCCTGCCAATGGCAGATTGACAAGTGGAGTTTCTGCTGTAGCAGGTAACTGGCATGCCGGGCTTCTCCCCCCTGCTGAATGAAAGTGTAATATGTCATTTGTCAGTCAAGGATGGGCTATCTTTCAATCACAACTTGGCACCCACTCAAATGCCAGCTGGAGCTTCTATTTCATGCAAAAGAGAAGTTGAATATAGACTTCACTAGCATGGCTGTAGTGAGTTGTTGATTTCAAAACACTGTTCTTTATTGCAGTTCTTTAGAGTTCATTAAAATAGCCACGTCAATTAACCTCCCAACTTTGATTCACATTCGTGATCTTTTCCAAATGAGAGGACTTACGATATTTCTGTAACATCTGACCATCTTGTATTTCTTCCATGCTAAAAGGGCAAAATACCACTTCAAAGTTCTATAATAGTTTTATGACTGCCCTCAAATTGCTGCCATAAATTTTTCATTCTTTTTAATTTGCTGTCATAAATCAAGGTTGCTGTGGGCTCTCTGCTCTAAATGGGATTACCCCATAGTTTTTTGCATGAGGCAATCCGGCTCTGAATATCTGAAAAACAGACAGCACATGGAAGGTAGTGCATTAATTTAGGTCCATAAATTATGCACTTAATTTTATAATGTCAAACCATAAATAATGTTGATGCATTGGGAACTGCAACACATTACCCATAGAAATTATGCATTTGAGATGAATGGGGCTGCTGTGATGGATAATGGATCTCCACAAATGTGATCTATTTAAGTTTGTTCCCCAGAGGAAATGAAGATGCAAAATTAAGGATGCAAGTTCTAGAGGAACTGTTTGACATTCATGAAGCACTTCACCTGACTAAGGTCAGTTGTCTTTGCAGTTTATCTTAAAATTGTGTAATATCTGTCCCAACTTCCTTAATTATCCTTCAAGCTTTTATTGTCCTTCAAGTTAACAAATGTTGTAAATTCAGAATACACAATGAAAATGACTTTACTCTGTTTTTAATTTTCCACCTTTACCGTAACAGAAACTACAGCACTTTTTTTCCCCTTCTCCTTGTGCTTCTCTGGTGAAAATTTGCAGTTCTGTTGCAGCTAAACGTCAGTACCAACACAATTGTTGACTGTGGTTTTCTAGAGAGACTCCCCTGAGTTCCAGATAGATGACTGAGATTTTACCAGGACTTGAGCATGTCCTTACTACACTGAGCTCCCTAATATTGTGTATTATCTGCCATTACGTGGTCATAAAATTAGCAAGTCTCGCTGTAATGATTTAGAGGAAGAATAATTGAATGTGCTCATGGGCTTTGGTTCAGTGGTGTCATGCATGAATGCAAATGCATTAACACTCATCTGGTTTTAATACTATACTACCAAATTACTCTTCAAATGGAGCATTACAGGAGTGTTTCCAGTTGTGTTCTTTAGGATCTCCAGGATGTATCAATAATATGGAGAGAAGTGTGTTTGGACAGCTCATTCATTTTTGCTTTATTGTATTGACAAGCCTTTCTTAAGCAGTCAAGGTAAATGCCATGATCAATACTGCAGCACTGGCTTGTATTATTGCATTAATCCTTGTATGTGAAAATAGCATAATAAACTAAAGGGGGAACAGGATTGTCATGACTTTGTAAGGCAAAAAGTCTAGTTGAAGGTCTATTAAGTAGAAATAAATGCATAATAATAACTTATTTGAAATAAAATTGCAGTAATCATTGATTCCTCCAAGAACATCATCAGTCCTAACGCAATAACTTGCCTCAGTGCAATATGTATGTGTTTTGTTGTTTTAAAGGTGCAATTAGTCAGACAAGGCCATAATTTTAGTTTAAAACATGCCATTAAAAACATGAACATCATCACTTGAATTTAAATGTATTGTGTTGCAGACATATCGACGAAGGTTAGCATACTAACCGACTACCTGGGCTTGTCCTGCCTTGTAATACCACTTTGTACCTCTAAAGACAAAAAAATCTGTTAGCTGCCTGTAATTTCACCTGGGATTTTTTTTTAATAGTGATGGATTTGCCATGTTTAATAAGCTCTGTAAGCATTTAGTTTCCTTAGTGAACACAACAAATTCACAAAACCTTGTGATAGGAAATATTTTTGTACATATTTTCTTGACTAAACAAACTTCACAACTCTCGTGTCTCTCTCTTAAAGAAAAGTAAAGCAAAGAAAAGTGAGGTAATAGCTTTAAATTTTTTTAGCAGAACTGCAGGGAAAAGGGAAGAAAGTCACATCCTGTGTTTCATTTCGAAGTTCCTCGAGCAACTTATTTAAAACCTGCAACTTTTGCCTGTACTGAGTGAAGTTCTGTTGGCTGGGACTTTTCAGAGGTCGAACTGGGAGACGTGTCATGCTTGTCTACATACAAGTAGACTCTTTGCTATGCTCTCACCAGTGCAGGTTCACTCTCCCTTTGTCTGGGAAGCCTTCTATCTTGGATTGGTTATTACTCATGATATGTAACCAGTAAGACAGAGCCAAGGTGCAGAACCGTGAATCTACAGAGTGGTTACCATAAAGGTACTAAAAGAAGTGATATTACAGTACTTATGTAATAGAATAAATAGATATACAAATTATACAAAGCAAAATAAATGTACAAAGTAGCACAAATGGAAAATTATCCATAAGCTTTTTTTCTATTCCGAAAGATGATCTGATCTGTGACTCACAACCTGTGACCCAGTCCGAATTGTGACTTTTGTGATCATTCCTTGGTTGTAAGCAAGTAAGCAACCACAGTGATATTTTAGTGGACTACTATTAAAACGTGATCCCATTTTGTTATGTTGAGGGCAGCAGGCCTATAACACAGGCAGCATAATGTTATGTCTGTGGTTAGATTAAAGTGCTGCCTTAGCCATGAAATGGCTGTATTACGATAAATGATCTGTCATTACTTTTATCACCAGACAGCGGCATGTGCCTCAGACAAAGTCCCCGCTTCTCTAGGGTGAGTGTGAATGAGCTGAAGAGTCACATGATGGTCCTTTGTACACTTTGAATAGAGATGCCACATCAGCTGCGCACTGAAAGTTATGGACCATAGCAGAGTAATTAAACAGCGCACCATAGGCAAAATGCTGCACAAAAACAGAACATCAGAAGTCCTCAGTGAATTGCTCACTTATTCCTGCCTTACTGATGTTTCATGCATCATCACTGACCTCCCTGTTTGCGATCTTAGATACAGAGAGAGGGCTGTTTTTCAGACAGAGACAACTCAGTTTTCTAGTATTTCTTGTTGCCCCAGTTTTCCTCCTGGGGATAATAAGCTCTGACACTGACAGTAAATATCTTTCTGGGTTTCATTACGCTCTGTTTGCCATCATAAATCCTTCCAAAGGGAAAGCATACCCCAAACTTGCCATACAGTTAGATCTGCCGGTGTTTGTGTTTATCTGGTTGTCTGTGCGAGCCCCCTGGTGTGCTGCCAGTGAAAGCCTGAAGGACCCGAGAAGTCTTTGCAATGCTAACAAACACACACACACACGCACACACACACAGATTTACACACCTCAATAAACTCTCTATCTTAGAATAAGGACAACTCCTTCTATGTTTGGACCAGAAGCTTCTCCAGTGGGTAGGCTGCACGTTTTTTGTTTTTTTTTTTAAGATATGAAGTGTTGGACAAGTATCTTAGAATAGTATATCATAGAGACTTTATGGCTGCTGTGGAAGGCAGTTTATTGTAGTGGCCACTGTAAGAGTACAGTATATTCATGTCTCCAACCCATAGCTGCCCTTGCCACAAAGTCAACAGACGGCAGGGTTGTAGTCAGCGTCCCTTCCCCCTTGATTTAAGACTGCACTTACCAGAACCCAGCAAGACTGTTGGTCCTGTCTTTCTCTGAGAGCTGTCACTCTCGTGTGTAATTTGCCCTGCTGAAGGGAAAAAAAAAAAACTCTAACCGTGAATAATGAGTGGTTGTTAGCTTTTGAGACGGAACAAGCAAGGCGAAACACAAAACACTCCAGCGAAAGAACTGTAATTACCCACAAGCCTGTGAGTGCACTCTTAGAGGATTGTTATTGTGTGTGAATGACCTTTCATGTCTTTGGCATGCTGCTCTGTGGCTCTGAGTCTGACTGCTGCAGCCCTATGTAGCAAAAAGGAAATAAAGACTTAATTAATGGATTTTTCCACAACAGATGGTTTTTAAAAGTAACTTTATCCTTTTTTTCATAAAATAATGGTTTGCTTTTAGTCTCTTTAAAAATAACAAAATAGAACTTTGAAAAGCATTAATTGAAATGTGTGGTATTGCTTTGAAACAATATCATAATTTTTGTAGGCCATATCATAACTCACAGTATAAATCACAATATTTCTCCTCAAAAGCTCTTCATAAATGAAAGGCTTGGGCAACATAACCGAATGTGACAATAATTTTTGGATAAGTAAGTATCAATAATAATGTGATTTCAGTGACTGGAATAGGTGAATGCAAATATAAGAACAGAACACCCCAATTAAATCAGGAAATGTATAATTTTACAGCAAAAACAGCCTTTAAAGCCAGGAAAAGACAACACTCAGGCCGTGCCATGATTCAACAATATCTAAAACCCCAGGCGAAATATTCTCATATCATGATGACAATTTTGTATACATGCCAGCCCCTTATTTCATCATTGATTTAATACATGTTCTCCATCCATGGCTTGAATAGTGGCTTTCACGGTGTTGGTATTTTAACCTAACCATAGTTTATCATTTCCTTTGTTTTTTTCTAAATGCTTACTTGGAGACCACCTGTAGGAAGATGGATTGCTGTAAGATGTCTGTGTCATGAACACCCAGCCCTCCTCCTGCCCATATCCACATCTTCTAAAGTCCCGCTCAGACAGCAACAAATGGAAAGATTACACAATGACTTTAGGATGACAGATAATGCAGAGCAAGCAGGAACCATGGTGTAGGAATCTCCTGTTCCAAGCTGAACTGCCACACACTGACTTTTTTAAAGATTTATTCCATCAGTGAAGTAATTAACATGATTTATGGTGCTAGGATGACTGTTAGTGAGACAACAAAGAGGTCGGGCATTTCCTCCCCTAAGGAGATACTATCAGGTGTTTTCTGCTGTGCTTGCAGTGCAGTCAGCATGCAGCTGTAAATCCAGTCATTCTGCATTGAAGAGGAGTGACCCCCTCCCCTCTCACTTCTTTTCTTCCCTCTTCTTCTCCGCCCCCTTTCCTACTCACTCCAGGAGGTCACAAGTTCACAGCTCGGCCTTAACTGTTAAAACCTGGAGACTGAACTTATGACCCCTCCTGGTGTAAAAGGGAGCACAGTGAATAGTGCTAATACGGGCTTCATGTCAGAGAGGCCAGAGAGGTTTAGTAAAGGGTGCTGTAGTGGTTTGGGCAAGGCTCAGTCCTCCAAGGCCAGTTTACCAGACAAATAAAGGCCTTTAGTTGAAGTGAGTTAAGTAAAGACTGCCCCTTAAGGCCAACGAGGGGTACAGCACTGGCTGAGACGTGAGATAGTTTGACTGATGTTTCAATCAGCACATTGGCCTCTGAGTGACACAGATCAAAGTATCTACAACACAGGGTCTCTCTCCGAGAGGCTGGTGGTTCGGAATTTCATATTCCCACGTGGGTTAGATTTAAAGGTTATTCTAACGCTTTGTGACTCAGCTTTAAGCCTAATTTGAAATGTGAAGGTTTCCTATGAGATGCCTCGATGGCCACGTAAATAGTGCTTTGAAGCATTAGCACAGTAACTGTCTGAAAACAAACATTCATTTGCAATCTGCCCTTATTCATCTGTCAGGTAAAATCTGTGAGACACTTGTACCTGCTTTTTTGAGAGTGGCATTTCCCCTGTGTTGTTGTCGCTCGCAGGCAAAAACAGAGCCATAAGAAGTGCTTTGCCTAGCCCTATTTACACAGACACACATGCACAATTTTATCACTGTGAAACTTTGTACATTTCTATCCAAGATAGAATAATAATTAAAAAAAAACAGTTTGGGAATCTAAAACTGCAGAATACCTGCAGAGAGCCAGTATGTCTTAGAAAGTATTCATTTTGGGGTTTCTTGTCATCATGACCCTTTATCTACTATTTCTGGGCTGATTGCTTTGTAGTATTCTCAGTTAAAGAGGGCATTTGCTGTGGCGTGGGGGCAACTGAAACATAACTGTGTCCATTACTGCTGAGTGACTAGCATGTGGTAAAACAAAGCTGGAGTGATTTATCTTAGCCGTACAAATATTAGTTCAGCTAAGCCACTATTGCTTTGGCTCTAATCAGAAGGGGCAATCTACTCTGTAAGTGACAGCTCAGAGATCTCATAGAATGGTGTTTACATTCACCTCTAGGTTCCTAACGTGCACTTGTGTTAACAAAATAAGCCTGGCTGACTGGTGAGGAATTTAGGCTTTGCTTGTAACCACAGCACGGTGACAGGATTGTTTGTTAATGCACAATTTGTGGCTTTTTGGAGCTTTGTTAATTGCCCTCAGTACTTCCGCTAGTTTTTGTTTTTTTTCAACATTATGCATTTCCATTTAATGTGGCTTGTTAAGTGAGGGTTTTATTTCGAAAGGAAGGGATCAACATCCCTAATGCTGCTCTTAGTAATGCAGAAAAGTTTTCTTGTAAGCTATGACTACATCTGCTTTGTCCTGAATCTCCCCACCAAAAACAGTTTGACAACAAAAGTGCTGGCGAAACAATTACTAGGAAAAAAAAAGTGTTCGATAGGAACAGCAAGGTATAAACTCATGATCTTATGATCCATGTGCTGAAGGCCACAATCAACAGAAGGAGGTTTGAACTGCTGGATCAAAGGATATAGGAGTTGGAGCTTTTAAGTCATGTGAATCATCTTACCATGACTGATCTGAATACTAAACATTGCGGCCACACTGTGCCACATAGTGCAACAAATTGTTCAGTTCTTGAGCGGCAAGAACATTCACTTGGAAAGACAACAAATTTGAGCCTTCAACACATCAGGGTACTGGGACGTATGTTAATAACTTGTCAGAGAAAAAGAAAAGCTGAAATAACATTGCAGTTTCTCAGAAAGTAAAACATAATTCATGCAACCTGGACATGGAATGTTAAAGTGTTTATAACCGCTGAATGGACAACTGAAGCAAGCCAAGGTGGTTTCAGTATCAAATCTGAGAGCAACAGAAGTGACACTGTTTACAGTCTGGAAGACATACAGGGAAAAGTGCCCTGGCATGGAGGGACATAGTGCCTATCACAAGACATAGAGTTTCTTTGATTTTATTTGAAGTCATGTCACGTTTGAGAGTATGCTCTAGCACTGAGTCAGATTGGATAACTTATTTCTAAACCTCTTTGTTCCTTCGTAACGTGACCAATGAATATTTTCACATTTCAACTGAAGAAAATAGTAATGGTCTTGATGAAATTGAAAATTTTGTAGTTGGAAACAGCGGAAGGAAGAAAGGATCAAATATTAAATTGTGGTAATTAGTAGTAGGAATACTGCTCCATTTCATACAAATTATTTTACTAAACTCAGTATCGAGGGACTATTTTATGAGAGGCACTACTTTGCCCGAAAAAAAAAGAAATTGTTTAATAGTCAATCTTATGGTCATACAATTTCTGATATCCGATAAATAAAACTGATGGAATTGAAATTGTAAGATAATTCATATTTGATCTCAAATGATTAAATTATAAGGATCTACTGATTATTTTGTAAGATCTATTAGAATTGTCTTTCCTACTAATTGGAAGTTGGCAAGTTAAGAGATAAGACAACCCATGAAGACCTCATTCTTAATTTTTGGAATTAGAATGAGAATTTTAAATTGAGATTATTTGGAAAACAATTGGATCCTTTTACATGTAAATATAAATTACTGAGTTAAACAGTGGTCCAGAACTCAGTAATTAAATTTGCAATGTTACTGATTTGTTAAAATTAAAACTTTTTGAAGATAGCACAATGTTTTGAGTAAGACCAAGATGGTAAGAATTATTGGGAAAGTTTTCCCTGGACATTTTTAGGAAAGCAGTGAGTTTTGTTGTTTGTTCTAACATTTTAGTTGGTCGTTTGGGATATTTGCTGTAGCTTCCTTGGGTTTTGTTGCATTCCCTCTGTTCTTAATTCAACCTCTTTCTTTAATTTCAAATCCTTCATATTTGATTTCTGAGTTATTGTTTGAAGTTGTCATGATTCAGTTTCCTTTGACAAGTGCTGAAAGGCCGGTATGAATATGTTGAATCTCTTGAGAAAACATGCTGTTGTTATAAGCTGCTGCAGATCTGCCGGGGCTTGATGTTTTTTTGTGTTTTCTTGGACATATAGCTAGTGACGGACGTCCTGCTCTCCACAACAGCATCTCTGTCTGTGCAGCTCAAAAAGCATGTGTGGCAGGGGTCAATAAACTTCCTCCCCGTTTTTTTGATTCTTATCTTCACCTCTTCTTATTTCACCTTTCACAGTTAGAGAAAACCAAGGTAAAGGATGGAGTCCATGTCAGTTTTGCAGTCTTTGTTGTTTCTCCTTTGTGCCTGTCTCTCTCCTCCCCTCTCCGTCCCTTACCGGCTCAGTGAACTCTGGGTGCACTTTGACCCCTCTGTGACAACTTCTCAGGCATCTAGACCTTTACTTTTTTTTACATCTCATGGAACCTGTCCCTCACCCTTTGACTAACCGTGGAGCACTGTTTGACCCTTTATTCATCCTCCTGGAGGCCTCCTGTCTCCCAGGTCATGGAGTTTCACAAGTTAGAGCAACGAGCCAAACATGGGGAGGGGTCTGGCACAGTTCTTGGTGTCAGGACGTCTGATTGGTTTTAGCATGAAAATTTACTTGACTGTCTTCCAAGGTACTCAGGATGGGGGTTGTAAATAAAAATTAGACACTGCAGAACCACTTATAGTTTTCTGCTATTTTCTAATCGAAGTTTTTATACTTTGTACTATAAACCACTTAACTGCAGCATGAGGCATAAAGTAGAGAAATACATTCACTTAAAATGTATTAAACAAAACAATACAATGTTCATTAAAATGGGACATGCATTCATTAAACAGCATATTCCCAAATGTCAGAAGGCAATATGCAGTGAACAACAGGAGCATATTATGTTAAGTCCAAGGCTCTGTCAGTCATGAAAAAAAAAAGCCTATTTATGGATGATTAAACAAATTTGAACAGACCTAATGACATTGAGTTATTAAAGGGAGATACTTTATACATCGCATGCTAAGGAACCAATTTTGTATATCTTTGACATTGCCTTTATTTATCCCAATATGGTGAATATAATTTTCCTTAATCACACCCCATTATATTTTGTTTCTCTGCCTGTGTGTTTCTCTCCGGGTTATATGTGAATTTATGCATGCCTTTTAGTGCAATCACACTTGTGTGTACAGTACATGCATACACAGATTTATGCATACATTGTGTGGGTTCCTTTTGTATGTGTGTATGTGTGTGTGTGTGTGTGTGTGTGTGTGTGTGTGTCCTGCTCTGTGTCTGTGGGATTAGCAGCTCTTAAATGACAGTGTTTGATCAATGGTGCCAGGCTCTGCCCTTGGTTCCTTTGCTGTTTGCTCATCATCACTAACATGGGCTGATATATCTGGGTAACAAAAATTGATATAATGACGGAGTATGCCTTATTATTTTCAAGCTGCATCAGATTGGTAAACTTCTGAGGGAAAGTAAATGTCTGCGAGATATTACAAGTCATTTATCAAGTCCTTCTCATTAGCATATTGCCTACAGAAGCACTAGCAGAAATCTAAATAAAAGTGGCCAATTGGGAGTTGGTTTAGTTTTTCTTTTAGCTGAGAAAGCCTCTCTCTGGAGCCTTTTGTGACCTTGACTTTAATGTAGCCTCCCAATATTGACAGTCCAGATACTTCCACTTCTGATATTTTCTTTTGCCACAGATTATAGGAAGACATTTTGCACTAAGAGAATGATTCCTCATATGTCAGCCCTGGCCTCCACTCATGGGCCTGTTTGTGATTGGTTGAGCACTTTTATGATCAGTCCTGAATGTCATCAGTGGTACAACAGTAGTGGCGATGCTATATTAATTAGGAGGTGAATGCTTACTTCATTTTTCCTTGTCACATTGAGCTTGGTCCCAGGTGTGTGGGGACAGAGAGAGCTGGTGGAGTCCAGATGAGGTGCACCCGGCCCTGCATCCAACAAACCGAAGTAATGAGTTTCCTTCCCGTTTTAGCCACTGTATGCACTGTGATATACAACTTGCAATTAAGCATGGCTTGCTGATCCAGTGATTAATGTCTCCTGTGGCGGCTGTGAAGGCGCTGGGACAGTCTGAGACTGTGGGACTGACTGCCTCTCTGTTTATATTCCTATCATGGTCTCTTTCTTTCCTCACACCCGCACACCCGCACACACACACACACACACACACACACTTACTCTCTTTCTCTCTCTTAGTTAGACTCCATTACAAGGAAGATGGAGAGGACCATTTGCAATTCAGTAACCTTTATGACAGTACAGTCTTTAAGAAGAGGTCCCTTATTTCCTATGTAAAGTAACACACATACAGAAAGACGCACACACAGTAGGGACACTGCCAGGCTGAGTGAGCTGGGGGAAGTGACGATTCTGATTTACAATATCCCGGTGCTGTTTCATTTGTTGCTGTTGAAGGCTTTTAATTTTTTATTGCAGGGTGCCTCTAAGTAAATTGTGTCTCGTTTAAAAGAGTAGTGGAGAGGGAGGTAACGATTGTACTATTCTCTTTAAAAAAACAAAAAACATTTATCATGAAATAACACATGAAGTGGAGCCATTGTGTATGTTGATGATCAGTTAAACAATATACTGTTACCGCAATAAAAATAATGAAAATTGTTAAATGATAACACAGAAAACAAGCTCTAAGCTGATTATATAGCTTTCTCCCAAACTTGGACATCTCCCAACTGCTCATAACAGAGTATGTATTGAAGACATTTGCTTGCTTACTAGCTTTTTAATTAAACTCTCGTGTAAACTGTAAGTCATTTAATAATGTGTCTATGTTGTGATTTGAATTCTATCCACTGGTGAGGATTTGAATCAGCGGCCATTCTATTGTAAATGGCAAATGCTGTTTGTGGCCACTTTGCTGGTCCTGTAGTGATGAAGCCTTCTGATTTACTTTATCCTCCAGAGCGCTATTCAACTGAATGAGCTACACTCATCCGGCAGAGTACAAGGGCAATTCTTCGCCACCCACTTCCACTTTCTCTCCCCCTCTTTACTGGATCATTTCCTTTCACACCCAGAAAGGCTTTGTAGTGGCAGCATCATTCTCCCAACTTCACTTTCTCTCTTTTGTCTCCCCCCCCCCCCCACCCCACACCCCCTGCCCTCCAATCTCTCTTTGACTCCAACTTTCATAAGCTCAGTAAAGCATGGCCTTCAATTCCCTTGTTCTAGTGTTTTCAGTTAAGATCAGGAGTGATGAGCAAAAGGTTTCTGGCTCAATCCTTGAGCAAAGGCCTGGCATGACAAGGATTATTATTTATTTGTCATCTTGGATGTAATAAGCTGTAGGTACAGACTGGAGAGCTAGTGATTTATTGCTCTGTCGAGCGCCAGTAGCAGTCCGGCCGCTGGGGCGTGCAGGATGAATACCAGCCTGTCACTCGCGTCCATCCGTCTCCTCGCGCCTGCTGCCCTCACAACACCGCCCCATTTCATGCCAGAATACATAAACAATCTTTCATTACTCCTAGGCCCTTTTTTCATATTCACTCTTCACAAGACACAAAGTTTAAATTTATTCACGGATTTCTCTTTTTGTCTCTCTCTCTCTCTTTCCATTTCGCAATAGGTGTTAGTTTTGTTTTCCACATTCAGAGGAGTGTGCAGCGTTTTGCAGGGAAGAAATCCCATGGCCGTGCACTTTGTTCCCCTTCCTCCTTTGGTTGCATTGTCATTTCCAATCCCTTTGGCCATGACTTAATTTTCCTTCTTAAAATGACTTATGTGGAGACCAGCTGGACACACCCACTTCCACCTCATCTTATCAGAATGTATTATTCTCACTCTGGAAGGTTCTCGAGCCAGGGATGATCCTCCAATGCTTCTATCCTTCCAATGCACAAGTGTCAGTCTCATGCACTTACACGTAAGTGTCATGCACTAAGGCATGAAATGAGCCCCCTAACTAAACCCCCAACCATGTCTTCCAGAGCACAAGGCATAATATCGACCCCTAGAATTTAATATTTTCCAGCTAAACCAATCACACATGGTTAGTACTGGGTGTAATCCAATCACATTCCATCATTAATGCGCCTATTGAAAGGCTATTCACAGACCTGATAAACTGGTAAAAATCAAGACGTTGGGAAACGTGGCCTTAATAGATTGTCTTGGCTGCATTAGAGGAGCTTGTCCCTCTCCCTTCTGTCGATACACATTATCATTTCTCCGGCCCTAACTGCTCCCTCCAGGCACAGATTGGCCAAAATTGAGCTGACTTTGTAAATAGGGCTCTCATTTATTCGAGCCGTTATCTGCAAGCCAAACTGGAAGAGTTCTCAAAGAAGATGCTTGGCCAACTCCACCCAGACAGAAGCAGAAGTAGAATAATTATGAGACATTTATTTTAGTGGGCTGATAGGACCGGTTTTCAGCGTGTGAGTACGATGGTTTGGCTTTCGGTACACTCTGAAAGACCTTTCAAAAAGCATTACATTCAGAGACTATGTATTATAAAGGTAATGTCTATGTATTTGTGCTGGACCAACACTATTAACAGTGCGGTGAATGGTGAACGTTTGTTAGAGGACATAGATGGTGATACCTCACACAGGCAGTGAACTGAGAATACTCATTTGGCTCCTGAATAAGGCCTTGACAGCCACCATTTATAACTGGCTTGTTGTATGCTGTCCAGCCGATTAATAACAGTTTATTGCTGTCTAATTAGTGTTGGTTGATTGGAAACTGCGTCAGGAGCAGGAGAGGGACGTACTTGCTTTGTTTTAGTGTGGGCAGCATAGGGAGACTACAATCACCAGAAGTGATGTATCCCTGTTGTAAAACAGTTTTTAATGTATAAAAGTAAAAGGCTAAATCCTTCACCCACCGGTAATATTTAGTACTATCTGACCTTTATTTCTTATATATTATTATTTTTTTGCAGACATATTCAGCATCATGTCTGGATTCAACACTTTCCCTTTTTTGAGTGTTACTAGTAATCTTGCCATATACCCTTTGATCAGCCATTAGAGCATCATTGACATCGCCAGATTCTGCCTTTGAAGATGCTCACACTCAAGTTTGATCATTCCCTGCGGTGCTTGGTCTGTGATGATGCTGTTTTCATTAACAGTAACAACCTGTAGACCAGAATTAGGTCCAGCTGTTTGTATGAATTAGAACAGCACATACTGACTCCGTTGTGCCAGTTGAATCCCAAGTAGGTAAGTGAGGAAATTAGCAGGAATTCCATAAAAAAAATACATATTAGCTTTGCTGTGTTTCTTAACAGACTTGTAGCAGCATTAGGGTTAAAAATTAATGTCGTTGAGCCGAAACAGAGCCAAATTCCAGAATTTGGATCAGGATCGATGTAAACATTTGTATTTGCTGTATTAAAATAAGGCATTTGTTTATTGGTGTCATGAACTGTAGCTGTCGAATATGCCAGTTCAGCTTACAATGCTAGAACTGCAGATCATACAGAACCCACAAATTTTATTTAATTATACATCAGCATGAACTGGACAGACATAACGTGTAAAATTTGAATTTGATTTCATTTTTTATTAACACTGGGACATGTTCAGCCATAAGATTATCCATAAGTGCACTTGGCACCGGGACACCCTAGGTTGACAGTCAATGATTGACTTTGTAGTCGTATCATCTGATCTGCGACCGTGTGTGCTGGACACTCGGGTAAAGAGAGGAGCAGAGCTGTCAACTGATCACAACCTGGTGGTGAGTTGGATCAGGTGGCGGGGGAGGAAGCCAGACAGACCAGGCAGGCCCAAGCGAATAGTGAGTGTCTGCTGAGAACGTCTGGCTGAGGACCCTGTGAAAATGGTCTTCAACTCCCACCTCCGGAGGAGCTTCAACCACATCCCGAAGGTAGTGGGGAGCATGGAATCTGAGTGTGTCATGTTCTGCGCTGCCATTGTCGAGGTGGCTGCTCGAAGCTGTGGTAGCAAGGTCGCTGGTGCTAGTCGTGACGGTAACCCCAGGAAAGAGGGGAAAGGGGCCTTCAAGCTGAAGAAGGAGACTTACAAGGCATGGCTGGCTTGTGGGATTCCCGAGGCAGTGGACAGCTAACAACAGGCTCAGCGATCTGCAGCTCAGGTGGTCACTGAGACAAAAACCTGGGTGTGGGAGGAGTTTGGTGAGGCCATGGAACAAGACTTCCAGTCAGCGCCGAAGAAATTCTGGCAAACTGATTGGCGGCTCAGGAGGGGAAAGTGGAACCCCGTCCACACTGTCTTCAGTATGGGAGGGGAGTTGCTAAACTCAACTGAGTCTATAGTTCGGCGGTGGAAGGAATACTTCGAAGATCTCCATAATTCCACCAACACGCATTCCAAGGAGGAGGCAGAGCTGGAGGACTTTGGCCTGGGCTCTCTCATCACTGGGGTCAAGTTTGTTGGGGCTGTCGAACAACTCCGCAGCAGCAGCGCCCCGGGGGTACATGAGGTTTTTCCCGAGCTCCTCAAGGCTCTGGATGTTGTAGGGCTGTCCTGTTTGACACACCTCTACAACATTGCGTGGACATCAGGGACTGTGCCTTTGGAGTGGCAGATAGGTGTGGTGGTTCCCCTTTTCAAGAAGGGGGACCAAAGGGTGTGTTCCCACTACCGATGGGATCACACTGTTCAGCGGATTCAAGAGGAGCAATGTGGTTTTCGTCCTGGCCGTGGAACACTGGATCGGCTCTATACCTTCGCGAGGATACTGGAGGGGGCATGGGAGTTTGCCCAACCAGTCCACTTGTGTTTTTTGGATCTGGAGAAGGACACTTTCCCTCAATCTGTCCTGTGGGGGGTGCTCCGGGAGTATGGGGTAGATGGCCTTTTGTTACGGGCCATTCGATCTCTGTATTGTTGGAGCCAGAGCTTGGTTCACATTGCCAGCAGTACGTCAGAGCCGTTCCCAGTCAGGTTTGGTCTCCGCCAAGGCTGCCCTTTGTCACCGGTTCTGTTCATAATTTTCATCGACAGAATTTCTAGGCGCAGCCAAACGGTAGAGGGAGTCGGGTTCGGTGGCCTCCGGATTCCGTCTCTGCTATTTGCAGATGACGTGGTCCTGTTGGCCTCATCGAACAGTGACCTCCAGCTCGCACTGGGACGGTTTGCAGCTGAGTGTGAAGCGGCGGGGATGAGGATCAGCACCTCTAAATCTGAGGCCATGGTTCTCAGCTGGAAAAGGTTTGGATTGGCCACTCCGAGTCGGGGGAGAGTCGCTTCCCCAAGTGGAGGATTTCAAGTTTCTCAGGGTGTTGTTCACGAGTGAGGGGCAAATGGAGCGAGAGATTGACAGACGGATTGGGGCAGCGTTGGCAGTGATGCAGACGTTGAAGCGGTCTGTTGTGGTGAAGAGAGAGCTGAGCCAGAAGGCAAAGCTTTCAATTTACAGGTCAATCTACGTCCCAACTCTCACCTATGGTCATGAGCTCTGGGTAGTGACAGAAAGAATGAGATCGCAAATACAAGCGGCCGAAATGAGTTTCCTTCGCAGGGTGGCTGGGCTCAGCCTTAGACATAGGGTGAGGAGCTCGGACATCTGGGAGAGGCTCAGAGTAGAGCCGCAGCTCCTCCATGTTGAGAGGAGCCAGTTGAGGTGGTTCGGGCATCTGGTCAGGATGCCTCCTGGACCCTGGGGAGGTGTTTTGGGTATGCCCATCCTGAAGGAGATCCCGGGGCAGACCAAGGACACGCTGGAGAGATTATATCTCTCGGCTGGTTTGGGAACGTCTTGGTGTCCCCCCCAGAGGAGTTGGTGGAAGTGGCTGAGGAGAGGAACGTCTGGATCTCCCTGCTCAAACTGTTGCCCCCGCGACCCGGACCTGGATAAGCGGCAGAAAACGAAACGAAACGAAACTGGGACTAACCAAGTCCTGTGTGAACATCCATGATATATTAGATTCACAGTGATTTTCTTCTCTTCTGATTGATATCATGGAACACTATAGAGTTTTGCACCCAATGCAGGAAAAGAAATATCTTATGCAGGATACACCTACATTGTCTGAATAGAGATAAATTCATCTGCCTGATATAATGGTATGCCTTCATTGATTTTAAATTAGGCTGACTGTAAGTGCAGTTAAGGTCAGTTAAAATTCCAATTTTTTTTACAGTATGTCAGCATTACAGAATTTATTGAAGTGAAGGCATGATCCACACATTCCCATTTTTTTAAATCATTTTTTAATCATTGTTTTTTCATTATTATAAAGTTGCTTTTGCATTTGTGCTATTTGTAATAGAGAGTAGGCAACCTGTTCTCATTAAAGTCTCAGCTGGACTAAGTAGTGATGTCAGTGACACCCTGCAACTCTGCACAGCCTCCAAACCGCCACTGACATGCAGCTGATCAAGCCTTGATTAAGGAGGCATTTTCTCCCAGTGATTTCTATTGATGCGAAGCAATGAAAAGAGCCAACTGATCTCCTTTCCTACTCGACTGCCGGAAAACTGAGCATAGCTGTCATGGTTCTGCCCTCTGCTTTTAGTTTGGTAGTTGTGTTTTGGTTTTGTTACTTCATTTCAAGACTTAAGGCAGTTCAGGTGTGCAGAGCTGACTACCTGCAGCTGTTGATTCCTCATCAGTGGCTGTATATAAGACACAGATCCTGATCTGCTCGTCGCCAGAACGTCTTGTCCCCAGCAAGGTAAACCTAGACAGCTACCTACATCCTGATACCTTTTGATCTCTCTGTTCCCATGTTTTTCTCGTCCGAGTCTCCTAGTTCTGCTCTCGTGACTTTTTTGTTGCTACTTTGATCCTGTGGTTCCTAGTGTTCCTAGACATTTTCTGTTCAATACTTTGCTCAGCCTTCCTAGTGATCTTTTGTTGGTACTTTGTCTTCTCGTCTTCCTGGAGTTTCCTGCGCCTTTTGTTAACCATTGTTTTGTTGTTCCAGCCCTGCCGGGACTGGAGAGCTCAGCCACCACAGCCGTGTCCATCCCTGGTGTTCGTTGCTACTCAGTTCGGTTTTGATTCTTGTTTCTGTTAATACATCTTTATTTTGCACTTTGACCCCTGAGTTTCCTGTGTCCGCTTGTGGGTCCAGACTCTGTACGTCACAATAGCACTTCTTCCTACTTTGAGCTGATGTTTCTCGTCTCTTTAACTAGATCTTTTAGTGATTCTGCTGTTAGGTTATTAAATAAATTTTTCAACTGTCATCTTTGTTTAATAATTCCCAGCCTGTGCTCCTGTGTTGCTTGCTTTTCTTTCATCCTGCTTTTGTCCTCTCCACCATCCTTCTCAAGGTCTGCTTTCCTCTCCATCCTGCTGCCTGTCCTCACCTCCACCACCATTCAGCTGCTGCCACCTTCCAGCTCCTCTTTGCCAGCTGCCTGAGCTGAGGTGAGCGTTCTAGGTAGGGTGGGACGCGGCATTAGTGTTTCTGCTTGCCTGTGCAATAGAAGGCGACGCCTGTCAGGGCCTCTGTCAGCAGATCAGCACCGATGCAGATGGGAGGTGAAAAGCTCCCCAGTGACGAGGGCTTTGCAGGCAATGGCCAATGGTTGAGGCAGGGCCGCCCTCCCCTCTGAATCTGGCTCTTGCTTTATTACGTCCACCTCTCTTCCCTTCAGAGCCCGCTCTGCTTTGTTTATTGCAGCAGCGAGGATGGAGTGGGCTCTGACAGAGTGCTGGGATTGATAGATGGATGGAGCAGGGGACTGGATGAGAGGATGGATGAGGGCAGAGGAGGGAGTTTAACAGAGGCAAACACAGGGAGACAGAGAGGAACGACCTGCTCCGCTATGCAGCCACTCGAACCCCACAGCAATTTAGCCCTTCACTAACCGAGTGCCGTAGGACTATAAGTCCAACTACCTGTGTGTTCACAGTATGTATGAACAACTGTGACAGCATGCAGAGGCTAGAGGAATTTAGTGCCCCCTGCATACTTGATTTACTTTTTGTTTGTGAAAAACACTTCAAATTAAATATACTCCTTTTTTGTTTCCAAACATACCAACTGTATAATTTAAAAGTTCTATACTATTGCATTCAATAGGTGCTCCAAGATTTTTATTATTAAACAACATGAGGCCAAATTTGAATTGGCTTTTCATCGGTGTATCCCCAATGAGAACGTTCCTGCTGTAGTGTGTGCTAGTAGAGTGTAGGAGGTTGCAGCAATTGTCCACAGATCCTGCATACCTAACCAGCCCTGGAAGGGTAAGACAGAAGAGGGGTTCTAGTAACTGTGTACTCATTACAAAAGCCTTCCTCTGCATCATGGGTGGGGTAACCTGTGTGTGTGCACATGTGCATGGGTCCTCTCATTACGCCCTTACCTGCTCTGCATTACTTGTCACCGCAGTTGGAGCGCCTTGCTCAGATTAAGACTAATGTCGATGGCCCCGGGAACTGCGATTAGAATCACACTCATTACTCAGGGCCTGGTGACGGAAGCAATTTAAAGCCCCCGTCTTTACAGTACAAGAGGCAGGGCAAGCCCCCACTGTCAAAGCAGGGGAAACACTGCCCTCCATGCACATACATACACAGTCATACGACTGCACTACTCCCTCGTCATTTACTCCAAGGACACCTGAAGGCTACGCCCTGACTTAATTGACTGACTCTCTTTCGTTGTGCTTTCTAATTAATTTAACCTGTAAAGAAAAGTGAAGACCGTCTCACTTTGCACGTTGCTTCATTGTCAAAAAAACCAGAAAAAAACGATATTGGGAAGTCTGTTTCTGAAATGTGTTGTGCAGTTGATAGTGATGAGTAAGGAGAAGGGTGTCTGTGATGTGCTTTCACACTACCACATACCCTGAGAAAGATTAGATGGTCAATACGTGTCAGTCTCATGTCATTGAGACTGATCGAGTGAGTGCACGGTGTGCCTTTGTGACCTGCTGTGTGTAGCGGTTTCTGTGCATGTTTTGGTAGGCTATACATGTGCGCATCCGCGTGAGCTTTGAAAGCCTGTAGGTGTGTCTGTGCATGTCTGTACATGCTTGTCTTTGTTTATCTGTGTGTGTGCGTGAAAGGTTTTGTGCAGGTGCGATTATGTGTTTGCGACTCACCTCCACAATAAGGTTACAGCTGCCCTCAGTCTCTCTGTGACTAGAAGAAGTCCAAAAGAATGCCAAACAGGGCCGGCACTAAGGGAACCGTCGCTCAATAATGAATGAGGGGCCCATCAATTAGCACCTGACGTCATTATCAGGGTAATGACAGCTATCCTCAGGCTGGAAGAGAGAGTGCAGAATCGCATCCTTGTTCCTGTTGGGGGGAGAAAATCTACAGAACAGAATATCCATAAAGTTGTGCATTTGTTGGAGTTCAAAGGTTTTTTGTGTCTTTCACTAGACTTGCTAATTGCCACGATATGATAAGATAAGATCAATTTTATTCATCCATTTACCTATTACAGGAGCGTAAGGTCAGGGGCAGAGGTTAAAGGTTACAAGGGGTTTCAATACAAATATGAAAATCTAGCATAAGATAAAAATAAATAATGAAAATAAGACAAAAATAAGATGCAATGAAGGAGATATATGGACTATATACATTAAATACACTTTGTAGACATAGGATTATTGATAACACCTATGGTATGCAGTAAGCCAAATACACAGGAATTGCACATGAGTACGCGCAATAAGTACATTGAATAATAAATATTCCAGGGTGCAGTTAGACTGCGGGTGTGTTAATCGATATATGACATGTCAAAAAATTATAGTGCAAATTTAAAGGAATTACTCCCTTTTAGAATCATGAGAATTATAGTAATGGTACCTTCTCAATTCAATTAATCATTCTATAAATTAATGTACACATAAGCAGATTATTAAGGTGACTAATTCCTTACTAACGAATTGATGATAAGGGGCTATGATTTTGTGCCATTATGTGCTTAATTGGTTAAGTTTGGTTTGCCTTCAAAATATGTCACCATTTAATTTGTGAAAAACAAGTAACTGCTCAACATCGCTGATTGTTTTGATAGTTGTGCAAACTACAGAAATGGATTTAATGTAGCCTCTGAAGAAACTTGTTTTGTATTTTATAAAACTGTCTCTCAAGTCGCATGACCATTGTCAACATTTTTACTTGCATAGCATTTCACTATTCCATGTCCATCATGGAGCTTACTGAATGACACCTACTGTATGCTCTCTCCCTGTTTGAATAGAGAATGGCGTTGACTGATTGATATTGTAATTCTCGCTGTGAAGTAATGTTTTACAGCCTGCTTTAAGACAGATCTGTATGGCCCTCCCTACCGAGCACCTTTCATCTGTTTGGATCTGCCAAGTGCTGAGGACTGGTTAAATGCTGTCAATCATTGATTTTTTCCCTCTGACAGCAGAGTGATGGCTGTGGTGATTGAAGGAGTCAGGGTTTTGTCTTTCTCCCCTGTGCTGTAAGGATTCAAGCAAGAAATCCTCACACCTTTACAGGACAGCCCATCTTTTCCCTCCTCCTCCTCCTCCCTTCCTTTCCCACTCCCCTTTTCTCTCCCTCCCTCTCTCTCTCTTAACAAATGGCATCAACAGGCCATGAAATAATCAATGCTGATGATCCATCTTGGAGCCTGTCGATATGTTAATGAGCACGCCTCATCGTTATTGCTGCCGGGTCATAAATCACTGCCTCTTACCAGAATGCATAGCAGCTGGTGCAGAAAACCCCAAGCCAGGAATAAAACACTGTCTTTTAACGATTAATGTCCAAACATTCTGCTGCCCTGTGCCTTGATTGTTTTCAGATGCCAAAAAAGTAGGACGGATTGTAAATCAATAAAACAATAAGACAAAGTGTTTTAATAAAAGGAAAGGTTGCGAGTAAATCATTGCGGTGCTCCATTTAGCACTGCTTCCTGGGTAAGAAATAATTGGATACCTGGTACCCACAAGTCATTTTTAAGGTTATAAATGCCTGTGTCAGCTAGTAGTGAGAAGCAGGCTAGCTTGCAGCCTTACATTTTTCAAATCTGGGTTTTTAAGGGACCCGAGCAAGGCAAAGGGAGGGTTTAGTGGCTATTTGTTTTACTTTGAGAAATGAAAAAATAACATGTTTGCATAGCTACACTGTATATCACTATGATGAAATGACAGAAAGAGAAGTTTTATTATTGCCTCATTTCCCTCACTTGAAATCATAGACTCTATTTCAATATATTGAATACAGCCCTCACATATATGCTCAATGTCCATGATGTATGTCCTCTGAGCAGTGCATGCATTCAAATTCACATTACCACATTATATGACATGGTTTAATAACAAAAAACTGTATACAAACATTGATTAGTTGTTGTTATTACATATTGTGTTAATATAAAATGGAACCTAATAATAGGCCAATAAGGCCAAAATTCTAATACAATATATAGTAGCTATCCAATAAAAACACTTCTCCAAAACTTGTTATTTAAATGGACATTCATTAATAATGTGCAACAAATGTCAGGTTATTTATGAGGCTCAAGTCTCCTCTTTATGCCCCACTAAGTTGGTAAACTATAGATAGCAGTCATTCTACGCTTCCACATAGCACATTACCTTAATCAAAGGTTTCTCGTAGCATTTATATTGAAATCAGGAAAGTCATTTGGTGAACAGTCATCTGATATTGGCATGTGTGCATCAGTCTAAATCGGTTCAGGGAAATCAGAGTTTATCTCCCATCCTTGACTTAATACCTGACTTTATTTACACTATCCATAGCTATCCTTCTGCTCCCAGCATAATTTCTCTGTCTCTGCAGAACAATGCAATATAAAAATAACATAATAAAATGACTTTGTTTTGGTCATTTAGACCAACCAACGCTGACAGCTTTTAGGGAAGACTGTAGACATTTTGTACATTGTGGAAAGTCAAAACCTAGTGACAGTGTGTGGGACATTTGCTCTGAATAACCACAAATGGCCAAAATGTTCCCTCTAATGTATGACGCTCATGTCACAACATACGGCCATTCATTGTCGTCCATACTAATCATAAGCAAATGATTAGTATGGACTAAACTGCTACTGGTTCTGTTATTACAGTTTTTGACCCTTTTTCTGAAATTATTTTTGGAAGTTACAAGAATGGGTCATATGGCCTCCAGGAAGATGGGGGACGTTTGGTCCATTTCAGAAGGTGGCTGGTGGTCATACATATATATTTCAGTTTCCGATGTCAGTTAGGGTCCATTGCCACGGCGTGAAACTGCTAGCCTGACCCTCACAGCGGCACTGTACCCTGACAGTGTATTTCTGAGGAGGTCAATCGAATACTTTCCTGATATGGAATTATCTTCATTTTTGTTGAAATCTGACTGGCTAAAGTGTCTTGAAGGTCTTCAGCATAATCAGATTTAATGTAAACCACAAAAACATTTTTATTGCCAAAATATGTTTCTATAGTGCACTTCAGATGCTCCCTTAAAAGCCTCTCCATCTGAAAGTCCTGTGCTGAATCACAGTCCCAGTACATCCCTGTTTACAGGTCTTCTCCACCTCCTGCCCTTCCCTCATGATGTCAGTCTCGTCTGCACAGACTCACTTTAGTTAACATTACAGTACAAGACACGACAACATATATCTTCGATATCTATTTTGGTTTTTAAGTGTGGGAGGTCGAATTTTTCCAGTACATAGAAACTAGTTACCAAATATAATAATATGTACTGTAAATCTGGAATCTTTACATACGTAAGGTAAAAGTGGACAACATGTTTAAATAAACACATGAAATGTATTTAAAGCAATGCTATTGACCTTGGACTGTTATGTTTTACACCGGGTGTATGACCATACACAAATATATAATATATACCAGCAGTATTCAAAGGTGTTAGGGTTTGCATTTATTTATACTGGTTTTAACAGTGGTGCAGTGAGGTGGTTGAGGTCTTGTCCAAATCTGGAGATAGAGGCTGGGCATATTTAATAAATTCCTGCTCTAGATGGAATTTGGAGTCCTACAGGGAAATCTCTTGGGTCCATTTGTTTTCCTTTGTATACCATCTGAGGGGAATAAGGTTTGGTTTTCAGTTTTTCGTACAGCTATTTGCTGAAAAAGACATTTTTCTGTTTCACATTCATGCATATGGACTTTTCCCATCTTCTACCTGTTTTGAGTTTTATGGTGGTTGGGACCCTTCTATTGAACAGTCCCTTGTTTCATCTGTCACTGGATTGCCAGGGCATATTTTAAAAGGTGCAAGACAGACATTTTTCTTAATGCAGCTTGTACGTAGTAAAATCACCAGCAGTGCCTGAATTTATTAAAAGCATGAGTAAAGAGGCTATAGGTATCTTGTTTTTCAATGTGTCTTTATGATAATAACCGTGTTGGCCTATTGGATACATACATACATTGAGTTAAAGGTTTTTTTGCATGTGTCTTGTGGAAATGTTCTTAATTGCATGTAAAAGAGCTTGCAAGCAAAGGCTTTGTGGTGCTGCATATCTTACAATCAATCGTACATTGGTACAATATTGTGGTACAAATTGTTTCCATTACAGTTCTATTTCTTTTTGTCTCCACCAAACATTTTTTTCTATGGTATATAAATGATAAGAAAGAAAAATGGACGACGCAATGCCCCACCCTCAAATTGTGCAAAAATTAGGTCAAAGTATCAGGGTAACAAGCATTTTCATCTTGCACTCGTAATATATTTTGGAACAAGAGTCGGCACAGTACCTACCAAGAAGCAGAACCATGGTATCAAGTTCGTACACTTGCCCACCAAACTGTAGGCAGAACTCAGCTATTTATCAGGACATTTCACCGCATTTTCATAGCATGAATTAACTAAGTAAAACTTAATCAATCTCAAAAAAATGAACACTTTCGTTAAACTAAATATTTTATGAGAACAGTTAGTTAGTTTTGCCCAATAAAGAGAGGGTTTATATACTGAAGCCAGCCAACAGGGGGTGATCAAGATGCTTTGGCTTCACTTTTGTAAGCCGTTTATATATGGAGGTTCATCTCTTCATATCAAATTGTATTACTTTGGGCTAACACCCTTGTTCTGTTTTAATATTGCTATAAACTGCGGTATCAATCGTTTGACCTTGTGCTCAATGATTTAGTCAAGCTTGCAGATTGCAGTGTAACCTCAGTGTATGTTTCTGCTGGACCTCTCAGAGCTGAACAGTTTTATGTTCCAGTCCTTGGACTTCCCGTAAATGATGAATCGTAAACCATGCATTTATAGCAGTGTTAGCAACTTTTTCATGCTTGTGTCCTTGCAATGTTAATATTGGTAGTGAACCAGTGTGTTTGAAACTGTGCCATCCTAGCCCAGGGCAGCACAGACAACGCTTTTCACTTTTTGTCTGTTGCACAGCAGGCTAGAGTTCTCGATTTAGAGGTATTTAAATAAGTTAAAAGTTTTCAAAAGTTTTAACTTTAAAAATGAGTTTCAAGAGGGCTAAATTCATTTGATACTTTTTTCTTTTAAACACATTTTCCTTAATTATGGTCAATCACAGAGGGAAAACACTGTAATTTTTGCTCAATCTGCTTTTATTCTGCTTTACACACCCACTAATACAACAGAACAAAAGTAGTTAAGTATCCTCCCCTTTGGTTTATAGAATCAGATAGCGTGTGCTAGCACTGGACACCCCCGATTTATTTACAGGAACTGAATTTACTTCAGACTCTGGCAGTTTGAATTCCTGTCTCTGCAGGGCCTAAATCATGCTTGCGATATAGTGCAGCTCTGCATTTTTTTTTCTCTCGCAGTGCTAAGTATTATAATGATGAATCTGCTACTCTGGCTTGTGCCAGCTGTAGGCGGACATAGCAGCAGTTGTTTAAGTTTTCCAAAATAAATAAGGAATATTTCAGTGGAGACAGATAGCAGAGAAGAGTCTGGGAAATAGTGTAGTTTGACTTGTGGAAGTTGCCTTTCAAAATTGTTTTTGTTACCAAGATAAGGAACATTAACTCCAGATGTGAAAGAACATTAATAATATATCAGGCAGCAACAATAAATGCCATGTGCTGAAGAACTAAATGGAGATTTTTATTTCTTTTAACTGTCATCTATCAATTTTTGCATTCTTCCACCTTCATCTTCTTTACCCACACATACAGTATGTATCCAATCATCCATATCAAATGCATTCCCCAATGGTTTTCAGATCACATCTATGTGTCTTACCATTTTAATACAGATGGGCCTTGTGCCTCTGGTTATTAGTATGAATTTATTGCCTTGTAACATACAACTTCATTTGACTAGGTTGTCATTTAACACTGGTTAAAGAGAGGAAGTTTTACAATTCTCTCCTAAAAGTGATCTATATTCATTACAGCACATTCTGGATATTTGTTATTGGTGAGACATTTTGTATTTGATTTAATATGTGGGGGCAGGTGTATCCTACACATGCATTTTTATTACTACATGCATTTTCTTGGCTTTAGTCAAGGTCTGCTGCTTTTTCTGAAACTTGATCGTGATAAAGAAAGTACAGGAAAAAGCTAACAAGTTGAGCTTGAGTTACATTATTTTGTTTAACTTTTACGTTCTAAGGTCAAGACTGAACTTATATTTTTAAATATAGTTTCCTTAGATACTGTACACATTTACAGTGAAGCAGATTCTCTTGTTGTGATGGCTAAGCTGTGGGGGAAAGAAAAAGAAATTCAAGCTGCCAGTTTTCTGATAGCAAGCATTTAGATACTTCAAATATTTGTGATCTCAGGGGGGGAGCATACAGAATGGCGCAACAATTTGAAAGCTTAGAGGATAATGTAATGGTTCCTTCTCCAGTGTGCTAAAGTAAGATGGATTCTGTTTTCAGTACATTCTTCCTGCTGCTTGCACTAAAGGGTCACCACAGTGGCAAGTAGTTTCCCTGGCTAACCAAGCCGACCCCCACGGGGTCTTTGTATGTTTGAATTTTGGTTATCAGTTTTTATTTTAACCATGTCCTTAATGATGATCAGTAACCCAGGTGTGGTACTTACATTTTGAATGCATCCCAACCAACTGCATGGGTTCAATGTCTGGCAAAAGGAAATTCTGACTTTATGACGTAAGAATTTAAATTTCCCAAAAATGAAATTACAAAACATTCTTACCCCTTTTGAAAAGATCTTCACTGTGTCACTGTGACCCTCCTGTATGCCCTGCCCAATGTGTAAAATCTCCACACCAATTTTCATAGGGGTCCATGGCCTAATAGTTTAGCATGTGAGGAGATTGCAGATCATTTAAGGTTTTATGATATTAATGAGGATATGTGCTCATTAGGGTTCCTGGGAAAAAAACAGCGGGAATGCAGTATTGGCCCATTGCAGTGTGCTACGATTAATTTGTCATTGTACAGCAAAGCAGCTTGATGGTGCAAAGTTGAGGCATTTCATTGTGGAATTAGTGTGATTTTGCAGTATTTGTTGTGGTGTTTTACTAAATCCTAATTAGGCTCTACAACTATAATTAGAACCTTTTGCTAGACAGACCAATTTAACTACATAATCTAACGTAATTAAAAAAGTATGCAAACTCATTGCCTTAAAAAAATAAGTTCCATAAACTTAGTAATGGTAAATTAGTGCAACTAACTGTAATTATTTTGATGAAGTAACACTTAATCAACTTACATTTTTTAAGTGAACCCAGCTTGCTTATTCTGAGTAAGTAATACTTCCTATGCTTTCATTTTTCAAGTGAAGGCAGCTTGTTTATTCTGAATAAGTAATACTTACTAAGCTTACATTTTTTAATTGAGCACTACTTATTTTGAATTATTAACCACGCCTTACCAAATTCAGTGCTTCCCTATTTTCTGGTTCAGTTCGCGGACTGCCATTGAACTGGAACGTCCTTTACAAGTAGCATTTATGTCTATGTAATCTATGCAATATCCATTATAAAGAATAAAATGCGAAAAGAATTGGTTTTGATGTATCATATTTAATTTTCTGGAGAAACTCTTCTGCAGCTGTCAACATGTAAAAGTATAAAAACACTGTGCAAACTTGACAATTAAAATTCAACTGCCATCTTTGAAGTAAAATAAATAGGCTACTTGGGGTCTCCACAAGTAATAAAAACTACAGTGTAACAGTTATCTTTCTTTTTTTTTTTTTACTCTGAACTCTCAACAGCAGATACATTCATTCATTGTTCATTGCAAGGCTCCAACCAGGGGAAAAAGTAAAAGATAGGGCTGTCCGCAGACTAAATAATAAAAGATTCCTCTAAAAAAAAAAAGGTCTCAAAACTCAACTTGACAGTGTAATAACCTTGAAGTTACTCACAAACGCATGGCAAGAGCCAGCTCCTCCAGCCAGGACTCAGCAGTCCACTTACATTTAAAGGAGAAGGGACACTCCTTTGAGGATAATAATGTGCATGTGTTGGACAGGGAGGATAGATGGTCTGAGAGAGGAGTAAAGGAGGCCATTGATGATAAGCTGGAACAGCCATCACTTAACAGAGGAGTTGGCCTCAGACATCAACTGTCTGCCACATACAATGCCACCGTTCACACCTTGGCTCATGGGAAACCAGCGACTCATATGATGACCAGGGGGATTGACAAACCAACTGATGGGTAGGTGGATCTTGGACACACAGATTGGGGGCGGGGCTTCCTACCCTTTGCCCACTACCCTAAGTGAGAAGGATCCTCCACAACGCCAAAGACTCCCTACCTGAAGTTTTGAACTGAAGAACCCTTTTGGTTGAGAGGTGAAATGTCCCAAAGGAACTACAAAAAGTCCAGTTGCCTTCAGCACCAAACACCAAGACAAACTGGGATTTAGTTCCACCTGAAGCACCAGTCTGGTTACCAAAAGCTATCTCAGTAGGCCTGTCATAATAATGAATAAATCAATTAACCATCAATATATGAAAATGGTTTCAATTATTTTCCCAGCTTTAATACATCACCATTTGCATGCAAGTTTCTTTTCCTTGTCTCTCTCTATCAAAGAGACTGGATGACATTAATTATTGTTTTTGATTGTTTTAGGTTTTATCTATTTAAAATTTCTTAATGTTAATTAATGTTAATAAATGAAAAATAAAAGTTTATTGCTCTTTGAAAGGGTGTACTTGCATCGTGATGCTATATTATCACTATAGTAGCACAATAAGTGTCTCAAAATAACGTTGACAGTAATATCATTTATCGAAATAACTTCTGGGACAATATATCCAACAAAATTTGTTACTGTGACAGGCCTACTCTCTCAGCTGGCCTGGGAACACCTTGGGTTTCCCTGGAGGAGCTGGTGGAAGCGGCTTCTGATTTTGTCTGAGCAAGTACTCTCTCTCTATCGAGTCGTCTCCAAGTAAAACAGGAATTCCTTTCAGGACAAGGGTACGCTGGGCAGTCTCATCTGATGTCTAATGACATAAAAGTTGACATATTCACAAGACACAAACAACACAATGTTTCAGTAAATGGCCTCTCTCTCTAACCCTGACCCATACTGCGCATGCCCAAGTATTGGACTAGAGCTTTGTTAGAAATCTGAACCTAAAATGTCTTAGTTGGTTCACATTTTCAATCCCAAATTACTAGTAACTCATACGATATAAATGTTCTTGACAGATTGATCAAAACGAAGTTAATCCCACTTACTATTTATTATTCAATTAAATGTTAGCATTTACAGTGTACTCACATATACACGTGAAATCACAAATGCATATACTAACATCTCACCCGATAATTAAACTATTATAAATATAATAGCATTAATCCTTCTTTTGTTCTTCAATGAATATACTAAGTTAGAAAAGTATGTTAAACACAGCTAAATACTGTAGATAGGAATAGCTATGATACGAATCTTTGTTCAGTTACTTAAATTAAAGTGTAATGTTATCGTGAGCGCAGCATCATTCTGCAGCCTGGCCTGCCCATCAGGCCTGCAGGTTGGCATAAAATACTCTTTGGCTTGCACACAAAACCAATGTACGCTCAGTCATCCACTGACTCACAATTAAATGAAACACATTGCTGAGAGATTTCAGCAGGTTGTAACTGTGTCTGCTTACACGAAAGATCATTTAGTTATAGTTAATTCAGTCTTTATTAGAAGAACAAATATGAAACTTTTCAATGGTTTGTGGACTCATTCTTATAGAAATCATTTCGCTCATTATTTGTTAATAAATTGAATGAAGAGCTTCTTTTAAAAATCCCTCAGTTGCCTTATTGGTCTGTGTATAAGTTACAAACGCGGTATGAGAAGGTTCTTGTTTTTCTACCTCAGCCAGCAACTGAGGTGGATTCTGAATTCTAAAGGGGTGAGTCAGCAAGGTGGAACACCAGGACAGTGGTGTGATATTTTGTCCACATGTTATGTGTGTGACCCACATTCACAAAATTTAGCAGCCGCAAGGAGCAGCAAGCGGCTAACTCAAAGCAGAAGAAGAGCCACTCATCCTCCGAGCCAAGGATGCGGTCACATAACTTAAGTGGGGTGGTAAAAGACTTCTTAGTGCTATTCCTATGTTTGCTCATCTGCTAAATGTCACATTATATACTTGATGCATCCCTGTGCTGTCTAAAGCTCTGTAGCTGGGAAACATTATGCTGCAGTTGATTTGGTCACTTAAAAAAAAGTAAAGAATGGACTTGCACAAGGGTTCGACTATTGCAAACTCTGTAAAAGTCTATATACAGATTGAGAGATAATATAACTTTAAATACATGTTATACAAGTCATCCTAAACAATGCCTTAATCTGACACTTTAAAAAAAAGCAGCCAACTTACTTTGTAGGCATACAAAAATATTGTTTTGTAATTATAAATGTAAAATATAGGTATCTAAAAACACCATTTAAATGTACAAAATACAATAATCAATAATGCATGTTCAAAAATTGTTATTATCCGTGGTACTAGTGGTAGTAATACTTTGAACTAGCAGAGGGTGCTGCAGTGTGCAGTGACCAGATAGGACTTGAAGAGAGTCAATTAAAATAAAACATAGCGTAAAGTTAATATACATCAAAGCATTACTAACAGTGATTAATAAGTAATAAATACGGATAATTATCGATGTTAATAATGATGACTGATTGATGTATTTATGTATATCAAGTTCGGTGCCTTATTGTTGTCTAGACCAACATTGACTTGAGCCAGTCCGACAAATCGTGGGGGTTTACCCAAAATGCACTAAAATATATGTAAAATAGATTTATTATTTATATAGCCATCAGGAAATGCTATTGTTGTCTAAGGAACACATTGAGCTTTCGGCTAAGGCCTTGGGGCGTTCTGTAAGACACTTTATCATGTTTTTTGTCCTTATGAATAATTAAAAATTTAAATTACTTGCCATGTACAAAATTCATATGCTGGGGGTTGGGGGGGTATACATGAAAATTAATTTTCTTTTCTCTAAGAGTGTGACGGGAAATCAATTAATCTTGATGTATTATTTCAGT
>KV751325.1:9951483-9961674 GCA_001698575.1 Mola mola
ATTAATAAATTGAACTTAATTTTTCTTCTTTTTTTCTATGTGTGTGAAAAATAAGGAAAGGTTGAAAGTTTGTCGTAAGAAAAGTGTGCTTATCACACCATCAGCAGAAGAATAATGTTTCAAGCTAATATCACAGCCACGCTTGATAACCTCTTTATTACATCAGAGCTTGACCCCCAGGCGAAATATAACATAGAATTGTTCCATAAGTGGGTGAACTATTATCCTCTCTATAGTTTAGTGTTTTGTGTTGGCAGTAAATGTGTAAGTGAAGACCTTGGGGTTTGCCCTATCCAGAGGCCTTAGCCTTAAGATTACATCTACAGAGGGGTTGAAAACGGTCAGAGCTGGAAAAGTAATTGTAAAGCTAAGGTTAGTAATTTTGTGGTATTAAATTGCCTGTCAGTGCTAAATGAAGTAGGGTTTCTGCACTGCCAAAAGCCATACGTGCCTCTACGGAGAGTGGTGTAGCTTTACCCGAAGAAGGTAGTATTTTCCTCCACCACATCATTTTATCATTCATCCGAGTTCCTGGTGTTGTTTTAAGAGATTTAAGTCTCATTACCCCAACTGCAGCCCTTTGTGATTTATACCATTATTATAGCACTCTCTCTCTCACACACAATAGAAATGATGCATGAATCACATTTGTACTGTAAGATAAATGTTTCTCCAAAGGAAAGAGAGACATTGTAGCTAGTTAAAGGGAGCCTCATTAAGCTCTCGTTATTGGATAAGTGGCTCTCATTTTCCAAGCCTGACTAACTGGTCCGTATAACCCTCGGAAGATTTCAGTGCTGCATTGCTGCAGTAATAATTTGTTCTTTGTGATGTGACCAGCAGTTGTACATTTATTTCTAGTGTCCAAACTGATGTCATTCACCTTCAGTTTCTGCTCAGTTCAGCACCTGCTGACCCCAGCCCCAAATTTGTCAGAGATGGAGGTAAATCTGGACTCCCAGAGCTCCCTCTATCAAGCCCAGCTCATTGTCGGAAGATATATTACATTTTTTTTTTTGTATACATTGCTGGTACTATTTCCTGACTTTTCTGAAAGACAGTTTGATAACTTCAACTAAAAATGATTTTATCATCAGTTTATTTACTCATTTGTTTGCCTGGATGTATCTCGCTATGTCCATAAAATCCCAGAAGCTAAAAAAAAGTCACAAATTGTAACAGCTTTCAAGTATCTGCAATGTCCTCGTCTTTGGTTTATTTGAAAGTTATCATTGTTTTGTATTTATAGCGGAAAATTGTCATTGATTTGCGGGATGACAGATGCTAAGAGACCCACTATTGGCGCTGCCATTGACAGTTTCAGTAAATTCCACATCTAATTATCATTCCTGGCCAAATGATACACCATTGTATTCTGTGAGAGGATGTCAATGGCACCAGGCGCATTCTTCTAAAAAGACCTATTGAGTTGGTGTCACTGCACTGTGATTCAGGACATATCAGAGAACAATCTTTTTTGTGTGTGTGGCATAATTAAACCTGGTTTGGACCTTTCCAAGACTGCTAAAGACATCACTAAACAAAAGGTGTGTGTGGTTGATGGTTTTACTACTACTACTGCTACTACTTCAATAGATGGCTGTTTCTCCTCCTCTCACTCTTCCCCTCTCTGACTCACCTCCCTCTTTTCCATTTTTACACAATTTTATCAAAGGCAAATACAGATGATTCAGTGGTATATTGACATTTTTATCAAATCCTTTATAATATCAATGAATCGGGGCCTGGAATAAGACTTCCTTAGAAATAAGTCATTGTCTTTTGTGAATGGTTCAATATCTTTCAGAATTCAGAATATTCATATGTACCATGACCATGAATACCATACATTTGCACAACTTTACTTGTTGTCGCCATGTCCCGTGCAGTTTACAGTAGGAGTTTTGATGGTGGGTGGTCGCCTTCATTGGCAAGAATAAACTACACTGACACACTCCTTGCTGAACAGACATCTGAACCTGTCATGGGCATTAACCTGCTAGGGCCTCCAGCATATGCCAAAAACCAAACTCCAACTGAAGACAGTGGTGGGTGGTGTTGTTTGGGGCCTTGGGGCTTTATATTGGGGGAATAGTAACATGATACTGGAGTCCACTGCCTTTTACCACAGTGGCCCCTAACCACCACTCTGCGGCTCCACTGGCTAACTAACTACTCACTTTACTGTGGTTACAGGAAGCCCTTTGTCGGAAAGGACAGAATTTACGGGAGGAAAGTGGTGTAATCCTGGCTCTGTCCTGGATCAGTCAGTTTGGATTTCACACAGGCCCTACAATCAGGCCTGGTGCAGCCAGAGGCCCCTGGACACTGTGTTCCTTAGGAAAGAGCCATGCACCTCTTTCCTCACATCATAAATAGTCTCCTCCTTTAATGTAGACTATTGCTGTATCTTTCATCTGTATTGGCTAATACATTTTAGAATATACTGCCCATAATAAATCTGGTGGCACTTTTACAACTTTATATTGTCTACATGGCTATGACCTGATGATGTTTCTTTGATGCTATTGAGATGATAAATCCCAGCACAGTAGATGCAATGCTGTGAAAAGTGTATTGTAGGCTATATTCACACAAGCTTGGTTGTACCATTTGTTGAAAAGCCAAGCATTTCATGCCAGGGATAAATTTTTTTTTAACTACATGTGAGCACAACAATCTTACCTCCAGTGCTAGGTGCCACGCAAGATGCAGCAGGACATTGTTTTCTTGTGTAGATGCTAACTGGAAGCAGGTATTTGTATTATTTAATGAAAGCTCTATAACTGTGCAAATACAATCCAAATAGAAATACAGTCTGCTGGTGCTACATAAGGAATTAAAGACAGAATTTTGTCTTCTCAGTACAAACATTTGAAGCTATAGAGGCAAATATAATGATTATACCACAGTTGTTTGTAAATTGTTACAAAGCAGACAAACAGTTTTTGTTTTTTTATTTTTATTTTTTTTGTTTTTTACATTAGAGTTTATGGTCACCTGATCTTTCAATTTACCGCATCATTCAGAAAACCAGCTGATCACATCAGCCTAACTAAGAGTTTAAAGCTGGTTGGTGTTGATACAGAAGAGAATGAGAATGTTTTAAATACCAGTACAGTGTTACAGCAACCTGCTCAACAGTCAGAAAGACAAAGAGCATGTAACAAATATGGTGACAGTACCCCAAAAGAAAAGCACAAAGACACTTATCCATTCATATTGTTTTTCTTCTCTTAAATCTGTTTGTCACAAGTGGACACAACACATCATAACAAAATTTGTATTTGCCATTGTCCTCATCTGTCATGCTCTTTTATATTGCAGAGGCCTGACTGGTGAGAAATAGAAATGTTAGCCGCTCCTCTGACAAAATGGAAGCACTCTTTTGCAAGTGTACTGCCTATTCCAAACAGTACATGACAAATTTGTGCACCGCCTCAGTTGTTTCTTCAATCTTCCAAATGATTTCAGCCTTCGATTATCTGTGAAGAGAACTCTGCATCAAAAACGATGCTATTTCTCATCTGTACAGTATAGGTGGCTTGAAAAGGGCAATAAAGTCCAATGTGAGTCATGTCGTCTTTCATTCAATTAGACACACTCTAGCCCACGTAAATGACATTGAAATAAATTGATGTAATGACAAGAATTCATGCCTTGCAACAGTGAGAGGTGAAAATCCACCCCTGCAATTTCAGGCTTTGCACTTGGCATGGCATGTAATGTGATCTCAGTTGAGTCTGAAGAAAACAAATCATTTACATACAAGTATAAGAGTATACAGGCATTTGTAGTTATTTCAGGAGACACAGAGATTGAGCTGCAGGGGTTGCTGGTTCATTCTCCACCTATGCTATGGAGAGCAGATAATTGCTCCATGGCCAGAAGGCTTTGATTGTCTGACTAGTTAGTGATCACAGCAGTGAGATGTCTGGCTCTCTGTGGACACCAGCAACTCTGCAACGTATGGCAGAGTGAAGTGGGCGGATGGTTTTTTATTTTTTAAGTTTCTCTAATCCTCATTTTTCGTATGACCTCGTGCATGGGTTACAATGTCATGCAGTGCCATACAGTGTTAAGCTAGCCATGGGTATTTCCAGCACTTGAGAGAATTGAAAATGCAAATATAGATTTGACCAAAGCATGCACTGCATGTCAGGCATCCAACTTAAAACTATTTGAGATAGATTCAAGTTCTGGAAAACTTAACAATGTGAAATCTCTCCAAACAACATGTTATGTACTTCAAGGTATTTTCCAGCCTTTTTTTTTACCACAAAAGTTTGCCTGAATACTTGGATTGCTTGAAAAGTTTGGAGCCTGGAATAAAATATTGCAGTTTTCAAACATGCATTCTATCAGCCTGTTTTCATGCTTCAGTTTGTCAGCTGGGTTTTGTGGAGAAGACACAAGTGGGATTTTTCACTAATGATTAGTGCAGTGCTGTTTGGTTTTGGTCAAGCAATTGTAGCTCACCGCAAGTATAATGAAGACAAAAATAGTGTTATTTGCCCTTGTACCATGTTTTCCTCAAGTTTATGTTCTATTAGATCCATTTCACTTTCCTTGCCAAACTCTGAAATATGGAAATGATTTATTTATGTGGTAGTGTGATCTAATAATTTCACATTCTTCTATTTGACTGTAAATAGAGATAAGTCTGTTTCACTCCCTTCCAATGTGAGCAACATTATTATGATGTTACATTTTTTTTCTCGTGCACATTTTGTACATACATGTTCCTTCTGCAAGATTAGTTGAAACAAAGGCAAAAATACACAACTACAGCCCCATATAACCTCACAGTGGTTTAACAATTCACCTTGTGCTACCTTTAATTCAGTTTCACAGCAAAACAGCTGATGCACCTCCCCGAAAAATATAGCACTGTCAGAAAAGAAGACCTGTGACATTTAGTTACTCTACATATGTACCACCTGAGCTATCAGGATGTTTTGTCACATTTATTTTATACCCAGAATGAAGCTTATGAGGGTCAAATGCCTTGTGTGCCTCGAATTGTTAAATGGTGTTCACTAGCGTTTGTATCTCTTTATGGAGATCCAGCTCTTTGACAGAAAGAAAATCCGTCCAAAAACCCCAGGGGGTCCTCAGTGGTTAGTGAGCTTAAGGCTGCAAAGGCCTCTTTACACACACACTTGCACGCACACACCACATTGTTAAAACAGTATCATGTTGTTCGGAACCCTTTTGTCCCCTCTCTTTGCCCTGTCTGTATAGAAATTTGGGTTGATGTTTGTGATGGCAGAGATCCCTCTCAACAAACAATGTCGTGATTGAAAAGAGGATTCTTCCTCTTTTGAGTCTGGAGCCTTCTAGTCCACTGCAAGTTTACATGACCCTTCAACTCCTCTCCACAGAAGCTGTTGAGTTTTGTTCAACGGCTTCTCTTCGGGCATATAAGGAGGCATTGTTGCCTGGGTTTTCTAACTAGCTCAGTCTTACGGTGTCTTGGCAGATCATGTGAAAGACACCACAACAACAATGCTTCATGTGGCAACATGCGATAGCATAGCTTTTTGAACAAATACAGAACACCTATTTGAGAAAAGATGTCATTAATGTTTGTGCAGCTGCACATGGGCCTGTCATAACTAAAAATAAAAAAAATGAATTTAAAACTACTTTTTTTTAAATCTTGTTTTAAAATGTTTGTAGGTAATTTATATCCTCCAAATTGTCAACACACCCTGTCCTGTCTGTCAGTTTTTTTGCAAGAGTGATGTTGAGTTGTTTACTCAAGCGAATCAACTCACTTTTCACTCTCACTTAAACTGAATGAGCTTTCTGCATCTACAATATTTCACTCAGCCTGTCTGGCAATGTTGGATATGTCCATCACTACTACTCTTGTTCAAGGAAGACAAGACAATGGATTTATTAGGGAGACAGATGAACTTCTTTTCAAATCTCATCATTCTCTTGAATGTCTAAAACCTAGACAGTTGATGTGCATATGACAGCTGTCACATTCATCACAGTCAAGTCACAAACAAGCAGGAACACATAGGCTGTTGTGTCTGAAAATTCTTAGTGCGACATAGCTTTCAGTAAAGTGTAGCCATCAGGGCTCTGTGTAGGATCATGAAATGCTTGGAATCTTGGCTTCTGCCTTGTGATTTATCTTGCCTTGAGACATAATTTGTTCTGTGCCTGCAGCGAAATATATACTTGGATAAATGCTATGGCTTCGAGTTGAAATAAACAAATCCCTAATGCCCTATCAATGTCCTTCCTGTTGGAAACAGAAGAACTCCTTTCACTTACCAAGAGGAATATATATCATCAGATAAATGCTCCCTAGAAATAAGAAACCAGGGACAGGCTTAACCACTTCTAAGCCCTGCTTCCCCGTAGACTTGTGTTTATGATAAAGGGTAATGAATGGAAAGTGGGTTTTATCAGTGAAAGATGAAGGAATGGTTAGCTTGAGTGATGCTTTTTGTCCCGCATGGCACAATCAAGGCCTGTTTTTGAAGTATAGTCCCTTGTGTCTTTGTAGGCCAATTTTTGTGGATATTGGCTGTGGGATTTTCAGGCCCTGCTGTAGCGTTCCATATGAAGGGCAGATACAGCAGTATTGCTTGTCATGCAAATCACAATGAGTTTGAAATTACAGTCTACAGTAGGTTGAAGATTTATCTTTTAGTTGATTTGGTTTGGCCAGAAATAAATCTTCATGTGTCCAGAGCTTGACTACTGTTGACAATTTGGATTTGTTCTAGACAATCTTCCCACATGAATTTCAGTTAAAGGAGGGCATAGGAAAAGCAATCTATCAATTATCTTTTCATAAATACTGTTTGTTCTGCTTTTAAAGAGGTCTGTCGACACTGATTTACATATTGTGTTTGTACCACAGCGTTGTCGCCTCACATGTCACCACCTGATTGATATCTGCTCCGTCGTGTCTTCTCACCTGTCTTTGTCTTTACACTTGGCCTCAATCTCCCTGCTCGTTATCAAACCTGGCACTGAGTGGATGCAAATGAGACTGCTCAGTGGGCAGTCCCACCGCTAGATTGGATCTACCATCAGGGGAGGGTTTGCCATTCAGGCTGAAAAATGAAAGTGCAGATTAGACCATCTCCGCGATGATTTGTTCAACATGAGCACCAGCGAAAACATTTGGTCTTTCAGAGTAAAGAGAGAGCACTGGGCTTTAGTGAGTTAAATAACTCTCATCTGTTCTAATATGTGCTTCTAATGGAGAAGACAAAAAATGAAAGGTTGCTGCTGATCAGTAACCTACGCAAACACAACCCATCTGTCTGAGAGATTAATAAATTATGGTTTCATTCAAAGAAAAGGGATAGACTTTCTAGTTTTGGTCATTTATTTTGTTCTTGTTTATTAACACCTTGTGCTGTCCCTGCACATAACTCTTTTTTCACCAAGCCCTAATTGACTGTAGGATGTTGCTGAAGAGTATTATCAATCTCTATCTGTTTTGTGTGGAAGGACATTGATCAGTGGAAATAGCATTCCTTTGTTGACTGGATTGGACAATGTTGCTGACCACTGCTTGGGCCATGTAATGGCACTCATGAGAACCAAGCCACCAGATCAATAAAGCATTGAAATAAAAAAGATGAATTTCTTTTTTTCTCAATGATTACAGGCTCAATGGCGGAATTTTTTAGATACCAAAAACTTTTCATTTTCCTTTTGGTGTAGAAGTGATTTGCTGAAAAAAAGGGGGGCAAACAACCATATCAAAGATTTTTTTTCCTCCCTTCTCAGCCTCAAACCCATTAAAATTCCTCTGAAGTTTTTTACATATCACTACATCAAGTGCACATAAATTATAAATGTCTCATATAGCAGTGTTGCACTTGTAGCCCCCGGGTTCCCTTGAAACTGATTTTGTGTCTATGAACTTTGTTGTTACAAGGCCCACAGAAAATTGGAGTAATGTGCTGTCTCCGTGATTCATCATTCACAGCTCATAATGCAGAACATACCATAATAAACATCTCCACCTTCATCCATTACTTTGAGACTGTGTTTGTTTCACCATTAATGAATTTACTGTCATGACGTCGTTTTGAATATTTATGCATAAGAATGACTTTGTCATAATAGAGCTGCTCTTTTTGGTACCCAGCAGTGATGACATATGCTTCTTTCAGACATCACAGGCAGACTTGAGGTTCCTTTGAGATGCAGAAGATTTGGAGGTCAACTGAGTGCATGGTTTCTGTTTTTTTTTTTTTCTTTTAATGTTTTTATTTGTGACACCAATGTTGTTATTTTAAGTGCAGAGACCTCTAATTTGCTTTGATGTATTGTGGGAGGTGCCATCATCTTTATAGCGTGGGAATAAAAGAGAGACTGATACATTAAAAATTTTAATGGAATTCCAGACTTAAAACTAGGCTGATAGAGAACATGAGTCTAAAATTATATTATGACAAAGGGACATAATATCAAACAATCAACATGGCCATGTACAATATTCCAAACAGTGTGAGTGCTGTACAAAATCCAAGTGACCAAAGCTAATGCCTCCCAAAACATCACTCTCTTTTTTGTATGTAACCTTTTTTACACAAATCACTTTTTGAAAGGCTTCTTGTACTTGTGTACCAAGGTACAATGTGAGTAGGATCTTGGAGCAATGGCTGGTATCAGCTCACAACCACTAGCTTTTATGCATTTACTGTACAATTGGTACAAAAGAGTTTTAGTCAAGTGGTCATCATCAAGGTGTGTGTTTTTTGGCTTCCTACTTATGTTTTTTTCACATGAGTCTAGCTTAGGTTCTCCAATTGTTTGTGTGACAGATACATTTGGCCTCTAGCATCCATTTCAACTGAAAACTTCTTTGGCTTCAATAAACATTTAGGCCCAAACAACATTGCTTTTTTGGCCTTTACACCTGGGACCCCTTTTAGAAACTGAAAATTCCAATATTCAAAGAATAAATTCAATATTTTATGAAAATATAATGTATTTCAAAGTGGTTCTGATTGGTTGTGGCACTCTTACTTCTCTCATTAATTTGTTCACATTATGTTCCACTTTGAATGAGTTGAGTAACTACTGACACCTAGAAGTACAAACTTGTATACTGTTCTGCTCTGTGGCTCAATATCAAACAGGCTTGATAATTTTTACATTCTAATTGCAAAGTCGATACAGTGCAGAATAAAAGCGTCAATACTTAATGGCCATTGTAATTCTAATATGTATTGTATTAGTCACAAGTGTTGTGTGACCTTCACTTGTGCTATATACTATTTTATCTATTTTCTCTTTTATTGTTATTTCTCCCTTACTACAACTGGATCCAGGGACATCTAACAGTCTGTGTTTACTCGTGGCCTTATTTATAACTAATTAGTTATAACTAACTAATTACTCACATGTAATGTACATGGAGCCAACGCTCCACCATCATCCCGGTCCCCAAGAAACCCACCAGCGCCGGGTTGAACAACTATAGGCCCGTCGCCCTGACGTCTGTAGCCATGAAATCCTTCGAGAGACTGGTGCTGAATCACCTGAAGGAAGTCACAGGACCCCTGCTGGACCCCCTGCAGTTTGCCTACCGGGCAAACAGGTCGGTGGATGATGCAGTCAACATGGGACTGCACTTCATCCTCGACTCCCCAGGGACATACGCATGGATCCTGTTTGTGGACTTCAGCTCGGTGTTCAACACCATCATCCTGGGAATCCTGAAAGATAAACTCTCCCAGCTCACCGTGCCGGCCTCCACCTGTCAGTGGATTTACACCTTCCTCACCGACAGGAGACAGCAGGTGAGGCTGGGAAGTATCTTCTCCAACATCCGTACCATCAGCACTGGCGCCCCCCAAGGGTGTGTTCTTTCCCCGCTGCTCTTCTCCCTCTACACCAACGACTGCACCTCGGATGACCCGTATTTGAAACTTCTAAAGTTTGCAGATGACACAACGGTCATCGGCCTCACCCAGGACGGTGATGAGTCTGCCTACAGGCACGAGGTGGACCGACTGGTCGTCTGGTGTGGTCAGAACCACCTGGAGCAGAATCCGCTCAAGAATGTGGAGATGACAGTGGATTTCAGGAGGAACCTGCTCACCCTACCCCCCCTCACAATCCTCAACAGAACAGTGTCTAGTGTGGACTCCCACATAGACTCTGTCAGGAAGAAGGCCCAGCAGAGGTTGTACTTTCTGC
>KV751325.1:9963976-9983665 GCA_001698575.1 Mola mola
TAGTATATAGAATATTCAATCACTTTGTTATATATTTACTATACTCATTCAATACCAATATTCAGTAGCTAAAATTAAAATTGTAATTTAAAACTTTTTGTAGAAACAATGGGCGTAGCTATGATCTATTTTGTATTGATGTGTCAATTAAATTCCAAACAACACCAAGAAGATTTCATACCTTTAAATTATTCCCCCCCGTAGCTGCTCGACCCTCAAGCTTGAGCGGCATAAGTCAGCCTGGTGTGAATTGCATGTTGCATTTTTCATGCTTGCAAACTGAATTATATTAACTGGCTTTGAAGTGAAGGAAAATATACGTATAAATCAACTGATCTCATGTATATCAGGCTACTCAGTCAGTGGACGGTCATCAAGGATGCTGTGTGTCATCCTGACGAAGATTGGGAATGTGTGGGTATGACGAGCACAGTTATTGACACTTTGAGAGACGTCTGGCTTTGATATGTCCGTCTGTGCCTTTGGGCTGAGGTCGGTCAACATGATGCTCACTGATTCGCTAAATTGAGCCTGCTTTAGATTCATCATTCATAAATTGGCAATGTGTCACCTTTGAAGTGCAATTACAGTGCATGCTGAGGAGGTGGATTCTGTGAATCCCCTAGTTCACTACTCCACCCCTTCTTACTTTTGAGTATGTAGACATGTCAAATTTAATAGATAACCAACAGACTGACCTCCTGTTTTACAAAGGCAGATGTTTTAAATTTTTATTGTAATTTACAAAACTTCACAAATAGTCTAGTGCCCCCAAAATGTGAGATTGACTCTGTACAGACACATTGTGCTTTTATTAATCCCAATCATGCATCTTTGGTCTGTATCAGCACTGCATTTATTTTTGCATCCAAATGCCATGTATACATATAATTATGCAATTTCTCCATGAACCCATGTCAACAAACAACTGAGGACTACATTGCTTTATACTTGTGAACAAACTCATGCACAGTTCAGTGCTCACGTGAATATGTCTTCAGGATTGCTGTGCTGCGAGTGCCCCCACAACTATGCATCTCGGCCTGTCCAAAGATAAATTAGCAGCGTCTAAATAATGCAGTGAACCCTAATTCTCTTTGATTAGTGGCAAGTTAAAAGATAGTGACCCATTGAAATTGATCATCAGCATAAATAATGACTGGATGAACTGATAAAATGCAAAGTTCTTGATAATCATAAATCAAATGAAAACCACTTGGTGTGGAAGTAATTCGAATTACAAGTCCATGGTCCTATTAATTATGTTGCCTTGCCAGGGCGACAGTGTTATAAATCAGTTGTGAAAGGTACTCCAGCCGACTGGCCTGCCCAGCAAGGCCTGCCGCCTGCAAATGGTTCTGTGTACCCCCCTAATTGTTTCTTGAACAAGCCACCACTCGAGACTGGGGTTGATGTTCAAATTGGAAAATGTGGGAAAAGGTTGCATTGTATATAATTTGGAGAGTTATATTAGAGTCCACAATTTTAAGTCTATTAAAAACTCTTTTGTTTCATCATTCATTAAAACTAATAAAAACATACTGTAAGTTTCTCAGACAGAATGACATAATGTTTCGTAATACAGCTTAAATAAAGCTTGTTTGAAAGCAATAGTTTCTGGGTACTTTTATCATACATTTACTCAGTCTGGCAGGAACCCTAAACATTACAGGTCAGTTGGTATGTGAACATTATTTTCACTTTTCACTTTAACATATTTCTTTGGATTGTTATCATTTCTGAAAGATGTATTCTTGAATAGCAGCTCAGTATTGATATTGGATAAAAACGAATGAACCGTCAAAGAAGAATATCAAGTTTAAAGATTTCCCTTAAATTTTAAAGTTTCCCTTTAACGGGTTTTTCAGTCGGGCCAATTCTTTGTCTTGCATGTTGTCTTATTTGTACTTGTACAGTTTGCTTTACCACTGTGTTACCAATGACAACCAGCCAGGAAATCCAAATTGTTGTGCATATGGTGCACTATAGAAGTAGAAGCATGGGTCTGTGTATACATGTGTGCATGCTCCTCTAGAAAAGCTTCATGGTCCCACTATCAATCTTATTAGGTTGTCTTTAGCCGACTGGACTTATTTTGCTTGGTATGCTATTAGGATTATTCCATTCCTATGCAGTTCACTGTTCGTCTGGATTTATTTGTTTTTACGACACGGCGCTCTCATGAAGTTGGGCAACAGCTTGTGATGCCGCTTATTAACTACTGTGTGGAGGTGTCAGTAATGTAATGCAACAGAGATACAATGGGACATGATTGTAAGGTGTTTTTGTGCTTAAACCTAAGCTACGTACATTTTGGTTTGATGTCAGCAGACTGAACTGCCGGGTGTTCTTCCGCTCACTGTGGACAGGAGGAGTTTGAAAACTGTAGAGTCAGCAGAGTAAATAAACGCATTATTTGGTTTGTAAGTAACTCTCACCAGGTATAATGGGTCCGCAACCCTGCTGCCTCTATGAATACTCCTCTCTTAGAGTGTTGGTTATCTGAAATGGGCTTGTAATCTCAATCATCTCGTTTTCCCCTAGACTTTCCCACTCTTTACACCACGAGTGAATTAGTTCGTGCACCGGTGACACTGGAAGTCTCTTGGACTCACAATCTATTACATGGCTCAACAAAATAGCTCTCTCTTTTTAAATGAGGCTTTCTCTGCCAATCCATTACCCATCGCTCTGCCCCCCTCTTCGCTCTCTACCTTGTGCCCTACGTGTGTGTTTGTGTGTGCATGTGTGTAGGATAGTCCCTGAGAAACCATTTAGACGGTAGAACTGGAGCATGCTCAGGCCTCAGGTGTCCGTGTCACGGTGATGAATCACATAGAGCACATATTAAACCTTCCTCATGTGAGAGGGCCCTGTGTTGGGCTGCACCCTTTCCCTTGCTGCCCTTTCTCCAAAAAAAAGGACATCCACTGGCGAAGGAAGAAAAAGAATTATAAATATGACTGTGTGCACTGCACATAAAGGCCGGCCTGTCCCTGAGAAATTGATTTATTGGTTTCCCTGACATTTTAGTTGTGGTCGTTATGTTATATTTATGGGGGAATTGCTGGAGCCTCTCATTATGCTCTCCTAATTTATTTTACATACTTTTATGGCCGCTTGTGCTCAGCAGGCCTTTGCGGCAGCTGTTATTGAAAAAGAGAAAAAGGCAAGTACATATCGATCAGGATTTACATGTTTATTGCCAAGACTGTGATTTATTTTACTGTGTTTTCGTGTTTAGGTAGAAATGCTTTTCAGTCACTTGTCAAAGGCATCAAGAAACCTGATGCAAATATTTTCACAATCCATATATTTCTTGTGAAGTAGGCTACACTTTTCATTTTTTTCATTTTGGATAAAGTATACAATTAAGAGTTACGGTGTGTAATAAGAAGAATGAAAATATAATGTTAAGGCACAATCCAAGTAGTAGTTTAATTGTGACCAGTTATAATAAACTTTAATCATGTATGTATAGTTTCCACTACACCAAAACATGATGGCCAAGCTTCAATAGGTTTCTTATTCTCATGTAGTTTGAAGGGCAAAACTGTGTAACAAAATGACACTCTAAGATACCTTGTTCGGGTTGTTCTCCATCAAGTTATGTGCCTTGGACATGATTAAGTAATAAAAACAATTAAATTAAATTACTTAAACTTTTGATGCATTAAATAGTATCCCAAGATCATTCCTCAGCATAAAGAATGTGTAATTAACAGCTGAGCTGAAGCGGTTATGAGGTGCTTCTTATTAAATTAAAGTCTAAAAAAAGGGTCTCTCAGTGAAGCCAAAGAGCTTGATATATGCTCATGCGGTTCTGAGCATCACCTACCATGAAATTTAGTGTTTCCAGGATATTTAACATTAAGACGTAGTTAAAATTAATTCTATGTGCAATTTCTCAAAAAGAAAGCTGATAGCTAATGTCAATAAATCGTACCCGGAGTAAAATGGGGGGATCGTAAATCTGTTGCTCAGTGCCGCCCCTCACTGTGGTAGTCAGGGGTCGAATGGGGGTGTGAAGCAGGGTATATGACTGAGGAAGATGGATTTGTTGGCGAGGGAAGGAGAAAGGGTGATTTGAAACCCTGGACACTGATTGGTGGAGATGAGGCCTGGGTGTCCTTGTGGTGACATTCACTCCCTGATATTTGTTTGGCCTTAAATAATACCCCGGACAGGGCCAGAGAGTGATGGCCACCGGGTCGGCTGACATTGCAGCCAGTGCCAAGGTGAGTGACTTCAGGACACTTCCTCTCTCTCTCTCTGTCTTCCCCCTCATCTTTCCATGCCTCTCTCTTTCTGTCTCTGGCCTGTCAATACACATCCATTTGTCTGATGGGTCCCTCTGAGGAGCTTACAGCTGACATGCTGGTGTCTTTATTTCCACCAGCAATCCTTTTAGAGTTGGCCTCAGTGATCACTCATGCTACTGACAAGCTACTCAGGCCTCAGCAACTCAGCAACCCTCTGCTCATGACTCTATGTCACTACAAAAGAGGAGCAAAGAGAGACCTCAGTTTAGAGAAAGAAGGTTAACATCATATCTCCTATATGGACATGTTATTTGTCTCTATATCCTTCAGTTTGATGCCTTGGTGCAATACATGTACAGTAACTTACAGGACAAATCTACTTGCTAGTGATGGAGCATGCATTGTGATCCACATGTTGAGATGTTGGATCGCAAAATAAGTCAAAGCAAGTGTAAACCCACTGTGACATCGTCCATTGGTTTGTGGAGGTTTTAAAGACTTTTCTTCTGCTTTCTCAAGCTCCGACCTCTCTACCCCCCTCTAAAATCTGACCTAAAATCTGAGGACACTCTGTAGTTATGACTTGTCAATCACAAGGTAGCCCTGCCCTAAAGAACTCTCTGCTTTGTCATTGCTAAAGCCTCTTAATAGGGCCATAGTTTAGATAAAAGTATTGTATCTCATTCTCTACTGAAGTAGTCTATTGTAGAAGTCTTAAAAGAAGTGATTGAGGCCCTAAATTCATTAGAAATCAATTTTAAGTAAATTCAATGACAAGTATTTTCTCAAAAGGTTACATACAAAACTGTGTGTGCAAAAATACACCTCATACGCATCGGACATCTTTTTCCCACCAGAGAAGGCAACTCCTGTTCGGTTAAGAATGCAGTTTTGAAGGCCCAGTGTGTGAATATTAGCGACATCTAGTGGCGAGGTAGTAAAATTTGGTTGTGTCTCAATGCCACTATTAACACGGTTACAAAGACTATATTATATGTTTGCTTTACTTCACATTTAAAGTAATTTTCCATTTGCTTCACTCTTTTCAAACCTACAGGCTCTGTTCACTTATTATACCAATACTGTCTATGATTCCAAGCTCTAAAATGAAATACAAAGGAGCGGTAACTACCTGCTTTTTCGTCCCTTTTTTGCACGGTTGATTAGCAGTCATGTTGGGACTTGTCCATATGACGTAAAAAAAAGTGTAACATTTACCTTGCAAAAGTGTGACATTTAAGAGAAAATGGGTATATTATTCTTGGTCACTCAACAGTTTCCAGAAAATTAACAAAATGCTCGTTTTCATCTAAAATCTGTACAAACCCACTGTTAATTTTGATTTGATTTAATTGAATTAGATATTATGTTTTTTAATTGCTTTATAATATTTTTCATGTTTATTATTATGGAGTTGTTTTGTATCGTGATGCTATTTTCAATTGTGTGGACCCTGGGAAGAGAAAGTATCTAACTTTGTAGTGGCTCATGGGGATCTAAATGAATAAAAAAATGTGACACACATGCATCTATTCAAGTGCTGAATGTCACACTATACTAATATACTGTATATAGTTTATAGTTTTCAACATAACAGTATGCCAAAGTGCTATTAATCTCCTTTCACTAATGTCAGTGCAGGTATTGACAACATTACATGAGTTGAAGTTGGGCGTCTTTAGTGTAGCCCTGTAGCAAGCAGTGAACCAAACACATTAATGGACATACACACACTGAGTTGGGGAAGACAGTGTTGCGTTGCAGTGTACGGTATTGTGAATAATTTCCCAGCTCCTAGCTGACTATGTGGTGATGAGTACGCAGTGTAATTAGGGGATAGTGTTGGTTCTAGGTTATGGCCTCTGTGATTACTGGCTTACTCTGAATGATGTATTTACTGTGTTGATGCATCTTTAAAGAAATGCACACAAGCAGGGTCTTTCACAACTACGGTCCTCTTTAATAAGGACGACTTTGGTGACACTCAAATTTACAGTGTGGAATTTGTTCTTGGATACCCAGCCCACAAAGATGACAGATTAGTTAAAAACAAACAAAATTAAACCATTTAATTTAATGGTTGTTTTGCCATTAAAAAACGGTCTTTCTTTAGGATCTGTTTTCTGCAGCCTGCCAGACACGGTATGTGACATGTCAGCTTATTGTCTACAGACAACTCATCACGGGATACAACTATCTTAAAAATCTACCACATGAACATTTTGAAGATAGCTTATAATTAAAATTCCTGTTCAAAGATAAATGTTTTGTTGGCGGGGATAAATATGATCTCAGCTTAGTAGCCTGTTGGTTTAACATTTCAAAGCCACATGGTTTTCAAAAACTGCACCCTTATTTGTGTATATTACATAAATATTATACTTGTGTGTTCTTAGTGTTCCATCTCAGGATTCTGCTCCTGACACATGCTGTGAAAACATGTCAGTCCAACTTTAACCAACCAGCCATATTGGTGCTCTCGTATTGGTTTTGATTAAGATGTCGAGAAGACATTTGCTAAGCAGTTAATTACCTGATGCAGTCATTAAATTACTAGTATTAATAACTTTGATTGTATGTTAATTTACTTTTATTTGGTACATTATTTGGAGACTCTAGTAGGTTATCTTAACCAAATCTTTGATCCTCAACCCTCCAAAGCCAAAATAGATATTGAAAATATATTTACATGTATGAGTGCACAGTTTCTTTTTCGGAGTTTACGCTCATTTTGCTTACGTAGAAGTCAACATTGTTACATAGAGTGTATGGAAGCCAACAGGCCTACATCAGAATTAGAGAGTTGTGATGTCATTCAGACATAAACATCACTCACTTACCTCATTGTCACCTGCAAACTCTAAGAATTAATTTCTTAAGCTGAAAAATTCAAGAGTTCTGGACATTAACAATTGTCATACTGTAACTGGTAACATTTTTTTTCTTAGTTTTTGTACATTTGCTAATAATTGTTAACAATGGCAATGTGTGACTACCTGGTGTGGCATTGTTTTTTTTATTTTCATTTTCATAAATATTTTAGACTCGACATTCTGGTCCAATTTTATTATGAGGGGGCTGCGTCCCATTCAGTATATATCAGAAATATGGCCTTGGCTCATACCTATAAAATTTGCTCCTAAATAATACATAAGTTTTGTCCATTACTCTTTTTTTTCTCCGTTCAATATATTTACATAGAACATTTTGACCTCTGAGAATAATGTTATCCACATGCATACAAGGACACACAGTAACGGGGCCTGCAGTGTAAGCATGCCAAATGCAGCTTTCCCTCTTACTTTTCTTTGTAAGTGCTTTGCCACATCTATCTTCTTCTTACTCTGACATTTCTCAAACTTTAACTCCTCTTCTACCTTTTCTTTCATCTTCCCTTTCCCTTCTTTTTTTCCCTGCATTGGAGTCCCTTCCAGGTGTGCAGAACCAGGAAAGCAGCCCGGACCCATGGGATAGGGTCAAGCGTCACTCTGATCAACAGACATCCTCTCACGGGAATGACAAACTTTCCCACTGCTGTCACTCAGAAGTGTGACACTCCCTTTGTCCCCCCCACCCAGCTCCCTTGGCAGCCATGACAGGCTGGCCAATCAGAGGGCTGCAGATTTAAATCTGCCAAATTTTTAGACAAAACAAAAGACTCCTCTGTCTAGCGAACACACGCAGCCCTGCTAGTTTGACAGGCAGGGATTACACTGAAGTGTTTAGTGCATATAATTACAAGTAATTGGTAAATAGTAGGTTCTGACTTAACAGAAATTGTTTCATTATATCTAATTAACACCTACTTGATTTTGGCTAATTACTAGTGTTTGATAATGGAGGAGCAAAGTTGTCAGTCTACAGGCAAGCGGGAGCCATCTGGATCATTGATAACCATATGCTGGGATCTTGCTTCACTTTGCTGGGACGAGAGCTGTCAGGGCCAGTGACAGTGGCAGGTGCTTGCAGTGCATTAGCACCCACACAGGATGTAAACACAGCTCAAATAAACATGCCAGTTGTACAGAAACAGTGAAATAAACACTTAATCAAACACAGACTCTTGTTAGCCTATAATTAATGTTTTAATGCCTAGTATATTCAATGTTAGACAATACACACTAAGTTTTAATTGTTAAACCAACTCTCTCTATCTCTAATATGAATGAGTTTCCCTCTAAAAAGGTTGAATTGGAAATTTTCATTATTGACAGAATTTACTTCGCACATATTTATCAGTAGAAATTGACAGAAAGGAAATTGTCCAAAACTTAAGGGAAGATTTGAATGAATGCAATAAGGAACAACATAAAAAAAAAAGAATGTGTAATGTGTAATAATAGAATTAGAAAGTTTCCTAAACGCCTTGGAAATAATTTGAAACAGAAGGCTCCCTGCTGTAAACAAAAGAAATTACCATTGCTAAAAATTCACTGTCTGTCCTTGTTAATTAGCCCCACGCGCAATGTGAAATTAGCTATGACGCACTAGGAAAAGAGAAAGACAAATCGTCCCTTGCAGGGAAAAAATAAAGTCAAGACTTGCCATATGTAGCATTTGTCATCTTTAATTGTGGGCTCAATTAAGATTTGGGGGATAATGATGATTTATAATTGTTTGTGTATAATCTGATATTCATTAAGTTAGCCAGACACATGCTGGTATCAGCTTGTTAATTGTGCTTCCTCTTTAGTGAAGGTTGGCTTTTGAATGCAGTTGGCCTAAAGTTTACAAACTCACTCGGCTGAATGTTTCTGTAGTATTGATTCCAAGCTCCGATGTACTACCATGACCTTTTTTGGAACTTTTTTCTGCATTTAGTTTTATTTTGACCCTGTACTGTGTAACAATTTAGTCTTAAACTCACTGACATTCTAGACTTAATTGTTTACACTGTGCTTGCCCCTTCTGTCTAATGAACTCCACAAGCTAATGGGTTGCTAAATGAATTACACTGCATGCTGATTATTTTCATGTCTGCCACAATTGTTGGATTACAATTATACAAGCACATATAGCAAGAAACTCTCGATTGTGACATTTAAACAGTTGGTTTAGTAGTTTATGTAGAATATACAGTTCACAAGTTGGAATATTCATTCAAACTAGAGGTTGTTTTTATTGATGGCAGCCATATCCAGCATCTACTCCTGGCTTTGTGGTTTTCCCATGGAGGCCTTGGTCAGATGAAGAGAACACTCATTTGAGCTGTGCACAATGCAACCGATTCTCCATGCACATGTAATGTCTGCTGTTTGAGCGCACCAGACATCAGTGATGGGAGAGCTCTTTGTTGTCATGCCCCCCTTTCTTTCCTGGTGCACGGCTAAGATGTAGGCTAAGTGAAAGAGCGGCAAATGATTCAACGCAGGACAAGACTCCCATTCAAACAGCGCGGAGCTTTTCCTCCTTATTCATTTTCTTAGATTACCATCAAATTTGTGTCACCAGCAAGGCAGCGTTATTGACTCGCAGCGATGCACTCCTTTTGCTTTCGTTGTTATTAGTTGACACGCTGACATTTTCATATGTGTCTTTGCTAATGCCTGCAAATTGCACTGACCGAGGAGCGTGAGAGTTGAACAGATAATTTTAATAAGATTCAGCTGCAGACGATGCCTTACACATATAGAATACCAATTGTAACCTGTTTTCAGAGGAGGCTAAGGGAGCAAACTCTAATGGGTTTTGACAGCATTGTATTAGGCACAACAACTACGCATAATGTACCGAAAAATTGGACGTGAAATTGGAAACATAGCCGAGAACAAAGTAAATTTACATGGTTTGGTAGGTTTGGTGATGTCTGATATCATACTCTCTCATGCAAGCTCTATCTGGAGGGAAAAGGCAGGGTCTGCAAAGGGGGGTTTAACAATGGATATCAGTGGAGAGTGCTTTTAAAGTTAAGGCTGATGGATGGCTTGTCAAAAAAAATAATTGCACTGGTATGGAAGTGGGCTCATACGAGCTTGCAGAGGAGGGGTTGGGTGGGTATGGGGGGTGTCAGAGCGGTGGATGTGGGCGGCACGATCAGCAGAGAGCATGATGGGAAGTGACAGTGGTCTGTCAAGAGGCAGTGGCTGCCCAGAGAAGTGTGAAGCCAGAGCTATGAGGTGGCAGGAGAGAGCAGGCTGTCAGAGCAAGAAAGTGGCTTTAATACGGCGAAAAGGAAAGGAATCCGCCTGTCAGGCTTGCTCAGCCAAGCCACGGAGCGGCAGGAAAGTGAAAAAGGAGAGGAGATGGAGAACGGATACCGGTGAAAACAAAGGTAGAGGGAGAGAGAGTGAGGGATAGACTGAAGGAGGAGGGAGGTGCAGAACCTGGGTAGGAGTAGTGAGAGCTATGTAGCAGAAGTAGAGGCATGACAGGAAATTGTGTGGGACAGAAGAACAGGCCCCAGCCGTCAATTAGAAGTTCCCGAGGAAGACTTTGGCCAGGTGATAGAGCTCATCTCCTCTCCTACTCGCTTTCCAGGTGACAATGTACTAGCTCTGTGCTGCTATTAACAATCTGCAGAGCTACTTCTGCGTGTACCTATAATCAGTATGACTCTATACTCCTCCTGTGTCCTCCACTCACCGTATACGTATTTCTTTGTTCCATTTAGACATCTCTAGATCTGGCAATTACTGAGTGACATAGACAAAATGATGCTTTTGTGAGATCTTGAGCCAACCAATGTGACTGGGGCAAAGACAAAGCAGTCGAAGCAGGCTGATAATCACTGCAAGGGATCATCCCTTGCCATTGACATCAAGTGGGGGAAAATATTTAATAAGGTTTGTCTGTTCCGTCTTGACCTTGTGTGAAAGGCACTTTAATTCTCTGACCCATGAGGAGAAGCCGAGAGGCCTGTGCGTTGATTACTGACACAAATGTATGCTCGATGGCCTTTTTAAGCTGGAGCAATTGCTTCTGGTTTGCAGGAGCCTCTCTTATAGGGCTTCACACATGTCATACAGATACAGCACATGATTGATGCAGCGTGTCAAGATTCAATAATGACAGTGTCACTTTTCTAACAACATCTTGGCTACAATATGATTGGGGCCCATTTTATGGACACCAATTTTAATGACATTTTCATGATGTGCAGTTACTCGCACATTCATAGGGTGCTGTATTTTATAACAGAGTGTATTGCTTAGTAAATGCACTATGCAGTACTCACAATAATTTGCAGTAGAAACCATGCAGTAAAACAAGCTCTTACTCGCTGTAGCCTCAGAATGCGTGGTACAGCAGGAGCCATGATCTGTGTCTTCACATTCATAAGCAATTAGTTTTGTCATAATTTATTCATCATTAAGGCCACATAATTAAAGTTCTCTGTAGCTTCTTTGAACATTAAATTACACTCACTCATTTTCTGCCAATATAAACTGCGATATTTAAAGGGCCACTAACCACTAATTCACATAATCAAAAAAGACTTATTCTCAGAACTTATCATTAGTTCATGATATAATGATACACTCACTTGTGAACTCTCTCAGGCCCATGCAGCATACACAAGTTGGAAAGTGATTGAGAGAGTTTGCATTTTAATAAGGATGTTAGAGGCTCATTTTGATTGTACTGTTTGAAGTTAATACCAGGGGCATGTGTCATTTATATCATCTTTGACCCAAGTTCCCTCATATACAAGTACTGAGTTTTTGCAACACAGATTAATCCTGGTTCTCTTGCTTAGAAAAATAAATATTTCCATACTGCGTGATGTTTCCCAGCAATCTTTTATTTAGAATCACATTACCAACACTGTAAGTTACCTTAGAGAATACTTTGAAAGTAGTTGAATAGTTTGATTAGTTTGAAATACAAATATTCAAAATTCTTGCTGAGTTAGAAAAGATTGAAAGCAGTCACATGTTTAAATGGGATTATACAGTCGGCATCTTGAATCAACATAATGACTGGAAACAAGCCTCCTGATGTATAAAAGAGGTTAAAGCTCATATGAAGCTCATTAATTTAAAAAAAAAATTTGTTTCATGTGTATGACTAGTTGACTGTTTCTCCGCCCAATGTCCTTGTTCCTATTTCCTACATAACATATCAGTCTCATATAATGTTTCAACAGTACGAAAAATCACAAATGCAACTGTTGTCTTTGGTTCGTCAAAATATAATACTATATTACTAATCTAAAAGAACAAAATGAAAAGTTGATTTTTATTCAGCATTAAAGGGTAATCCAGCATTTAACCAAAGCAAAAATAAGCTGTGACCCAACACTTTTGTGTTTTCAATACCTGAAAGAGAGGTACTATGTCAGCCGTGACTGGAGGAAACAAAAAGAAAAATGGTATATAGACTACTAAAGTGATGAACTGACTCTGGAGAGGGGAAAAGTGGAAAGTAGATATAGAGAGAAGGCTGTATGATAGAATGAATAGGTGGAAAGCCTCATTTAGTGGAGAAAAGGCTGCTTGACTGGCCCATACAACCGCAGGAAAGTCCAAAGCCATTGATCTCTTGCAGCCAATGACAGGCCAGAACTCAGCAATAATTGTGACAAATGAGCAGAGCCGCCACCAGATGAGAAAATGCTGATAATCACACAAAAAAAGAAACCAGCAAGCTTGCAGTGAAAGAGCAGTGGAGCTCTGATACCTATCAAAACTCAAGAAGGAGATGTTGGAAAAGAGACGGGACCGATATCATCGCACTGGACAATGACAAAAAGTGTCCAGTAATGAACACATGATTGTAATTATTCTCATATTATTCAATGACAAAGTTATAGGATTGAGCAAATATGCTTTCAAATATTAGCAGTAATTTTTACCCATTGCAAATGTAAGTAACTAAAAATATTATTTGTGCAGCGTTGTGCAAAGCCTTAAAACAACAGCAAAGCCGAAAAATGAATCAGGCCGATGACATGCTCCTATGAAGACATTCATGCCTGAAGTGTTCCTCTTTGTAGATTACAGCTAAACAATAATGATTAAATTGCCGCAGCCAATCAATCTGGGTCCTGATAAAGTATGACTGGTAGCACATTATCCCCTTTCTCTGTCTCTGGAGGTCCCCTTGTCGCTGACAGCAGCCCTGACTAACAGGCATCTCCGCCTCCCTGGGTGAAACATTTTCTAATCAGCTTTATCTCACACATCTGAATTTATCTTATTCATGGAAAATGCCAATATATTAACTGGCTTGTATGATACACAAGGTGACCCTGCTGACTTAATGGCATAATACATTATCCTTAATGAAGTCAATATCTCGTCTTTTAGCTGTCTGTCTATTGGGCCGATTAATTGCGGTGTCATTAAAGTTAGCTCTCTTTTCATTTGAGCTTGGCAAGTGGCATAAAACTAATGTTCTTAGTTATCAACCACTGAAATAGGATGGAGAGTGGAGGAAATTACAGGGCGAACGAGGGGGGCTTCCTACGGCCCGCATCAGTGCATTTTCTCAGTGACAGCACACATACACAGATGTGTGCTTTTGAAGAACAGATGGAGTGGTAACATTTGAAGTCATCAGATGTTAATTAAAGACTTGTGTAAATTACAGACTTGTTTGTAAATCTTAATAAAAAAAAATGTTTGGCTGCAAAGGCAGAATATTTTATGATCCGTGTATTGTCACTCAATAAATGGGACAGAAACGTTACGTTTTCCATAAGGTTTTGTGAACATTGTGAAGTGTATGCGTGTAAAAGTTCTAAAGTGATTTTGGAATAAAATTGTGCCCCTGTGGCTGACTGTTAGTTGATGGTGAGTTTCTGGCATTGTCTTTCCTCAAATCGCACAGCAGCAACAGACGTAGCCAGAGGAGTCATGGCAACTTGCAAGCCTGTGCCAATGGCCTGAGGGCTGACAATGACACCTGTTCTACAAAACAATAGTTTTGTGACGGTTGCTGTCGCTGTTAAAGGGAGCAAGTGTCACTCTGGTATTCTCAGTGTTTAAGTCAGCGATCATGAAATTTTACAGTTGGCGTTTTACATTTTTTTAGTGTATATTTGTTAATTTTTTTATACTAATTTTAAACTCCACCTACAGAATGTGAAACATCCTAATTGCACAATGTTAAAGTCCGACAAGGACATAACTATTTTTTCTGTCAGAGATGCATCTCTATCAAGGCAGATGCACAGACACCTGAGCCCCCTCTCACCGCCACTTGCCCCCATCCCATCTATTTTCCCTCTGCCCCCACATTGCTGAAAACTGCAGACAGGATGAGGGTAATTTACAATCTGTTATCTTTGCCTATAGCTGCGAAATGATATCAAGTAAATCAAGGGAGGAGGACTGAAAGACTGAGAATTCATTTATGTGAGCACATTTTAAGTGTAGTATCTGTTATGGTGGCAGCACCTGAAGAGGCTGGAATGAGACGGGCTCAGGGGCCATAAAGCAGCAGCAGGGCCCATGTTAATGCTGTCTGTCTGGGGTTAGTAATTGGGTTGCACTGATGAGTTGCTTGGAAGACAAGTGTAAATCCCCCACGCCTGCTGTAAATCTTACATTGTTGGAACAAGGTGCAATCCCAACAAATATTGATCCTGCCTAGGGGCCCAGTTTGTGTGTTTGTATGTGTATGTGAGGGAGAGGGGAAGAGGGAGAGATTTAGAGTGTGTGTGGACCATACTCCAATTACTCTAGCCAAACCAGTACATGCCGGTAGGTTTGTTCTACTGTACAATTGTATCCTTGTCGTTACCTTCAGTTCAGCACCAGTTGTTAACCCTGCTGAGCTTGTTTTGAAGTGAGATTGTGGCTACTTCACTAGCTGTGTTTTTGTGCTTTGAGTCTGTTGACAATAGCTTGTCAATTGGAGTATCCTGGCTAAAAAGCAACTGCAGTAAACTCAGTGAACTGTTGTTCAGTTAGCCATTAATATTGCCCCATCAACGAGATAAATCTTTTACCTCTGCATTGATTCATTTTACATTTTTACATTATGACAATATGAGATGACTGTAGTTGTATAACTAATCCAGAGATGAATTAACATTTGAAGAATCAAATAAGGAAAATTCCAAATATTTGCTAGTCTGATCAATTCACTTGTGCTCTCTGGAAACATACATAATCAAAATTAGAAATAATTTATGGATCCCCAGTGGGAAATTAGGGACCATGCTAATGTTCTGATATTTTATACAAATCAATTTTAAAAAGCAATATTAGAATGACACTCAGTTTAGCCATGGCCCCATAGTCCCCTCAAAGCTGCAGTAAATTTTGTAAAAATTATTTCTTGTCATAAATGCTAAACTGACCAGTATTTCCTGACAGTAATACATAAGTCTGATAGTTTGCGTATAAATTCTAGCTCCTCCAAGTGGTGGAGAAACAATTTCCAGCAATGAAAAAACAGCAGATTCCTTAATGGTTAGTAACTTGTCAGTTGAAGAAAAGAAAGAATTAAACTGATCCTGATCTCATGCACGGCAGCCTTCTCTGCAGGGAGGGGCTTGGAAGAAGAGCTAGAGTGCATCTCCTTAGTCTTACTAATGAGTTTTAAGTGAAAGTGTCTGATTCTACCCCTGGTTTCACCTTTTTATCTGGAGCTGCACCAAAGATTAGAGGGTTCTTCCTTGGCCCATTCTTCAACCTCGCTTTCTCATTGCTAAAGAATCCTCATTTCATCTGAATCCATCCAGCTGTTTTTGCATATTGCTGCTAAGAAACAAATGAACCAATAGATGAGTAAAAACTTAAACCTCCATAATGGAAGAGTGTGATAATGAATATAATCGTTAGCTTCAGCTTTAAACCATTTCCAACTTAATTTAAATAAAAATAATTGAATATCAGTAGGCCACCTAGCTTATTTTGTATTGTATATTACCAAATAAAAATATGCTCTGTAACTAAAGATGGTTTATATTTAGAAAACAGATCAAATCACCTGTGCTCTGCTTCTTACATCTAACCTTTGAGGTTTTCAAAAGTCATTGAGCTCTCTTTAAATTGGGTGGTGAGCTGTGTGTGTGTGTGTGTGTGTGTGTGTGTGTGTTTGTGTGTGTGTGTGTGTGTACATGTGTGATGCAGGCAGACAGCTTATCGTTAAACACATCCTATCTGGCTTGACAGGTCACTGTCAGGTAAAGCTCCCCTCCTCTCTCACCCCTAGTGATACAAGGTGCTACACACAGAAATCTACCTACATGAGTATGCTAATGTGATCTGATGGAAAGGGCTGTTAAAGCTGTGAACCACTTAATGCATCATTTTTATTTTATTTTTCTACTTCCTAGTTGCCTTCTTTTACCTTATTTGGACAGTGTTATGGTTGAACTCATAGGCAAATATTCTAAAATAAAAACATAAAAGATTCCAAATGAATGGCAAGTGGCCGGGTTAGAAAAGGTGATACGCTTAGCATGACGTGTAGATGACTTTCATGGTGAATATGTTTGTCTCACGATAAAGGTCATGTCATTTAAAATAGGAATCCGCTTTTCATCATGACCTCAACTGTCAGGTTGTTACATTATTCACACTAATCTGCACAAATATTCAACTTTGTCACCTAGGATCATCCACGTTTTGCTCATCAACCTGTGTATTGCTCATTTTGTTTTTGTTGTTGTTGTTGTTTTTGTGTATCAGAGAGTATCATATATATTGTCCTGCATTAATTACAGTTTCAACATCTTAAAAGGAATTCCATTAAAGGACCTAACAGTTTTAAAGATTCACTATCATTGTGTGTGTAAAATCGGATCAAATATAACTTTCTGTTTTGAAATGTTTTCTCCAAATAATACAGATGCAACTACTTAGTCTTCTATATATTTTGACCATTAATCAACCAATAGTTTAGTCTATGCAATCTCAAGAAGTTGTGAAAGATTGTTGCCAAAATTCTTCTATGACCCAAAGTGACATTTACAGACTATTATTTACTATAATTTTTTGAGAAAACAAAAGCAACAAATCATTCTACAAGAAGCTGGATAGCAAATGCTTGACATTTTTGATTAAAAGCTGACTGGCTATTGAGTAAGAACAAATTTTCCTATGATCAACTAAGCTCTACTAACCAGCACTTCACAATCTTAACATAGCATCTCTGCGGTATGCAAAAAAGAAATCCTCAAATGAGAAGAATGTTTGGTCCTTTAATTAATTCGATCATTACTGACTACTAATGAATGAATTAATTGTTTCAGGATATTAAGTCCCATTTTTCTAAAGTAAAAAGTTGACACAAAATGGTATGAAAAACAAAATGATGCATGATTTGAGCAAATAAATTTTTGCTGGTTCTTCTTGAAAACAGGTGTATGAAAGTTTCCCAGTTAGAAGACTTAAGGTGTTTAAACTAAGGGCCTTAGTATTGTTTGCCTGTGCTGTGCAGATAACTCATAGCACCTGTCTGTGAACAGGGAGGCCTGGAACTGGTGTGATGCTACAAGATAAACCAGCACAGAGGAAAGCTCCATTAATAATTCTCTTATTTAGAAACGGAGCCCTGTGCTTACGGAATACAGGGCAGTCCATCAGTTACAGCAAGAAAGGGGGTAGTGGAGGAAAAAAGTAAGAAGAATAAGGTCAGCTGGGAGAGACTCCTTCCATCCGCCCCTCCTTTCGTCCACCTCTCCACTCTCAGAGTGATGGGCTGAGGTTTTCCAAGGTAGTGCATTTGTCTGTCAGGCGTCTTGGCTGGCTGGCGTGATTTAGCTGCTGTCAGTTGATGCTGGTGTCCAGAGGATGATAGCGGCTGGCTGGATGGGGGGAAATTTGTTACCTTTAGCTCTGACAGGGAGATAATTGCTGATGGTTAACAGAATGGCATGGAATCCAAAGGGTTGGAAGCAGAGAGCAAAGTAAAGGAATACACAGTCATTGGGTTCAGCCTATATTTCAGCCTAGATGCAGCTAATCTAACACACACTCTCTTTCCTCTCTAAACTGCATTTAAAAATGTCTTGCTGGATGAAAAAAATTTTGGGACCTGTGACAGATTTCTTTATTGCGGTGCTTGGCTAAACTTATTTCCAAAATAGGCTCAAATTCTTAACAATTCCCTAATCAATAAAAACAAAAAGGGTGAATAATCCCCCCCCACCCTCATCATTAGAGTGGTAGGGACCCTATGCCGCTTTGCACATTTAATAAGCACTGACTTTCAAATTTCTGACACTTCTCTGTTCTCTATGCCCGTTCACCTCACCCTCATACATCTGCCCCAATCTTTCACTCTAATGTCCAAGATGTCCACAGAGGCACCTCCCAATGCCAGGATCACGACTGATGTCAGTCAAGCCATCCAAACTGCCAGCAGCACATCACACAGTGTTAAGTAGGAGGCGGACCAGCGAGTGCAAGTGTGATAGGTTGACAGGACATGACTGGCGGGTTAAACCCCTGGTTAATTGTCTTCTCCTCCCCACATTGATGCAGATTCTACTGGGTTGTAAGGCTGTGGGTGAAGTTAAGTGGCTTACTTAGGATGGGATTGTTGCATTTAACAATGTTTGATTTTTGTGAGACAGGCTTGCTAGTTAGCTTCCAGCCCATGCCCAAGACATCCCAGTGTATAATGAATACAGGAAGAATGCATTGTTTTCAGTGTCAGCTATAGAAAATTCTAACTTATTCCTTGTAGCATTTAACACACACACACACACACACACACGGGTGTGTTATCAAGAAACCCATGAATTGGCATCACCAGGCATGCATTTTTCCTGTTTTTGATGGCCTATCTGCATTAATAAGCAGCACTGATAGGGCCTTAATGTCTTGTCACTCCAGGGCTGACCTCCACATCATATTTTTATTTTCTCTCTGACAATGAGAGTAATAGGAAATATTGATTGGCAGTGCAGTTAAGTTGTCAGCATAGTCATTTAATGTGTCAGGAGAACCAGTTAAATTGTCAAAAAAATCACTTGAGGACTGTGCTCTTCCTTAACGGCTTTCTATAAAAACATCTCTCTCAGACGGGAAACGCTCCCATCCTCACTGAATTACAGAGCTTTTTATTGACTTCTTGTTCTGCATCTGGCTGGACTTGCTGTCTATAGATTCTAATGTTGATACTAATGGTTTTGCAATATTGCTCACAACGAAATGAATACGCAAATGCAATAAAGTTTGTTACAATTTGTAAAGAAATCATGACAGTTTTAGAGAGGATTTAATTACAAATGATAATGCTGGCTGTTTTTAAAATATATATTTACAGTGCAGACATGTTTTTGGCTGCAATTTTGTTTGGGTTTGTTTAGGAAAATCCACAATGGTTTACATTTTGATATATTTGATTTGTGGGAGCTTTAAAGAAAATCTGTTCCTCAAATGTTATCTATGCGGATATAAGGCTAGTAATCAATTTGATATGTCTTGTTGCCGTTTCCTGGACATCCTTCCCAATCAATTAGCTGTCTCTTTAATCTCCAGCCCCCAACATGGGAGAATGTTGGGGACCTTGGAGATGTATATAT
>KV751325.1:9983841-10003709 GCA_001698575.1 Mola mola
TACTTTTTGTATGAAATGTTTGTTTATATTTTTGGGATGTAACTAACTAGCTACAGTAGTGCAAATATAGTTGAATTTCTTTATTGCCCGGACACTTTGAGTGTTGCAGCTATTTAAAATGAATTACACTAGATTTAATTCAAAATGATGCCTTGACTTCAGTACCGATTCATGAATAATCAAGCAACTGCCTCTGAAATACACCACATACACTTAGTGAGCCCCGTCTCTGGACATAACTCAGTGTTCTTCCAGGATACCTCGACACAGCCAATCACTACTAGTAGATCTTGGTACATCAAGCATGCTGCGTGATTATTGGATCGGTGACACTCATGAAATGAATGCCTTAGGCAACAAAATGTGGTATCAAATGACAATGACACCAATTTATGGTGGACATAAATCTGCAACAAGTCCAATTCTTTGTATCTGCTTCAAAGGCCAAAGAGTCTTGCTCCATCCCTCATGTTGGCCTGAACTGTGGTCACTTGGCCACCTACCCAGTTCACTCAATTTTGATAGTAATAATTTTCATCCTCCCGCAAAGCTGAAATATTGCTATTATTAGATATATAAGATGTTCAGTAAATGGGCTTGATTTAATTTGTCCCTAGTGTGGAGAAATGGTCCATTTGGCAGACAGCAGAAGTGTCTGGGGCAAAGCAGTTAGAGAGTTAGGAGGGGGAGCAGCCGGTGTAGTTTGGCCTGGGGTTTGGGGAATAAAGCTCCATATTAGCAGGTTCAGGGTCAGATAGACAGCCTCCCTCTGTCCATCCCTTTTTCAGTTAAGTAACACTTGGGAGTCCTGAGCAGGGAGTACAACAGATTGTGGAGGAAAAGGGAGGCAGAGCAAGAATTAGTTCAGAAATGGAGAAGGTTTCTGTTTCAGGATTAAAATAGGGCAGTAATTGCATCTCAAGGAAAACTCTTCTTAACTGAGTTTTGCATATATGATTCTAGTTCTGTCAGTCATTGACTAAGAAATTGTTTGTGACAGTAACAAGCTGCCTAATCATTTGATTGATTGATGGGAAGAAAGCTGTTTGATTGTTCGATGGACATTTCCATGACAGTGAGATTGTTTTCAGAGTTAATCAGACTAAATTGACTGGCAGCACCACCCTACTTCTCTGCTATATTTTTGTTTTTTCACCAAAGGCCTCTATCATCTGTGAAAGTGTGTGCTGCAGTTCTCTTTGCTGTGGGAAGTGGGTGATCCTGACAGTTGGCTGTCTCAGTGTTTTATGTACCTAAAGTCTCTGCATGTAGCCATCTACCACAGCCCTTTCCTCCAGGCCCTTTGCCCCTGGCCTCTATCTCCTGCTCTCCCTCACAGTAATGGAGCCTGCCTTTAAGGAACGGGGTGCAAGCAGCGAAGCATCACAGATTAGGTCAGTGAAACGGCTAGTGGGCTGAGCATGATGGATGAGGGCCAGAATGAGTTTCTGCCACGGCTGTATTGTGAAATCTTTTCATTGTCACCGACGGGCCTACGAGGGGCCTGATGAATGAGGGAGCAAGTGTCAGAAACACCCTTCCACTGTTAGCCCTTCTACTCTCCCTAAGCTGCCTGACTACATGCCTTCCACTCTTGCCCTTTCTAACTGTCCACACTGCCGGTCACAGCAGTATTGGTAAAAGGTATTGCTAAAAATAGACCAGGTTTAGCTCAGAGACAGCACTAATAAGAGAAAAATTATGCTAACACTGAAACGTCATGGAATGTCCGCCTACGTGGGGGTAGGGTGGCCTGGTCTCAAAGTTCAAAATAATTCTGCGCTCTTTAATACTCTCCTTTCTTTCTTTCCTCCCATACAGTTGGACCTCCTACTTTCACAGCAGTAGCGAGCGAGAGGGTGTGCGTGTGTGTTGGGGGGGTGTCTTTATGGGAAACGTTTGTGACCAGCGTGACAGCTCTGCTTGATGGATGGGCCGCCTCCATCTGGTTGCAGTGCATGTAATAAATATCCATGCTCGTGTTTGACCTCTCTCTCTTACCAGACACATCTTTCACTTTTGGGGCATCCAAGGGGGACTCACAATTATGCTCTGCACTCTCCGCTAGTCGGGGTGTGGGGTATAGCAGCACTGTTTATGGGCCACAGCCCAAGGGCAAAGAGTCAAAAAAATAGATAGCTGTAAACAATGGTTCCGCCGCCAGGAGAATTCTCCAGCATTCAATAACCTTTAACACCTCCTAAGCCTTCATCTCCCTGAGCTGGTTGCCTGTGCCCCAGAATGCAATGCAGTTCCGCACAAACCACCCGAATTTTTACCAACAATTGTGCTCCGTGTCCAAGCATAGGTCGAGGGTTCAAATGCCGGCACAAAATATGTTTAAAAAAATTCAATATAAAACAACAATAGTTACAAAAGGGAAACACTCTGCCAAAAATGAAATCTGAATTTGCCCTGATAAATTCGCTGCTTCGTTGAAAAGATTTAATCATCTATCCTATGGAATAAGGTTATTGTTAAGAGCAACTAAATATGTGCTCAGGTCACACTAGCCCACTTACGCTTCCATCAGTGTTTGTAAATACAGATAAGAAAAAAAAAAAAAAATTCAGTAGACATTATTATTCCTCTTTCACTGCTCGCAAACAGCAGTTAGTGTGTTTGCCCTTAACGGTGACCCATTACATTAGGCTGGTCAGCTCCTCAGTAATAGAAACAGATAGGTAGCCATTGGATTTTAATAAGCCTGGATAATAATGAGGCTGAAAAGCTGAGTGAATTGTAAAGCAGAAGGCTAATGAAGTACCTATGAGAGTAGTATGTGAGAAATAACCTATAACCTATTAAGAAACAGCCTCTGCCTGAGTCCTATACCCCCTGATTGAATTAGTGCGCTGTTTAATTACTGAGCATCCAAGATGGGAGCTCTGAATCTAATTGAACTTTTTCATGCTTGCTGCTCCCCAGCCAAACAATTTGTTCTGTAAAAATATTGAATTAACAGTCTCACTGTGTCTACTTTTTTTTTTCCATTGACTTTTATAACATAAGGACTGTCAGTAGGCTGTAAAGAATCAAAACGCACAGCATTATTCACAATAACGCATATGTTATAATCACAGGGAGAACTTACTTAAAATTCAATCCACTTTGGCATCATTATCATGTATCAACATAATAAATGAGCCCTTCAGAGCATGGTAATTATAATTTGATAAATCATCAGCAGAAAATTAACTGGATGTCAAAACATTCATTGGAAAGGGTGATGAATGGAGGATGATTGTGGTGATGAATTGTGTTAATCTGCGCAGTATGAAGCCAGCGAAATGGCTAAGCAGCCCAAGATGGATGGGCCATAGAAGCTGCAAGGTCAGGACACACAACCGCAGAATGGAGGGAGGAAAAAATAGGAAGGAATGAAATGGGGAGAAAAGAAAGAAGGACTCTCTTTCTCTCTGCTTCTCACCACAACAGCTCCTTGAGCTCCTGATCTTCACATATTTTAAGTTTTAAGTTTGGAGTTAAATCTACAGTATTTTTTTTAAAGATACATGATTTTAATAATAATGATGACGACAGTATTAATAATTAAAAATGATATAGCTGTTAAATTATATTTTGTAGGCTCTTTAATAATCTGCCATTTTTCTCTAAAATGGACCGATGACTGCATGCCAATGACTTATTTTTCTGTAAATAATGACACAACAGGTTTGAAAATAAAATACCTCATTATTCACTGTGTTTTCCTTGTTCATACAGATTGTTTTATCTTCACAATGGTGTTTTCTTGGTTAATCCTGTTTCCAATAATGAGTGGAAGTTAATGACAACTGAATGAAATTACTTGAAGAGAAAAGTGTTACCTAATCCATGTTCCTATTTGTTGATACCCTTTATACAGTCGCGTGTTTCTCAAAATGGTGAACCTCATCCGATCCTTGAGGTTTTTAGGATTCCACAGTATTCCACAGTTCTACAGTTATAATTTTAGATCTGATGCACTCATCAAACTAACTCGGAACGTAGTCTGTGCAACTTTCTGATGCTGATTTCAGATGCATAAATCTGACCTCTACAAGAAATCTTTATATATTTAAATTTAATACATAATTCATTTATGATGTTTGCATACGTCAACTTAAATCCAGGTTACCCGATAAGTAGAACAAAAATTCAAACCATACTGATTGATCAAGTCTATTAATTGTGTCTTCGCCAATTGAGCACAATTGATTAGTTCTCATAGTTCATCCTTTGGATATTTTCTATTTTCTTTTTGATTCTGTATTTCATTGTTACTTAGTTGTCCCTCTTTGTCACCATTCTTAATGTGTATCGCTTTTCTTCGTCAATAAAGAAACTAATGTATACTCATGCACAACTTACCCAGTTATGTAGTTTTAGTTTTCCTCTGATTGTAATTGCTTTTTGTAGTGTAGCTCAAAAGCTGATTACTAAATCCATTTTGCAGTAGAAATCGAAATGCATCAGTACCACATAGCAAAATTTCTACATTGTCAGCTCACTTTTAACTACTATTCAGACCTTAAAAAACATCAATATGATTTTGTTTACTTTTATACGATATTCATCAAGATTGAGCCAAACTTTGTATTTAACTATTTTACATTGAGTAACTCTACACAGCAAGAACATTACATTTTTTACACAATACTACAACATCTTAGCATATTTCATCAGGACGATTGTTGAGCTTCTTTCTATTGGTTATAATGGAAGGGCCTGTACCGATGATAATGAAGGCTTTTTCTACAAATAACAGTAATTACACGTCACTGCTTTTGAAGTGTGACGAAGAGACAATGTTGATTTTATTGAATTCATTATGCTGATAGGCTCCTCATCCTTTCATTTTTACATCTGCTATCCTTATGGCCTGAGTGGACGTGTGTAAACTGCCAACAGGTGTTACTATTCTCCATTTGTGATGTAGTTTTAGTAGACATGTTATTATTTTTCGTCCAAGCACTTGTCCATGCTCATGTGTGACCCCAGCTGGAAGTTTGTATCTTCGGTTGTACTGCTGTTGTAGGGGCTTCACCACACAGAGATCAAAAGTCCCCCTTCACATCATGTGGCATTTCTAGCTGGGAAGTATTAGTCTCATACGGAGCCTCTTATCTGGCTGGCAGGCTGACATGTAAGGGGATATTTCGTCTTGATTCCAGCAATGAATGCTGCACACATGCTATCACTCGGAACCTAACTGCATACTGCACACCGTTCTTTCTGTGACTTTCACTTTGATTTGGTGCCTCCCTCCATCCACTCCTTTGTGTCCCTCTTTTTCTCTCTCCTGGAAATTATCACCAGCCATGTCAGTAGCCCTGTCAGCTGGTGGGGGGAGAGAAAAGTGTCACACTGCCTCTTAAGTTTCTGATTGTCTAAATGACACAGAATCTCATCATACAGCTGTCTCCCTGTCTGACATTACAATTACCCATAATTCCCTCTGTCATTCACTGTCTCAAGGTTACTATTTTATATCTTGAACAGAGTGTAAGGACATTTACATTTGAAGACTAAAAAGTTTTTTTGTTTTTTTTCTTTCTGCGTGAATTCGATCTAGTTTTGTTCGGGGTGTTTTTGTTTTTTCAATACCTTTTCAATGTGTTGTTGTTTTCATTTTCTAAAATTAAAAGTTTAAAAAAGCTGAATGTTTTTCTACAATGTGACATAAAATACATATAGTAAAAACCTTTCCTCATTATGTTAATGGGTTTTTTAAATGACTGCATGAGCTGTTGCAATAAACCAGCTTTGCTCATAAGGATAATATACCTTGATACTCCATCTCAGTGCGTACTCTCTATTCTGTTCCTCTTGACAAATTGTGCTTAGTGAAAACGGTCTATTATCATGCTGTGTTTTATTCCATCATCTCTGGTATTCTTATATGGTGTCTGGGTTAAACAGTGCATCATGCCATCCTTTTTAGCCCATCCTTTGAGTAAAGTGTTCTTCAAAGGTATATATTTCATTGCTACCCGACAGCCTTGACACCATAATTGACCTGAGAGCTTCCATCTTACTCTTTTGAAATTCTCCGTTGTAATGTGTGTCAACTAGATAAAATGATTCCCGTCTTCACCTTTCTCTGGATTTCCATTTGCAAAGACGTCTGACTGACTGACTGATTGGCGTCTTCTCCATTATCATTCTGTTTGAATGTCTGATATCAGGGTCGGGGGGCTGGGGATGCGAATGGCTCCATTGTTTGAAACAGGTGTTCACACTTAAGACCTGTACATTAGTCAAGCATGCGGAGCTCTGATGGGTTAAATAGTTTGCGATAATGTTTGGATTATATGTTCTTTGTTAATAATGCTTTGCTCTGTCTGGCTGGCCACCATGTCTGTCTGTCAATGTGTCATGGTTTCACAGGGGGAAAAATGGTTCCAGGCTTTTATTAGATTTGCTAATGACCTCCATAATGTTCATTTTATTAAACTCAAAGTCATCAGGATTGTGAATGACATGTACATTTTAACCTTTGAATACTGCCAATTCTGCAGTATTCTGCTTTACAAAGCAACCGATTTGGTTTTTTTCTACAATTACATGCAAAGTTATCAAATGGATGTACACATTAATGTAAATAATATTTTAATTAACTATATTAAACTTCTTACTGATTTCAAGCTAATTTCATTCCTCATTCAAACTGTAATCCTAATAAACGTCTTTGTCTGTATTTTTAAGATAAAAAACTTCCCACTTTGGGCTCCTGATAGGATATCTCATTGCGTGGTGGGGAGACATAATCTGTGTTGAGCACTATTGGCCACTGTTCGCGCCATTTAATAGCCACAGAAAGTCCCTCCCTAGTGTTCTGTTCGTACAGGAAACACATAAATATTCTTAATTACATAGAATTCTGTCAGGAAAGGGAATACAGTACCAAGGTGGTTTCATTGCTGGATTTGGCTCATGGCACCCTGGGACACAGGCCTGCTACTTGCACAGCTAACAGCTGCATTTAGCAGCCGTTGGTGGTTACTTGAGCAACAACTAGAGGTACCTGTCCATCAGGGAATTCCACAAATCACTGCGTTGTAGTCCCTGTCATCAAACTGGCTTTACAACCTTTCATGGCATCTTAATGAAAAGTCTAAATTGTGCCACTCTAGTTGAGATCAGGGGAGTTTTTCATGACGCCGTCACAAAATCTTTTCACAGTGTAATAAAACTTAATGACAGCTTTATGACAAATCTAAATTGTACCAGTGTTGTTTTCATCAAGGTAATTATTCATGACATTATAATAATCGTCTCATGACAGCCTATGTCAAAACCAACCACACTGTTTTTTATTTTATTTTTTTCACACTCTGATTTATGATAATGTTTATCACAGTCATTTCAGGCCAACATACTGTCAAAGAAAATCATTACAAAGATCTCTCAATCAGCAATCAAAATTGCATTGGATTACACTGGATTAAATTTATATAGTTGACTGACACACTTAACAATAACATATGAAAAGACTCATTTATGACAAATGTAATGTCATGGTGTCCTATCAGTCTTACACCCAAACAAACAAACAAAGTATTACCAATAATATCACCCCCAAAAAAAAAAGTGGTTGTGTTACAGCATCAAAGCATAATAGGAAGAGATATTAGTAAGGAAACAAACTATAATAAATAAGTAAAATTCACATTACCACATGTAGGGAGAGTATTGCTAATGCACAGTTTAGTATACTTTGATATTGTCAGTTTATACACGTACAGTCTACTGGGAGCAGTGTTAAGTGTAAATTCTGACTGTCCTGCATGGATGCATGATATATTCTCCATCAGAGATTATAGCTTAGCCATCATTCTCCTCTCTTCCCCACCTCCAGTGGGTCGAGGGGGCATCCCAGGACAGAGTTTCTTAACCAGCTGGTTAAGTCTCTTTCTGTCAGCCGGTAAGAAGCTGCTGCCGCAGCAGACCACTTCAAAGAGTGATGTCGCCACAGAGTCAAAGAAAGGTCCTCCGTAGTACTCCCCTCTTTCTGTAAAATACAGTCTGTCTTTAATATTTGTTGTATCTGTTTACTTTGCGGTTTCTATTCAGTTTTTGCACTTTTCTGGCAAGATAATAAGCCTTTCTTTTAATTTTGCTTAATTTTCACATTTGGCTATAAAGAGACATACTTTGTTTTTCTATGCCATGTTAGAAATTTTTAAGTTTCACGCTTGTTCTGTGAATCTGAAAATTATTTGCTGTTTTCCCCTGGCTAATTGGGAGGTAGTTAAGACTATCTCTACCCAGAGCCTGATTTCCCCAAATGTGTCAATGTGCTGCTATGCTGTTGCAAGAGTACATGTCTTCTAATCATTCTCGGAAATGTTTTGCAACATGTTTTTGCGCTAATCAACACTGTATTGATAAAATCGTGGTAGGATTGCATGATCCTTTCTCACCTTTTTAGGCACTCTTGGTTTTCCGATTGAAGTGATAATGAAAAAGGGGGTCTTCTTTTGAAGTGCACAACTGGAAAGTAAGAGATAATACTTCAAGCAGTATCACTTTTCTTGAAAAGGGAGAAACTTTTCACCAGAAGAGTGTTGTATGCGTTGAACAAATGTTACCCATGTGTTTATTTTGCCTTTGTCCAAGCTAACAAAGTAGAAAGAGGCTTTATATGCCTGAGTAAAAAGGCTTCAGGGGAAGCGGCACTTTTTGGGAGTAATGCAGGGAGGGTAAAACAACCTTTAAAAGGGGTCCAGTCCTACTCAGGTTCACTGGTAACCCTGTTGGACATCCGGCTTTGTTCCTCTTATAGGCTTCTTATCAGTGGCCTGATTCGGTTGTCCCCTCGCATGTTCCTCTTGTACCTCAGCTAGGCCAATTCGATGGCCTAAGTGCTCAAATTGAGCCATTTTGTTTCACTTTGAAACAAACTAGGACCTATTATGCTTGTGTCTTTTTTTTATTCATACCCCTCCTCTTTTCTCTCTTCCGCGTTGGCCGTGGTGTATGTAGTTTGTCAGTCCCCCGCTGCATTTCTCTGGTCTTAAGTTTGATACGCTAGCCTTGTGAGGGGTCAGTGTTTCCACTCCAGCAGTGTCAACTTCAATCTGGGGCGATTTGGTGTGAAATGTGTGCCATGGTGTGGGGGCTTGCAGGTCAAAGCCCTGGTAATTGATGTTGCTTATTCATCTGCTTTTCCTTGACTACTCTCAGCGCAGCGCAGCGGCCGGTTTTTGTTTGTCTTAATTGTTTGAAGATTTACTGTAGGTCTTAGGGCCCAGAGAAGCATCCCCCTGCTGCACTTTGTCTGTGTTTCTACCTAGCAGGGGTTCAGGACTGGGGACACACATTGGTACATGCACAAAAGAGGCTTCCCCCAACACAAGGCCTGGAGGACATCTCATAGCATGATACTGAGCACTAGGGGACACACAATGGCGGAGGCACAAAGGATGTTTCTTTTAAGACTCAGAGGACATCTAGCATGACAAGCAGGGCAGCTCTCACTGTAATTAGACATGGAAGTAGCCTGACCAATGGCCTTACGAGATCCGCAAAATATCTGTAAACAGTTTTGAAACAGAAATATAGTAAAGAAGTCATTGGCATTTGCAGACTATGATGCCACTTAGTATGGCTGGGCAGTAGATACAGTATATGTACAATATATGTTATCGTGATAAGAGAATATATGTCACATAAGATTTTGGATGTCATTATATCATGATGCATGGTGTTATTTTTTCCTGGTTTTAAAGGCTGCATTATAATAAAATCATGTAACTTATCAGAATCCTCTACCTTTTCTAATATTTTCTGTGATTAAACCCACATTTCTTTGACTTCTACTTTGGCATTACATGACTTTTTTCAAATCAAAAATCTCATTCTATTAATATTTTGTCAATAACCATCCCTACAATATTGCTGCAGTATCGATATCAAGATATGGTCAAAAATATGGCATTGAACAGTTCTGTGTATCATGGTATCATTGTTGTACATTAGAGTGGGTATGGCCTAATATATGGCCAGACCCACTCTAATGTACACCAATTTTGAAATAAAGCACATCAAGTAAAAGATGAACGTCTATAAGACAAGCATATTCAAGTATCCCTCTCTCCATTTAACTCTTGGGCTCCACAGATCTCTTTTCCACTCCCCTCCTCCCGAGGAATGGTACCTACTAGCTAAAGTGGAGGATAAAATGCTGGCTCTGCTTAAGCACAAAGAGGAGCGTAATGATGGAGCCACGTTTAATCTGGCCCTCTAGCATATTAGTCAGCTGCATGGGTGGTATATCCTCCAGGGCCTTTGAAGAGAGGTGAGTTAGAGAAGAGGTCTGGATCATTACACAATAAAGAACACTTCATAAGTACCGAAGTGGGTTGGAGAAATGATGGTTAATGATGTTGACAGCAATTCACCTCTGCTGAATTGCAGAAGGATTTGACTCAACTTGCCTTCTTTAATAAGCCTCACTCTGTAAAGGTAATGGGCCAGTGGTAAAACGCAGGGAGGGGAGACAGTGAGAGAAAGTTAGAGAGAGTGGAAAGGCTTTGTTCTTTTTTGTTCTTCTCAAGGAGTCGCACCAGGGTTTTCACTGGGCCAATGGCTTTCACATTCCTGACATCTCAGAAACAAAACAGACTGTTAGTGCATCACAGTTGTCTGACCTTTTTTATAAAGAGGGGTATCCAAAAGCATCTGGATCTGTAGGCCTTGTATTTTATAGACTGTTATCCTACTTGTTGAAATATCAAGTCATTGCAAATGTTTTTTGATATGGAACATAACTGGACTTTGCAAGTTTGTAATTCTGTAAAGGTTGTTCTCCTAACATGAGTTGATCATTTGCCATGCTTGTTTTCAGAGTCTTATATAGGTTTTTTTCTCTCAACTTGGATTAAAATATGCCTATTTACACCCTACTTGAGCAAGAACACTGATTCCAGCCTACAGCTCGTCTGCTAATTCTAATCATGCATGTTTATGCTGAGGTTTGTCACAAAAAGCTTAAGTGACAGCGCGACAGTTGATTTGCAGTTTTGCAGATTTGCTATTTTTTTTCACCCACATACGACTGTCATCCCTTCAAAGTAACGTATCTGTCTGTGTCTTTGAGTTTCTCTCGCCGAATGATAAATATGTAACATCCATTGTCAATTATGCATTGATAGAGATGTCACCAAAAATGTAACATTTGAATTAAAATGATGGCATTCAATTTCAAATTGCCTTGTGCAATGACATGTTCTATTATCTGCATCTGAGGTGTAAGACGAGGCAAAAACAACAACAATGAATGAAGGACTGTTCCCAAAGGTCAAATCAATAACTTTGTTGTTACTCAGCTTTTTCCTTGTTGGCACCACCTACATGTCAATCATTAAGAGTATTAATAGGCTTATTAGGGCCATAACAAGTCCTGGCAGTAAAAACCTGCTCTTCCATCTTCGAGTGAAAAGCGCAAGCAGCACTGAAAGCATATCATCGGTCGGTTGGTGTGTGGTAATGTACAGCTGTATTAGTATCTTTCTGAAAATTTTAAATGACTAATATAAGAAGATTATTTTGTACATAGATGTGCATGAAGCTCTATGTCACACAGGAAAAAAGGCACAGGGCCTGATACTTTAAGTGGCAGGAATATTTGTCTAATTACCACTTTTGTGCTTGCTCTCCACGTTGGGATTATATAATTATCTTTTTGAAACGCTGTGGAGCAATATTGCTTCTTTTTATGCCCGTGGCGTCTTTTTCTGAGATGCCGCTGTACCTGACACTCAGCAAGTCACTTAATGATATGCTAGAAAGGCAGCTAATTATATTATAATAATGGTCTGATGAAAGCTGTAAGGCAGGCTGGTGAATGAATGATAGCACTGTTAAAAGTTCTATATTTTTTCTCAAATTATTGGCATCACTCCAAACAGGAAGCGAGTGTTTATCCTTCATGCCACAAGAATTTGGAGTCCTTTTCTTACCCTTATGCAAATCATGGCCCAAACTAAATGATATGTTTCTCTGCAATGATCATTTCAGCAAATTGAATCCCTTATCAAGTTAATTACTCCATGTTTACAAGCCCCCTCCCTGAGCTAGGATTTCCCAATTAAAGACTACACCTGTTCTATTTGTGGGATTTGTGCTTCTTACACGTGTCACTCCATGTTCTCCTGTGGAGCATAGGTTTGTCAGGGGGGAAGAAGCACTGGTTAGACCCCTCACTGGGCTCCATTCTACTTCTGAAATCATTCCAGGCTGGTGTCGACTGGTTGCGGGACTCCTTTAGCACAGAGGAGGTGACACACACATCTGCCAGACCTGCGAGGGGGGTAGATGGGTGATCTGACAGAGCACCAGCGGCAGCAGCAGCAGCAGCATCAACACCAGCAGCCGTAGACTACTTTCGAAACTTTTTAATTAGCACTAATTACCTTTGCAGGAAAATGTTGAGGCTTGAAAGAATTTGTGTCAGCAAGTGGGAGATCAAAGATTGCGGTGCCGTGCATTTTAATCTGAACACTGAGGGGTAATGGGGAGCCGTTTGTGTGTTAGAGGGAGGGAAGGGAGGGAGAGAGGGGTAAAGAAAAAAATGCATCCCAGGCTGTACTGGAGCAGTCTACCTCTAGTGATGCGGTCCACCAATCACACCACAGGTCCTGTCGTATTATAAAAATTTCCACAAATGTAAAGCTACTAACTCTTACGTTTGTTCTGCTGCATTGAATCATGGCATCTCCGCCTCTCAGTTCATTCTCTCCTCTATCTCCCTGCGTGCATTACCCAGCGTCAGTATGGGCACACGCATGTGAGTTTGCGTTCGCCGCTTCATCAGGCTGACAGGCATTTCATAGAGGTGGTTTTTAATGCATGCCTGGACATCGCTGTGGCAGGGTCATCCATCAGATTTCAAGACGACATCGATCATTTGACATGAAGAGAGCGCAGGGTAGTGATTATTTGCTATTAGGTGGATGCTGAAGCATACAAATGGCTGGCAGTTGACAGTTGAACTCACTCAAACGTAATGTGGGATGGCTCCTGCTCTCACGGAGATGTTGACAAGCACTGAGCCTGAACACTGTAATGACAGAACGTACACGCAGACGGCGCGCTGAGAGATTCTTCCTCACAGATCGCAGCATCTATTATTTAATGGTTCCTTTATTTTATTGCAAAAGTAAATAGCTTGATTGCTGAATGTTTTATACAGATATTTTCTACATCATGTATTCTTTTATTAAAGTAGAATGCATTGTTTAATCGGAAGCATGCTTATCTAAATATGCCTCGGCTGAATGACCCTGTCACCGTAATTTTACAGTTTTATTCATACTCAAAGATGTCTGTGCCTTTGCAGAACGTGTGAGAGCTTGCTTGTGCTTGTTTGCGCTGCACTGATGTCCTCAGTGACTGAGATGCCGTCAGCAAATTGATTTTCAGCTCCTGCTCAGCGAGGGAGGAGGGTGTTTGTCATGTGGATAGACAACTAATCTTTTAATACAAACATTCACATGACGCATGGCCATACTGTGAGCACAGGCCAGGCGCTGTGAAGAGGGAATTGTTGTATGGGCTCCAAGGGAGCTTGGCTTCACCAGAGTGCCACTTTCGTCTGTCGCCTCATGTATTTCACAGTGTACACCTCAGTGTTGTACAAGGGAAGTGGCTGTCATTCTGTCTGGCCCTGTAATGAACCCCACTCGCCGAAACTTTAAAAGAGACGTCCACCTTTCTGCATCGGTGTCTCTATTTCTTTCTTCACTGGGACAGAAGCAACTCTCCCCTACCTCTCAATTGGGTCATTGTTGGAGCTTAGACATCACCCCGGGCCAAGCTGGGGTCATGAAAGGCTTATGAGGTGGGGCATGACAGGAATGTCTGTCAAGTCCTTATCCTCCAGATAGGGTTGATCCAGGGTCATTAATCAGACAAGGATTTCAGATTCAAGGAGAAGCAATGCGGCCAGGTGATGCTGACCTCTGTACATTGGCTTTGATTTTGTCTGTCCCTGGCTGGTGTGTGAATGTGTATGTGTGTGTGGGTCTGGGTAGGTGTGTGAATTTACGGGATCAATCCCGGTCCTACTCACTCACGCAGTCCCACTCTCAGCCCCTCTGCCAGCGCTAATGACATTGAGAGAGAATGTTAACCTCACACACTCAGCGGGAATATCCACAGGGGTAGTGTGTAACTCAGACGCCGCGGGATCTACAGTGGTATCATCACTCAAACACACAGGAGCTAGCTTCAAACATTAGTAGTAGACATTTTTCAACGATCTATTTACAACTCTCACATAACCCTTTTATAGCATGAGTAATGTAATGAGCAGCAATATTGAACCTCTTCATCAACAAAGAACTTCGCTAAATACGTTTCACAGATTTCTACTTGCTTGAATATGTTTTGCACTCTCTAGAAATATAAATGTGTTTTTTTCAAATGATGTAACCCGGTGTAAAGTTCAATCTGACATGCCACTTCCAATTGACAGCTTTGTTGCTTGTGATGCTTTTACACATAGGCTGTCAACAGCAAGCATTACACAATATTCAAAACAGATTAAGAGTGAATCCACATAAAGAAGAGATTTGCTGGCGGCGCCAAATGTACCATAATGATTTGCATCGCCATTAATAGTAATTTGCAGCTGCCAAGGAGGAGACGCGTAATCCCCTTCCCATGTGTGAATTGACATACATTCAGGGAGGGCTGTGTGTGCCCTGGACGTGTGATCTTTAAATGACTGCCACCTGAGGCCTGGCAATACAGAAGGAGAGGTGCCACACTGAGCAGCGACTGTCTAAATGGGAGGCGGACGGGTGGGTGAGAAAGGGAGAGCTGTGGGGGAGATAGAGACAGATAATGACAGTCTAATTCACCATCGCCATCAGAGATGCATGTACAGAGACGTGTATAGGCCATAAAACGTAGCTGGAGGGGACAGTGCTAGAACAGACCTGATCAGCACCGTGTGTAGGTGGTAGTAGGGATCTTGGGATCTCAAGGGGTTGCAGTGTAATTTGCTTTACAGATAATGTTATCTTATTTACCACGAGTTAATCCTGATAGTGTTTTAATGCTTTATTTTGGGTATTTTTTTGATGTTTGTTTGTGTTCTTGTTGGGGGTTAGAGTGATGAAATACAACTAATAGGCTATGTTTTAGCCACAATTTCCTTATTATTATCAAACAACTGTAATCATATGGCACACCACTGTGTCACCCTTCACAACTATCAGTTCCTGTAAGTCACTGAGTAACATCTGGCATCTGACGAAATAAATCTGCATTGTACTATATCCCATAACATAAATTCACCTGCTGCAGTTGAATAATGAAAATTAGACTTGATGCTGAAATAAGTTGATTTGTATTGAGCACTGTCCCACATCTCAATGGGATGTTACTTTAATGGTTTTCAAACAAGAACTGGCAAATAAATGGTTTATAGAATTACAGGTGAATATTGAGACATACACTGTAAAGAGAGACAACAGCTACTAGAATTTTTCTTTCTTCTTCTGTTTTGCACTGAATAGCTGGTTGTTTTCCTTTCTTCCTGTCTAAAAGCCCTCCTTTCCTAATTAAGTTTATAAAAGTCAGCCCTCACGCTCAGCTTCCCCAAGTCCATTTATTACAGCGCCTTCCTCTGGCCGGCATTCTGAAGTGCTCTCTGAAGACTCCATTATGCAAATATGAAGGCCATCATAGACCCAGTATTGGTCAATTCATCAGACATTTATCTGTTTCCTTCTGAACAGGAGAACATCATTAGGACTGTCACTCCGCAGCTCGGTTTAAAATGAAAGTGCTTTACTTTCCTGCACCGCTGTGATCTTTGAGAGGACACCATCTGCCGTCTAACTGTAAAATGTAAACACAAATGTTATGAAACTTTCGTGTTTTTGTGTGTGTTTCGATCGCAAACTTTTCAGTTAATCTCTACTGGCCAGCATCACAATTTCATTATAGAAAAGGCTTTGACGTTGTTTTACATTATGACTTTCATATGGCTTGAACAAACTCTACATAGTCTTTGGAGTATCTAAAACTTCCAGCCTGTGAATCATTTAGGTGAGTTTCAGAAGGAGCTAACATACAAAAAGAGACGGTGTAACTGATATAAAGGAGTCCAGGCTGCCGTTCTCCATTTTTCATGTGTTGCCTGAGGATATCTGACATGACACCAGCACGCACCATTGGCGGGAGTGACTGACATTTCAGCCAATAATGGTTGAGAGTTTTCTTCCCTCTGTTGTCAGCAGTGGTTTATCAATCACCATGTCTGCATTAGTATTAGTGTATTGATCTGGCAAGGCTCCTCTCTGGGTCAGTGTCTCCTCTCCAATGTCCTTGTCTGATTTCTCACTTCCTCCCTTGCTTAATGTGCTGACTTGCTGCCCCAGCTGATAGAAGTGTACATTCTCTGTTTGTTCAGAGGGGAGCTTTGCAGATAATGAAGCACATAGCACGCTCTGCTTATGCAAGCCCAAAAGTGTACATGCTGATGCACACAGGGCCATATGATGTATGATGGCGAGGCTTGCACAGGCTAAGTGGTAGTCAAAGCGTAAAGACAGCCCATGTGAAGTATTAGCTCTGACAATGAGGCTGATCATAATTATGTTAACAAGGAGCGGATTCATCTCCTCACCTCGTTAAAGCTACCCCCCTTCTCTCTCTTCCACGCTTTCATGCTCTTTGTCTTGCTAGTTAAAGGTTTCAGGAAATTTAATCTCACGTTACTATAAAAATCATGTCTCACTTAGTATGTACAATGAGTTGACTGAATATTATGGTTTAGTAAAACATTTTTTATAAAGTACTTGGAAGGTATCTCTCCTTTCAGTAAAGGATTTTTACCCCCCACAAAATATGACTATTTCCACAACTAAGGATATAGATGGACATAAGTGAATGAATGAAACATTCTGAAATAGCAGCAGCAATTAATTTTTGCACAATATGCAAATAATGCATATTTTCATTTGTTCGGTTTGAGAGAGGTGAATTAAATGAAAACTTTATTTGATCTATGTTTCATGTAAAATTGTTGTATGCGTTTCCGCTGTTTGCCATCTACCAAATCTTTATTGCACTGGGCCTCAAGTCAATTATGCTCATTAGTTTTGCTAAAAGCAAAAGCTGCTTTTTTTCCACAAGTGAAGTACTTTTACTGCAGTGCTTAAAATCTGTTAGTTTTCCAAGCTGCACATTAAAACAAGAACACTTATAAAAAGTAATGAAACCAGCTACGCAAATCTGCAGAGGGAGCACAGAAAGCTGGAGAGTATTAGAAGTTCAATCCCTGCGCTGTAGTTAATGCTGGATGGGACTCAGTTGCTCTCCCCTGGCTGTGAATTTAACTGATTAAATCAGCCAGTGCACGCAGCAGTGGTGACATGAAAACAACAATTAATAAGGCTCCCTCCTGTGCCACAAGGCTCCCTTTAACCGAGCAGCTAATAACATAACCCACAGGACTGCAGCCCATCATGCACACACACACACACACACACACACACACACACACACACACACTTACAGGTGGTGATAGTTGCCAACTTCTCTTCACGGAAAAAGCAATAATGTTTATCCAATTAGGGTGCACATTTGTGTCTAACTACACATTTTGAACAAAGAGTATACTGCCTAATTAATTGCATGTTGCACAGAGTTCTCAGTCACACTCTCAATTGAGAAATATACATTTTGTTTTATAATTGCTGTTGTGGCCCAAGAGGCCAATCATAGCAATGCTACCATAAGTCTGATTAATTAAATATGCAATTTCTGCAAAGCTGGGCAATACTTTCTTCATTATTTTGGCTAGTTAAAAGTTTTTCATCAAGGAGAAACAGCATCAAGAGAAAGTTATGCGTCTATCCATTAATCCATCTTAGCAACGCATTGATCATTGGCATCTGGTTAGAGGTTATCAGTTAGCAGCGTTGCTATAGAATGCTGGCTTGGTGTTCTCAGCTGTTGTTGTGATTATCAAGCTTGTGTGTTTGCAGAATGTTGACATGTTTTGAAATGAGGCCGTCCATTCCTCCTCACTCATATGTCCACAACGAGGTACTGATATTCAGATGAAGAAAATAGGTTGTTTTGTAGTTAAAAGTTGCTGCCAGTGTGTTCCACTCCGTGCACCTTTGTACTGTATGTGTGTTTTTGGATTAGGAACTTCAAAAAGGAGTACAGAAAAAAACACAGCCAGTCTGACTAACTTGTGCATAAGGTACATTAACAGTACTGATCAGTTCGTAGTAGATCCAAATATATTTCTTCACACCACTGTCTTCCTTTTAATCATCCATAATAAGTGTGATTGAACATCCTGCCCTCCCCTCACGCTGCTCCCTTTTCTTTACCACCCATTTGCAGATTGTCATGATAAAGGTGTTATAGTTACATAGCTCTAAGAATGTTGTGTATTACAGCAGCCACTGACACTAGGCAGATCCAGGGCGCAGCGATAATTCGTGCTGCAGCTGTTTATACTTAACTGTACTTTGAGTTCATGTTGCAGTGTGACACCGTTCACGGGAATTTGTATTAATGGCATTTCATATCACGGTCTGTCTATTTTAAAAAAAACAAAGACATACTGTACTTACATACAGTAAGTAAAATTAGGAGTAACAAATGCTATAATGAAAAATATTTATAAAAATTGTGGTAATTTAAAAAAAAAAAACCCTGCTTTATGAGCTGAGAAACTGGCAAGTTAAAACTCAATGTCACTGAAGTTACCCAGGACACTTTAAACTGGCATGTTGACAGTGCTTAGGAATAGTCAACACACATGTTGCCTTTGTACACCTACCCTGATGTGATCAAACCTTTCTCATAACACCGCCCTCAATCATTTTCACACTGGTGTGAATGTGCATGTGTGTGGAAGGGAGGAAGATGTAATGACCCTTCACCTCTTTTTGCAGCACGTCATAAAAAAAGGAGCAGAAAGGCAGAATTATTCCTCTTTTCAAAAAAGTGTGTTCTTTGATGTTAAAATTCCAACACTATCCCTGGCATGTAGCACAGTTACAAAAAAAAAAAAAGTTTCCCTTCTATTCCATCTGTGAATGCGAGTGTATTCCGGTTCCTCTGTGAAAATGATGGATGACAAGTTAAATTTGTGTCTGGGGAGTGAAGGTGAACTGTGACAGAGTGATTTGTCTTGGGAATGGAGGGTTAGGGTCAGGCGAAACTGGGCGCCTCAAGGCACAAGACATTGACAAATTCATCCTGCTGGCCGCATTTCTGAAGCCTGTTGTTTTGAATCCTGGCTACTCACAAGTGACCCCCATCCCTCATCCTGCCAGCCGCTGAAGGATGCCTCACCATGCCAAGGGAGCTCAGCACCACTAATTCTTGTCATTCACTTCCCTGACAGGCCCAGACCTATACTCTCCCAGCGTATGAAAGAGTGAGGCTGAAATATTTATTCCTGCACAATAACAGCTGACCAGATTTAGAGACATAACAATTTTCCCTTTGCCTTATCATTGCAGGTCACTGGCGGGCCTCAAAATGTTCACTGAGCTGGAAGAGCTGGTGGTCGACAACAATCTGCTTGGAAATGACCTCCAGTTGCCCAGGTTGCCCAACCTCCACACCCTGACACTCAACAAGAACAAAATATCCTTTTGAACTAATCCCACAGTCTCTCTGTTTTATATTGATTTATAGTCTATAGCAGATGTCGATTAAAGGCATCAGAACCAGAATGAGCAGTTTATTGTTTATACTCATACGTCTCTGTTTCAAAGAACCTGTTCTTAATGTCATGGCTCTGCTCTGAGCACTGTGTGCAGGAAAGAAAGTAGGGGAGCTTGATTGTCACAGAGAGCCACATGGCTAGTTTTTGAACCACAGAGACCTCTAGTGGA
>KV751325.1:10003890-10032742 GCA_001698575.1 Mola mola
GGGGGGGGGTAAAAAAAAAAGAATCACTTTTTTAATTTGTCACTGTACAAGTAGAAAAGGCGTCCATTTTGATTTATAATGACCCCGTGTGCTCCGCCATCCAGCATATCCTCATTAAAATGAGAGCACTGCACAGCCACACTAAATTGAAGACAAAGACAGATTGTCATGCTGTTTATGATCAGTTGAAAATGTGTGAACTTCCCCTGTAAGCTTCATAACAGGTTTAGCAATGTGCCCTGTTTTCCTCTGGTTGTGCTGATGCTACTGAGTAACGGTGCGCACCCTCTCTCTCTCCCTCACACACACACAAACACTTTCAGACTCAACATTAAAACTGGGGCTCCTTGAAGTGTGCGTCTGGGACCGTGTGCTGTTGGTTGTGAAGTGGTCGGAACATGCTAATAGGCCAATTATGTACATCCTGTCGTGGCACAGTGCCATTTTAAAGCTCGAGCACTGCATTAGCGCAGTTGTATTTTGACACTTTGGGGCTCAATTTTCCAGGCGAATGTATTAGTGATGAATGCGGCTGCTTTAGGGGCTGTTTGTTTTTTTCCACGTTTTGCAAAAAGTTTTCCTCAGCGCAGCTCTGGGGAGCACGGACTGTTGAACCACAGGGCATCCATCATTTTGTCACTGTTCTGCGCCTAGGAAAAGAGACTGAGAGAAAGAGAGAGAAAGTGGCAGCCAAACTGTGTCACTACTACATGCCAAAGCCGGCACCTTTAAATTGCCCCTCTGTCTGCCCAGTCTCACAAAGCCTTTGACTAGCCCCCTTTGAACACCTCGGTAAATTTGACAGTGACGGGTTTCAGTGCAGACAGGCCCGGGAGGGGCTATGTGGGTAGTAAATGCTAATGTAATTAACAGCGCTAGGTCCTTGACATCCGCCCTTTGACACCTGACTGATATCGAGGGCCTGCTGGAACACTTGGCTGATGTGACCCCGTCACTGGCGTACCTGAGCCTGCTGGGAAATGAGGCCTGCCCCAACCAGCTGGTCAGCCTGGATAAGGATGAGGACGACTACCAGAGATACAGGTCTGTTACAGGAGGGATGGATGGATGGTCAGAGAGAAAATGCTCTGTATGCATTTATATTATCAGCCAGACAGTTTGGACACTGAACCATGCAGGATGATAGCTTTTTGTTAGTAATGGATTTGGAGATGTTCCCTTTTTAACATCAAGGCTTCTAAACTGCGCAAGCAGACTGCGGACTGAACCGCATCGCTCTAAAAGCTTTGTCTACTGGCCTTTCTACACTCCAGTTTGCAAAATGGATTTCATGTGTGACTAGCCACCACCACAAATGAGTGTTTACTACCCTGCCTTACCAGAGCAGATGATGCATTAAACATCAAGCAAGGCCTCAAGCCATGCAATATGACCACCATTTGTCAGGGTCCTTTACATGAAATGCGATAAAAGGCGAAAAGCATACTCTCTTTTGTCTGTTTTAGCCTTAAGTGCTTGTTTCTGACTCTGTGTTGCCTATTAATCATTTACCACCCTTGCATTTCTTGAATAATCTTCTGTCTTTGTGCCCTCCCGCCCCTCTCTCACTCTTCCCTCCTCTTCTCACCCTTTCCCCCTCTCCTCGCATGCTTATCTCACTGGTGAGGAAAGCTGTTCTGTTTTGACTGACAACGTCTAGAGTCCTGTAATGTAATATTCATAATCTGTCACATAGTAAAACATCAATTTGAGCGTGATGCAGATTTCATGTCTGACAAGGTTAGGTTGCATGCAGGTCATGACAGCACTGGCCTTGGGCAATAAATACCCAGCCCAATGCCTCGGGAGCTCTCGGTCTCTCAAGTGAAATACCCTGGCGTGTTGCATCGGTGCCCCAATTAGTGCAATGACATGGAAACGTAGTATTAGTTCACAGTGTATTGTGTAGTCTTTGGGGAGGTTAAATGTCCTCTTCTTTGCTAAACATGTGTATGCTCAGTTGTCATTTGTAGCACTACAATAACGTGTAATATTATATGTTCAAATTGGTTACTGATTGTGCAGCGGTGTTCTTCTAGAGCACCCTGTCCTCAGAAAATCAGATATATTGTGACAATTGGTGTAACTCAATCTCTATTTTTTTTCTCCAACTTTATGCTATGATGTATAAAGATTAGCATTATGAAACATTTTAACCCCTTGTCTGGAGGAAAGTTATCATTGCGTCGCATCTCCTTCTGCGTCGGATCAAAATGAGGTGGTTCAACCACCAGCAATACTTTGTGATCACTCAACCTTTATTTTACATAAAGGCAGCTGCATAATAATCATCCACAATATCTATAAATGATCATTTTCTAGCTTTTTTTTTTGTTAACTGCCATCTATAATTTAATTCTGTTATGATTATTTGGTAATACTATATAAGAGATCCTATTTATATTAGATTCAAGGAAATGACCTGATATAATGTCACCACAAATGTTCTTTTTTTAAATGTAAGTCATTACAAATTATAAGGAGGAATGCAGATGTTTTAATTTGATATACCTTAAAATAATTCTGTTTAGCTCATAGTGTAACTTTGTTTTGTTGGAGTAAAAGTAGAGCAAGCTAACTGAACAAAAATGAAAGATAAGATAATGATCAATAGTTTTAAGTTCTTGATGGTAAGTTACTTGTTGTTCTGGATTTTCAGCTATATGCTTCGTTTCACTGTGGGCTTTTAAGGCAGTAGTACCTCAAGGATTGTCATTTTCTCTTGATGACAACACGATCTATTCCTGTTTAACAAAAGTGTTGACCTACAAGTGTTAACAGTGTCCAAAGAACAATAATGTATGTCTTTCTTAGTCTTTGTTCTCTATTGTGAAGTGAGAGCCTGGTGGCTAATGGCCTACTAGAAAAATGGCCAAGCAGAATAAGGCATTCATAATTTGAAATTACTAATAAAGAGCCAGTATGCATGGTAGTGAGTAATTTCATAATTGATAATACTTATACCCTTGAGTTGTTTTTTTTTCAATTTCTACTGTCATCTCTCTTCTACCCCTTCTCCTCCCCCATTTGTTCCCTCATGCATCCGTTTCGGTCAGGTTGAATCATTAATATCCCTACTGGCTGACAGAGCCTTGTCATCTGCTCTGACCCTTGTGATGGTAGGTTACCTATGGAGAATGGCCTCTCCACCTCTCCCAAGTGCATCTTCACATTTCATCATGAAAATGCCCTGAATTAAGTACAGGACAAGAGATGCAGGATGTGATCGGGTCCTCTTGAATTTGAGTGCTGCAGCTGTTATTGGGGGTTATGAGGAAGAGGTCAAATTATCCTAAAGATATTCAGGATATAACTACTAATAATATATAACTACTACTAATTGCTTGTTTACTGTCAAGTTCTGCTCCGTTTGTCACACAAAATAAATCAGATGTTTTTCTTCTTTATTTCCACAAAGATTTTGTCTCGTCCATGTCAATCTGTGTGCATCCCCTCCTTATAATCCTCAGGTGTTGAAAACTTGACACAGGCTTTGCCATCTCCCCTCATCGCCATTGCTATCATCAATTTGTCTCTGCTCTTTGCGCACAGGTCTTGTCGGTGCCCACACCCCCCTTCGTCCTTTCTCACCCTCCACTTAGGTGACGCATGTATGTCCTTTTTAGCTACCAGCTCAGCCCTGACATACTGGTTCCTCTATCCCTGCCTGTGAAAGAATCTGTTCTCATCTGTGTATTTCAACCATTATCTTTTGACGTTTCTCTCCCTCCCAATGAAAGACAGAGTGTGTCTGGAAGCTTAAAGAGATATCTGTGATGCTGCCAGAATGACAGCTCTGGCAGACGGGTTGTATATCCTTTCATGCTATTTATATGTTGTACTTATTCTTATCCTATTCAGCTTTGAAGGTTATTACGTACAAGAAATTTTTGCCATTAAATCTAGATCACCAATAAAGCTCAATAAACAAAGCCTCTTTTCAAGTTGCGTTGATGCATGCATTTACATAATGGAATGGGTGTCAATGTGATTAGTATATCACAGTTTACACGCTTCTTTGGATTCTCCGTTTGTCTCTTTGTCATGAGCAGGCCTGCAAGTAGACCTACTATTTGCCTGAACTGTTGTTTTCTTGCAGGTACTTTGTTCTGCACAAATTGCCCCAGCTGAAGTTTCTTGACACCAGGAAAGTAACCAAAAAAGAAGTGAACGAGGCAACAGCGAGAGGAGCATTCATGAAAGTGGTCAAACCCAAATCAGAGGCTGTAAGTTAAGATATGCAAGTATTTTGTTTTTTTTTCTTTTTACATATTTTTAAGTCATAGGTCCTTTGAAGTATTGTCACGTTCATCATTTATTTCCTTTTTTCTATTTGTATCCTCCCTTTCTTCCTTTGAATCCATGTCTGTCAGTCTCCCTTTACAGAGGTCCTAGAACAGTGGCCCTCTAAAAAGAGTCTCTCCTTCCGATTGCCTAAAGTCTGATTGTGTGCGTGTGAATGTTTATAACCGTGGCCTGACCTGATTCTATGTGCATGAGCCCCAGATCAAAGACGACGGGCGGCTGTCCGGTTGCAGTTGTGTTGCCAGGAGTGACATAGCTGGTGATTGGCGTGACAGCTCACGTACATACCGCTCACAATCGCTTAATTATCCAGTGCCTGTGCACTTATTCCTCCCTCTCGTGTTTAATTAGAGTTCAGGGGTTCAGATATACCTTTTCACCCCAATTTTTCCCCCTACCCCTTTGATATAAATTAACAGCTTTTGCACAGATATGATTTCATGTAACTGTTGTAATTGTAAGGCCATGAAATATTCACTATTTAGATGAGCTAAACTTTGTTGCTTCAAGGTCTCTGGGGCTCTTGACAGTGAGCCTGGGAGGTAAAAATGGATCGAGAGTCACAAGAGCAAAGGCATCCAATGACAAATCAGAAGCATGTGAGTTGATGTCAGGCTTAAAAGTGCACGAGGAAAACAAAATATTTATTGTTTCAGACAGTCGGATAAGATGGTGTACTCTTTTATTGTCAGTTCATGCTATGCTTTGTTCTTGATTCTTGGTGCAAGTGGCACGTGAGAAAGCAAAACACAGAAATAATTTAACCTCAGTCTGGCATGTTTGGTAGATAGAGAAAAGTGGAATGAAAACACTATTCATCCACTTTATATAAAAAGAAACTAAGGACCTTTACAATGCTTTTTGGCAGGGTAAAGTCACTTTCTAAGATATTATTCACATAGCCTGTCAGTGAAAAAGAAATGTTTGCCTTTGTCACCACAGGCTCAAGATGAAAGGAGAAAAAATCATTGATTCCAGTTGACATGATATGTGTTTTTGTGTCTTAGTGGCTTTGAACCTTGCTGTATATAATTATTTATTCCCTATGCAAAGTAAAAGGTTCCAACTTTGATGAACAGACGTCTACCCCCCACTGCACAACTGTATTTTGTGTGCCAGAACACACTTTTTACGTCCCATCCATAGTTCCTTATTAGCAGCGTTTGACTGTGACTAAACAATGGAGAGAGATCCATTGGGCTCAGACACATCGCTGTGTCTGGGCCCTGGGATGTCACAGCAGCATTTCCATAAGATTTGTTTTTGAGTTAGATGAGATGTGATGTGTCAGCTACCACAGACTTGATGAGCCATGAGTACCTCCCGGCTCTAATTGTCCACATCATCACTGTATGACTGTAAAGCTGACCAATAGTGCAGGCCTTCAATTAATGAAATGGCTTCAACAGAACAGGGACGTGAGAAAAGATGATGGCATAATTAAATATTTGTGTTTGCTTTTATGTCTGGTACAGCAGGGTGTTGCTCATAACAGTAGCTCATGGTACATGTCTGCCATTTGCTTCATTACGAAGCATGATAATTAGCTGTCTCGCTGTCGCCTACCTCACCATTTGAGTCTCAATTAGTCCAAGTATTGGAGGGGACCACAAACACAATCCAAAAGGTTTATTTTGTTTGGGGTTTTTTTTCACTTTACTGCATACAGTTATTTTTCCCCTAATATGACAAATGTCCTCCCTGATAAATAGAAACCATATAAACAGCAGCCAATGCAGCAGGGTTACAATGATACATGCCGATTCATGACAGCATAAATCTGAAGAAAGAGCCCCCTCTCTACCAGATCATTCCCACTGCATGACGTACATATTGGAATAGTTAATGGGCTCGCTACGAAAGAAACAGCTTTCAAGACCTCTCTTGAATCATGGATTCAACGGAAACATGGATTGTGACCACAGATTTAACTCTGTTTCAATCATGCCATTATGACATGGCACCGAGCGACGCCACATGGTTCCGATAAAGCACTTACAGTCTTTAGCACAATCTGAACACCACAACTTTTTGTGCAGTCCCGGTGTTTTCCATATTGCATAAATCAAAACCTAATTGACAGTTGTTTGCAGGATAAGGTGTGCACATGCACGCACACACACAAAAGCCTGTGATGAGATGGGAAATTTACCAAAAGTTTAAGCCTTTAGGTCATACAGTCAAAGACAAACATTGTGACAGAGAAACATGGGATTGTGCGCAAATAAGAAACCCATGTTCATACAATTTGCACATCAATTTGCCCTTTTATTGTTATTGTGTCTCTTCATGCACTAATGGCCATGACACCATAAAAGGGTGGCGATAAGCTGTCCATGTCGTGTTTATGTGTTTGCTTCAAACTCAGAGGGGGGTAATTTACTCTACTTGCTTTTTGCTGTATTACATTTCTGAGTGGAAAGGACAAGCATTTTGACAGAAACAGATGCAACACAGAGGAGAGAGAGAGAGAGAGAGAGAGAAAACAATATATAAATACCTGAAGTGAAAAAGAAAAAAAAAAAAAAAATTATGGAGGATTGAAGTGTTTTCCCAGCACCACAACATTAGGCAGAGTCAGAGTGGAAAAGCCTTGAGCAGTATTTTGGGAAATTGGGCGTGTTGGAATGCTATAATGTGATAATTCTCTTTGAGGACTTAGAGGTCATGGAATGAAATGGTGTTAAACCACGTAGAGCCATTTCGACTGTGTTGGGTTGCTTTTGGAAAATACATGTGGTAGTTTTTTGGCTCAGCTCCTCCACCCCACCTCAGAGCCTATATTATGCTGTCAAACCCTGGGGTTAGACTGGCCTTGTCTATCAAAACACTCTGACAACACAGGCTGATCCCAAGAATCTCACGCACACACACACACAAAAATACATGCACGTAGCAAATGTAACTAGTAGAAAAACATTTCCTTTTGCTACATGTTTGAGGGTGTTTCACAGCGAATGAAGTAACTCCATGTTCCATGGTCTCTCTCACTAAACGCAACTTAGTAGATACGTCAGGGGTATAAATGTTCCTTGGATGTCACTCAGATTATGCCTGGACAAAATATTTTACTTTACTCTGTCATGAACACAAGCCCCCCGCCACACACACACACACACACACACACACATCCTTTTGCATATAATGTAAAGCAGACTCGAGCCAGCTCTCGGGTACGGCTATAGTCTCTGCACACAGGGTAACAGTTTTTCAAGGGAATTGGCAGTGACAGAGCCAAGAAAGTCCTCAAGTGGATCTTTTCAGTTCTGTTTTTCCTCCCCAGACACTAACCTGTTTTACTCAGTGGCAGACAGTGGTTCATTTCAAGTTTGCACTTAAGGGAGCTGTCCAAATTTTAAGACTTTGATTTGGTTTTGAACCCATGATTGTGCATTATGTGATTCATGATCGAGAATTTTTTTTCTTTTTTGTTGCTGTTGTTTTTTGCATTGCAACACTGGGGAAAGGGGGGCAGAGATGCATTTTTGTGAGAGTTCTGCTTCCTTTTCAAGTCTCAGATGCACCCTTTAAAGTACGTTGCCACGTTCATGCCTGTGCTTGAGAGTTATGAGTTCCCTGAAGCTCTCATACATAACAAACAGCATGCAATATAATGCTTTGTGAATGTGCTTTCAGTGAGTTTGCTGAATCATTTTACTAAAAAATGTTCCCTCAGAGGAAATTCAAAGATTATGGTTCACAACAGGGGAAGGAAATGTAACCCAACAGATTGCTGTTGAAGCGTGTACAGTATAGTATCGCTCTTTGCTCTATGCTACATACCACATTTTTCCACCAACTATTATACACTTAAAAGCTCTGATTTGTCACGTTTCTTTCACGACACATTTCTCATTCAATATGTACTGTATACAGTGGGTCTTACATAGTATCTTCTTATCTAACTGCATCACTTGCATCACACTGCTGCTTTCCATTATGATTATGACAACTTTTGGTCAATGTTACAGCCTTCACTCAGTGTGTATTCACTGCGTGTTCATCAGAGCTGCATGCTCCTTCTCATAGGTACTATAAGTATGTGTGTGTCTCTCAGCAACATACGTAAGTCCAATTTTAAGGTACTCCCACATAGCTTGAGTATTTTTTGAGTATTCTCATGCCACGTTCTACATCTACTAGATTATGTTTCAGTCGGAAATATTGTTCTTCACTACAATAATCCAACAGCTTTAGTTGCTCACAAAAAATGCACACATACAACTGACACAATTTGTAATTTTTAGATTAAAATGACACAAAAGATAAATCAGCAGTGGTTTTCATAGTCATTTCAGTTTAGAAATAATAATTGGTCTTTAAACTATATGCAGGTTAATTGTTAATTGTGATTTACTGAATCTTAGAAAGTAGTTCAGAAAGCATTTTGCTTGTATATTGTTGTATGGGTCATTATATTTTGATAGTACACATATAAAATAATATTGGTCGTATGTCAGAATTTGAATGCATTGGGGTCATTTTAAATGTCTAAAACACATATTTTTACGTTTTCCCAATTACACCTAAACATTTTTATTAATATTTCAAGCAAAACTACAGGACTTATATATACAGTATACAATACAAGTATAATATATTTTAAGTATATATTATATACTCTTGTGTATTAGTATTTTACTGAAGTAAAGGCTCAGAGTTTATCACTATCTTTACCACTATCTGTGAGTGGCGCACATCTCTATATATGTATGTTTCTGTAACTGTTAATTTTGATTGCTGAAGTATAAGCCTGTTAAGTGTTTGAACAAGTGCGACAGACCCAGTTCTGAGCACTCTGGCAGCTTCAGCTGGGAGGTCAGGCAGGGGTTATAAGTTTGGAAAACAACAGCAATTAGAGGGAGTGACTCACACCTTCCTCATAAATCACCCAGGTCCTACATATCATAAACACACTGTAAAACTTTAAGGCACAATTAATTGTAAGTAATAGTGCCAAGATTGATTTATTACTTCTTTCAAAGCCTGGAGACGTGGGGCGCATGACCCAAGTGTCACGTCATTCCTGTGAGAAATGAAAGAAGTGAAAAATGAAAGATGTAATATCCACAGAACATAACAACAAACATGTGTTTTCAGTCCCTCTTCAGTCAGGACTTTTATAAGACACTGAAGCGTCCGCATTGCATTAACTGATTTTCCTCTTCTTCTGCTGGCATCCAGTGAAGAAACGCCTCCGTGGTGAAGCAATTGGGTTTTTTTGACGTCTCTTGTTTTCAACGGTTGAGTTAGAGGCCTGTCAGAAAACAGGCCCGGGCTGGCCAGCAATAATGAGACTTCTCTTCACCCATTTTGATATGAAGTTTTCATAAACTTTGACAAATCATGAGATTGTTTTTACGACGTTTCTTTTTCATATCTATAAAATGTCTGTCTTTGTTTAGATTTTATTAGTGTAATAATATTGAGTGCCAGAGACTGGCAAGCTACAAAGCCTTTGCTTTTAACACTTATTTTCCCAACTTTATATGCCTTTGGGAAAGGCTAACTTTTTATAGTAATTTTGTTATTTCCAACATTCACAGAAAACCGCAGAGAACAACACACTTTTAGATACATATAAAGTCCGATCTGCACATCCACCTCCCTTCGGCCCCCACATCTCTTAGTCGTTATGTTCATAAACCTGGGCCCTCTTTCATTGCATGCCAAGAGGTTGCACAACTCCACAGTCCCCGCATATCTACTGTAGCAACAACATGATAGTCACTACGGCATTTCTTCAATTACACTTCTTATCAAATGATGCTTTTAGCTATTACATGGTGCAGCATCCCAGAGCCTTGGCCTATCAGTCCAATCTGAGTTAATCCTCCCTTTTGGTCTCTTTGGTGACAGGAGGATGCTGCTAGCCTAATCAGAGACAGCTGGCTTAGTGTTTTGTGCACTCAAAAAAAAAAAAAAAAGAAGAGAAAGAAATCCACAGGGTTTTTCCAAAGAAATGTGAAAACTTTAAATCTCTCAAAGAGATAAGTTATTCCTCTGCCTGTCTCTTTTAGTTGATGTTGACAGTGCACATTAATCACCATTTTAGCACTCGCATTTATAGTTTACTTTGAAGTTGATTGTCATGCGTACTCTCTTGAGGCAGCTTTGCTTTAATTCCCATTCAGATTTTAATCAGATAATTCAAGACAAGTTATTGTTGTCAATGACGTGCAGATGTTGATGCACTACTTAAAAAAAGTTAATGAAAGTTACTTGGATTGATCTGTGCTAGATGAGGTAGCTACCAAAGTTTGTTTTACCATAGGGACTACAATGGAAGTTTTAGTTAGTGTTTGGAAACTAAATATTTTTCACACAACGTATCATGGTTCACACAAGGAAATCTAATCCACTGCAACAGTTATATCTGTCCCTCAGAACCGAGTCCATGCACTGACCCTGGAGTCGAAGTCCCTCCATTGAAGTTGGCGCTTACACAGACCGTCTTTGTGGTTTTTAGAGCTTGTCAGACATGTCAGGCGCAGGCCAGAAAAAGTATATTGTTTCCAGCCACTCAGATTCCTTTCCCCCTGACATCTGCCACTCTACCAAGATGATAAATTCTTGCCTCATTAAGCGTGGGTGTGGGATTACAGGCTGACAACACATTAATCACTGGGCTGGGTGGCAGCAGCCCCGCACCAGCTACAGGCATTGTTAACCAAACTTTTCTAGTGTGTCACTCTTCTCCCTGACAGCCCATAATCAATCATCCTGATTGGCAAGGCTGATAGATTACACTATTTATACTTTGTGTAATGAAAGCTAGCATTTCCACCTACTGTCATTGTTGAGTCGGCCACAGGCCACGCTGTTCAGCTGAAAAAAAACGCAGAGGGAGGAAAGAAAGTGTAGGAAGACCTTAGTGCTGCATTGTGAACTTTGAAGAGACTGTTGAGCTCCGTGGTGGCGGTGGTGTGCTATTCTGCAACGCTCTATTGTTCCCGCTGCACAGCATGGAACTATTGTCAACGTTGTCGCTATCAGTAGCAGGCCGCGCTCGGGTAAAACTATGCTTTGTCTGCGGTTGGATTCAGTTTCCCTGTGACCCTGTTCATGAGGTGAGATTTTGTTTTCAGAGCCTCTTTTCTGACGGAAAGTGAATGATTTACACATGTGTAACAACAAGGTGACAGGACACTATATGCCGTATGTGTGTTCTTGTCAGAGGTGTTGTGCAAAGGCCAGCAGAATAATAGACAATAGAATTCCCCATTTCCCTGCTAAGGGCTTTAAGATTATGATACATCGTTTTACAACCCCCCGCCCCAGCAGTATGTTTTTGCATGGGAACTTGTGGATGAAATGACACACTGCTGGTAGCCTCCAGACATTATAAGGTTATGTTTCTTTTTTTGTTCATTTTCGGCTGTTACGTCTTTGACTGGGGTCAGATGTGTCATTGGCGCACTGAGAGAGGATACTGAATATGAGTGTTTGGATGAGAGGCTGCCACGTATTTGGAGAGAAAGAAGAAAAGATAAGGAAAAACAGTCCATCATGCTTTTGAAAGGGAGTACATTTCAGAGGTTTTCTGAGGAGAGAGTGTGCTGTCAAGAAATTACTTAACTAGACTATATTATGGAAAGCCATGTAATTTGCCCTCAGAGATGCAATGGCAAATAACTAGCAGGAGGCCGCATCCCTGACCTGACATTGCTTTGTGTATAATGTAAAATCTAGTGACATGCTCAATGGGTTCTGTCAGCTGCAGGATTGAATTCTCTGCCTACTGCGTCTAAGTTTAGAGCATGCTGGTCAATTATTTCTGAGGCTGTCAGCGCATAGGCAGATACTGTTATTTAGTGTGTGTTAACTTGGCATCATTAAGACGCTTACCTGACAGAGAATAGCTCACCTGAATGTTATTTATTTTGATTCCCAAGACAGGGGTAACCTTCAAACGCGTTGACCTCTCCCTAGTTTTGCGATTTGTGAAACCCCACTCGGTCCTTTAGATACAGGAGCTGTTGAGACAGTAGCGAATCAAATGGCCGAGAGTTGTCTAATCTAACGTGGTAATACGCAAGAGAAGCTTCAGTTTGTTTGGACAGATTGCTCTGATCACACGATGGCGGTGCAGTGCCTATTCACACTTGCAGAGCTGACATAGCTGTCCACGCATCGTCTTAAAACACACACGGAAATGTTATGCACAATCACTGTAGAGAACACAGACGTGTATGGATGTAGGGATTTCATGTTGTGGGTTCCCTTTAAAGTGGCCCTTGCAAAAACAGAAACAAGCTGTGCAGTGTTTTATCTTTGTATAACATCATGATATACAGCAAGTGAAAGGACTAGCCAATATTTGAAAATTTTGATGCCGGGGATAGTCTTAGCTAAACAAAATTATGATCTTTTGACTGGAACATCTGTCATTTTTAAGGCACAGTCCCGTATGGACATAACTAGAACCCTGTGGGAAATTGAGAATTACCATTTCATATTGGCCTTCAAAAACCTCCAACACCACCAGCCCGGGTGTTGAATTGAATGATACGATGACATTCTTAGGAGGTGACAGCTTCTGTAACAACATCTCTGCATTTATCTTTTCTGCTCTTTATATTTCTTTCTCTCTCTCTCTCAATATGTCTCTGTCTCGCTCTCTCTGTGTCTGTCTATCTGTCTGTCTCTCTCTTCTCTCTCAACAAGTCAGACTACTCTATAATTAATGTCCCTGAGGGCTATCCACAGGTCAGGCAAGGGGGTTGTTGTTGAGACAGGTAGTCTTGACACCTTCAGCTTTGTAGCTTATGCATGCGGGTGGTTAGATGTCTAAAGGAGGGGTGAGAGAGGCCAATGATGAGGGCTGCAGCATGTTTGAGTTGGAGGCTAAGACGGTAGGAATACTTCAGGTTGAAGGGCAGCAGGCCTTGCTGTGTGACCTCACTACCTGACCAATAAAAAGATGTTTTTTCACAGGATTAGTCAGTAAAATATCGCTTAGTCTGTCAAGATCCTCACATTTGAGTGACAGAGAAGTATATTGTCAGCACCACGTGCATTTGTCCTCAGGTAGAAAGATTTTTGTTTTGGGACGAAAGCTAGTGGATGGTATATTTGAAAGCAGGGAAAGGCAGGAAAGAAAGAAAAAAAATGTTTTGCATCTGGTCCAAATTTTCATTCAGTGAAAAGTTTGTATAACACTTGTACTGAATGAATTCATTCTCATAATTTGTGTTGTGCTGCCTCTCACATCGCTCTTTGGAAGAAGAAGCTGTTTAAGCCCTTTGTCCATATTTAAGTTTGAAATGTGCCCTTACACCATGCTCCTCTCACATGCATGTGTCCAGAAATCCACACACTTTCTCCCACTCCCATTTCACAAACACAGCAGCCCCATTTTCCCAGCAATCACACTCTGAATAGCCACTCATCCCTGCGCTTTTTACTGGTGGAGAGTCTTTTTTTTTCCTCTCTCTCTCTCCCTCTCAAGTTTTCAATAGAAGCAGAAAATGGGACGAGAGAAGCAAGGGTGATGATGGGAGAATCGGGCAGCAGTAGAGGGGAAATTAAGTTGAGACAAAGGAGGAGAGACATTCTTGTTTAGCAGACCCGAGGTCACTGCAGGGGGAAGGGTCAAGTGACACTCAGACAGCATTCTTGGGCAGTAAAGTGGACGACGATCCTTACCACCACAATAATCCACTGTCACCAATCTGCAAAGAATGTGACATTTAAAGTCCCACGAAACACTGTGAAAAGTTACTTAAAAGTTCAATATTGTGAGTCCTTCTCATGCTGAAACTAAAATTAAGTTATTTGAATCTTTCAGTGTTTATCAAAGGTGTTGTGACCCCTGGCGATTCAATTTGGTTTCTCTTTGCAGTTGGGGTTCATTTAGAATGTGATAGATTTCTTAATTCCTCTTCCCAGACTTGCTGACTTCTATGCACTGTACCATGCTTGGGAAATTAAGTCAAGGCTAACGAGCTCTAAAGGTCTGTCATAAGACAAACTGTGAGATGTACTTAAAGTCACGATTAGTAACACATATATTATTTTCAAAGGTAATTTCTTCAGGCAGTACAGAACAAAGGTTTGTCATTTCATCACATCTGATGAAGTGAATACAGGAAATGTTGTAATTTGGCAGTGGGTGGGAAAGAAAAACCAGGGATGTCTGCCATCTGAATGACAGCGCTGACCCTGCATCACCACCCAACTTTGTGCCGTTCACTACAATGAAAAATGTTATCCTGTTAAGACCTACAACTGTAACCCATAGCCGGAAACTTAATATGATTCGATAAGAAAGTATCCCCTGGGATCACCTGATATGCTGTGGTCTGTCCGACAGGCAGTGGGGTAGGGCACAACGGACATTGTTTCCCTGTCTTTTGTCTGATAAGTGGCAGCCTCCGCCACCAGACGTGATCAGGGTAATCCGAAAGGTAGGCAGGACTGCGGCATCCCTGACTTTCATCACACCTGTGCTAAAACTGCGTTGAGGATCAGCCTGTACATTCTAACCCCCACCCACGCTATATGGGAATATTGAGACGTCAGTGGATCAGATGGGCTCACATTCTGTCACACTCATCCAATTTCAGGACGACTGAGTGCTTTTGTCAGCTGAATTCAAGACATCTTCTTTCACTCTTTCTAGAAGGGTTTTCAAGGATAATGTGTCTCAGGACTTGAGCCCCCTCAAAACAGTAGTATCATTGATAATGGCTCAAACGAATGGTATTCGTGTCCTGGCATTAATTTTGAGACACCCGAGTGACGAAAATATCACATGCTAGCCCACAATCCAAACCAGCGAGCCAGAAAGAGGGAGACAACAGATCTGGTGCCCCTTTCATGAAGAAACCATCGCCTTCAGCTTTCATCTCCTCCAGCTTCTCTTTTAGTGGCCCCTGTCACAGATGTCCCTCTTTCCTGACATCTGCCTGCCCTTTCCTCTTGTATCGCCGTCCCATCTCCTTCTCTGTGGGCTGATCTGTTTGTTTTTGGAGGTTTGTTTACGGGGGGAAGGAATACCCCGCTGGTTTAGGCCGCCTCTCCTCTTTCAGTTCATCACGCGGAACATGACAGCCCTCCTTCTCTTTGGTGCCAAGATGAGCTGCTTCTCCTGTTCCCGCAGGGAGTTTAAACTTTTCTGCCTCGTTCTCTCCATCTTGAACTTCACTCCAAGACAGTGGGTCAATACTGTGTGCGCAAGCAAACACTGCATGCTTTAGACTGTGTACACAAACATTGTATAATTTTGCAGTGGTGCAGGGTTTGAGGTTATATACCAATTCAGTCCGAGAGGAATGAAGGTTTCTTTGAATGCAGCCATTTCTGTTTTTTCTCTTTTTTTTTCCTACACATAAAGGCTGCTGTGATTGGCATGTACATAGGAACAATGTGAAATCAGACAGGCAACCTGTAGTTCTTGCTGTTTTGATGACGCAATGTAATTACGTGCTTACTTAAGTACGCACAGCACTGCCTTTTTTAATGTCATTGAGTTAACTAAGAATTTCATAAAAAGTAATTTTTCATTTACAGTATATCTTCCCTTACAATCAAAGGGCCAAACCATGTTTCATATATAGACAGGGAAAACTGAGATTCATGGAAAATTGTTAATGTAAATAATCACAATGGGTGGTCTACCACTGGATTGTTCGGGCCTCTGGGACTCCACCCAACAAAGAAGTTCCTGGTTTCACTCTTTTCTTTGGTCCCTCCCTCTTTCTAGCATTTAGGTTTGTCTTCAGAGTGTATGAGCACGTCACATATCCTGCTGGTGTAACTGTAAAATCTTGAGTTCACACGCACAAATACTCTGGTTGGTGTGTGCACATTGTGTGCCTTTATTTTTCTTTTCTTGTCTCTTACGGCGTGTTGCGTTAACACTGAATCAGCTGTTCACACAACGTACACAAACGCGTAGACAGAATATTCAGACATGTACACAAGCCCATTTGCACAGTTGCAAACAGTTACTCTTTTTTTCTTTTTTGTTTTGTTTTGTTTTATTTATTTATTTTTTTTTTTTTTCTTCTTGCAGTCAAAGACATTCACACACCTAAAGAGGGGGCTGTGCCTCCAGGGGCCACGTCAGTTACCTGCTGACACACAGGCTAGTGATTGATGAGACGCCGGGGGCGCTGAAGTAGACTTTGTCAGCTGCTCATAATTTATACATCTTATCTCCATCAGAAGAAAAGACAGAGTGCTGCCTTGTGTATATGGAGATGAAAACACTGGGCTTGTTTAGGCAGCGGTGACAGGGTAGCTGCTAGCTGTTAGCCTTAGCACAGAGTGATAACTCAGATTGCTATCTGTTAGCTTTCTCACCTGGTCCCTCTGTGGCCAGAGCCGTCACTCTTCGCCTGTGACTAATCCTCCGTCTGTCAGTCATTCTTGCTCACTTTCATGCCTGTCTTTCCTTCTCTTTTTGTCTCTCCTTTTGTCACCTCTGTCTCACTTTAGCGTGTCCCTATTTCTCCGTTCTATGACCCCTTCTCTCGCCCCTTGTTTTTTTCTTCCTGTCTACCTCACACACGCAGGCCACGCAGGCCCAAGACTTCGCTGAAAGCGACAAGCTCTTCCTCCATCCATTTGCAGGGCGAAGGTCAGGAGAGAGACGAGACTCGAGTTTCTGAATAATTAGCTCTGTGAGCATCATGCTGGAATCAGATGGAATTTAGTATAGCACAGGTAAGATTGCTCTTGAGATAACATTCGATTTGTGTTCCACATATTAAAAATAAATCTATGTATTGCATTACAGGAACACAGGCATGAACTTGTACTTCTAAGGCTGTATTGTGTTAAATTTGTGGTATTGTTTTTAATAGAACTTTTCTGACAGCACAAAGCTAGTCTAACTTAATAGATGATTAGTGGGTCAGTTTTTCAGAAGAACACAAAGTTATCTTTGTGGTAAAAACAAACACAACTTATTGATTTAGTGGTTGATATTATTGTATTCTTGTTGGGGTTTTTTTACTGTGGTTCAAGCCAAGAAACAAAGAAAAGCATCACTGATACTGCGTTGGGCTTGTCAGTGGTAAGTGAATCTGACTTCTGTTGCCCTGTACACTCAGTGTTTGATTTTGCCTTCCTGAATGTGAAGAGAAAGTTTATCAACCAACAGAACTTCACCTTAGTCTCCACCAATTGTCTTTTAGCACGCTTTGTTCTCTCAAATTGTGTTCAGATGTTTTTAAGAGTGTCAGTTAACTACTGCATCAGCAAAACAACTTTGATTCCATAACCTCTTCCCACTATTGATCGTGCCTTGTAGATAAAAGACCTCTCTCTCTGAAATCATGAATTTTTCATTGTGGTATCAATGGCAGCCTTTGCATTTGGCATCCCACTTAGCTTAAAGCTATACTCACAAATGCTGTCTGTTTTGCTCTATTGATTCAGTGGGTTTGCATCTTGTATATTTGAGATATCAGTCCCTTGGTATCATTTTTACTATGACTTTGATCAACCTGATTGCTGTAAAGAGCCAGAACGAATCAAGCAAATTATTCTAATTAGTGTCTTTTGGAGAAGATTCGCATTGTGCTTTGACTTAAGTTTTCAAGTTGAGACACTTTGACATAACTGAGAAAGCGTGTGTGGTAATTCAAATCCCCCTGCTCAATCTACTACAGCTGCTTTTTCTTGTCTGTACGGACAATTATTTTGAATTATTAAGGCACGATTTTCCCAAAATTATGCACAGAATCTTTTTCTTGAGAATATTTCACTATTCTACCCTTGACTTGTATTTTTGCTTGAAGGAAGAATCGAGAATAGTTGTCTGATATTACCGTTCTCACCAAATAGCGGTTGGCATTGTGGTGCTGCCTCTCAGGTGTTAAACAACACTTTGGACCAAGGACAGAGACATGAGAGAGTGTTCCTCTCTAATAGAATCTAAAAAGATGAAAAATATAGTGCAGGAGACAGGAAGAACTAGTCAAAGAGGTGACCATCAGCATCTCAGCAGCGTGGCTTGGCCGCCTCCTGCCTGCCATGGTGTAATTGGAGAGAAAACATATATGGGAGCAAATAACCCCCCTGTCATTGCCATTAAAAAGAGATGTTGTGAGGACTGAGAGCCCTGCCAGCTGAGTACAGCAAAGTGGAGGGGAAGAATAAGGCCCATCAAATGGAAAATCCTGCTTGGAGCAACCGCACATCCAGATATTCAAGATAATTGTTGACCGGTGGGGGAATAAAGCATCCCTGTTTGTTTGTGGTACTCTTCCTCGAGAGAAAACCAGATATTTGTCACTATTGTTACTCATTTTACTCTGGCTGATTTGACTTGTCTACTTTCATGAGTGTAATTTGAAAAGGGTAAACAGAAGTATTCACAGTCGAAACGCTTGCCCGTTATTACTGTTACATACAGGTGATGCAAGGTAGGCAAATATGACTCACAACCACAACTCCAAAAAACTGATTTGTTCAAGCAAAACAAGCAGACTAAATTTCATCCTGTAGATATACGTTTCGTGGAACGTGACAGTCTCAGGCATTTGAGGATGAGTTAAACAACCTTTTACCTTTTCTTGTGGTATATAATGCATTTATTTATAAGGTGCCAAATTTAATCAGAAATAATGAGCAATGAATAACCCATTTATATCGTTGTTAAAAACAAGTAGCCCCTTCCTTGGATTTCACCATTGAAACCACCTAAATAAATTAGAGTATGGCATTATCGACTTGTCTAAGGCTCCCTCACACACCTATTTTTAATTTCTCTCCCATGTTAAATTTTTGGTCCTGAAAGCAGAAATTTGCCTCTCTCTCCTGAACTTCCCCTGCATTCAGAGCCTGCCTGACCCCACCATTCAACTGAGCGTGTCAAAATGTTAATGAGGATCCCCCCCAGAAGCGCTTAGAGGTTAAATAAAGTCTTCATAAGCTGTCGGTCGAAATTCAATAATTTATTTACTTGCCATGTTTCCACTTTCCCTGCTACTCTGCCTCAATTCTTGTTTTTTTTTATCCAGGGACAGGCCTTGTCTTTTTGTGTTTTGTTTAATTTTTTTGTACGCAGACAGCCTTTGTCTGCGCGCGAGATTGCTGCTTTAGCTCTCTGGCCCCTCTCATTAATCATCTGGTCAGACTATTTATAATGCGGCAGCCAAGCCGCCACCTCGGCTGCCACTGGCTTTTGTCACTGTGGCGCTGTGTTTTGTGGCAGGAGGAAGCCTAATTATTAACTGTTAAGATGACAGCCAGCACTGCTCTGTCAACAGGACTGGCTGACAGTCAGGCTGAAGTGATAGCTCACTGTGCAGCCGCACACTAACACATAACTGCATTGCTCAACCTAATAGTCTTGATCTTAAATTATATTTTGACATTTAGTATTTAATTTTCTTTTTTATCACATTTTTAGACACAATCTTGAACGCTGTTGAATGAATTGAATTCATTTTAAGTCTCAAAACGGTGTATAATGAGGTAATAATTATTGTCTTATTTTATATGAAATGGCTGAGGCTGCCAGTCACGTATGTCATCTTATTAATCAGTTGCATTCATGCTTGATATAAATATCAATCATGCATGAATAATTAAATCATTTCCTGCATTGCCATGCAATTCCATATGTTGCAAATCAAGGAAAGATTGAGATGGTGGTGAGCTTAACGTGTCGAAAGGATATAATATGTATAATTTTGTGGTGAAGGGGAAATAAAGTATTAGTGAAAGCCTCCTGAAGAATGACAGTCTTTGTTATTTGTCTTCTGACTTCTTAGCAGACAGCTATCAGGAAGAAAGAGAACTCACTGTGCACCAGCGAGAGAAGAAAGTATGTGAGTCAGACTTTCCTCTCGTCTCTTTTTTCCCCCAAAGCTTGAGATCCCCCTTCCAAAAATGAAAAGGATCAAGTTGCTGTCACTGTCACCGAACAAACATAAACTTTTCTGGCAACTAATAAATAGGCAGTGTGGCATTGTTCTCAAAGCCAGACAGGTGTGTCTGCCTCAGTGTTGATGGATTCCATTATTCTGTATGGAAAGCTTGTTGGCTTTCTTGTCATATGTTGTCACACATCTCTCTCCTGAGAGGGAACGGTTTGAAAGATGGCCAAAAGTAATTACACAGGCCTGTCCCCGATGTTGTTGCCATGTGTTTTCTCCTGCTCATCACCACTAAAGCTGGAAAAAAAAAAAATCTGTTACCCACAGCTATATTTCACAGCGAGGCGAGGAGTGCAGACATGTCGGCGCTCCGCTGCTCTTCTTCTTGTGTTGATTGCTAGCTCATTAACCCGTCAGGTTTATTTTTTTCCCCACTATGAACACTAGCTTTGAGAAAAGGCCCTGGGCAGTTTTGCTCCTCACCGGGGTGGAGCAGCACGTCCTGCTCTGTGTGTGTGTGTGGCGTTGATGACATTATCTGCACCTGAATAGCAGGTACATAAACATCTTTTTGTAATGGTATCAAAAGAGACACATCTGCATCTTTGTTCTACTCGCAGCCCACTTGGGTTGCTGACAGCTCGCTGATTGATATTATAATTCTTAACGTCAGTAAATAGTGCCATGCCAGATGAAGAATCAGTTTCCTCTTGCTGCTGGAGGACTCATTTATCTCACTTTGGCATATGGTGAATGTGGAGCCCGGAAGTAGTCTTCCGTTTCAGTCAGATAGGGGTTTGTGTTTTGGTTTTTTTTTCTCTTTCCCATCCCCATAATCTCTACTTTCTCTCTCACTTTCTCTGCTCGTGTCTGTTTCCCTGGTTAATTTTGATTCAACGGAATGAGTGATACCTGACTGGGAGGAAAGATAGAACTGAAGTCAGTTGTAATATGTTAGGACAACTCTTGATTAGATTCTGTCTCTCCTGCTCCAGTCCCTCACACAACACACAAGCTTAGCAATCAACCGTTATCAGGCCACTCAGGGGTCCTTACACCAAATGTTACCAGAATAAGACCCTTATTAGAGCAATACTTTCGCCAAGGGTGAGTCATAGAATTGTTCAATTATGCCTCATGTGCAGTATGTGTTCCTGTGAGGAGGGCATTTAGCGAGTTCTTGCAGAGGATATAAAACCCGCAGACAATAACCGTACAGCGGCCACCAAAGGTCTCCGAGACATCATATTGAAAAGGTTAAACACTGACAGTGAGCAAGCCTAACATGGTGGGTACGCAACCTCCACCGAACAGCAACAATTATGCTATTGTGAAAAAAAAAAAAAAAAAAGCGGCTGAAGACGAGATTTTTTTTTTCTGCGTAATACATTTTAGAAAATAATAATAAGAGAACTATTATAAAGCAAGCTGCACTTGACAAGGCTGGTGTGTCACATTGCTCCAAAAATAAACCACATACAAACACAGCTGAGTGGTTTGCTATGAGCACCATTCAAAGCACCTATCTCCATGATTTTCCTTTCACCCTCTCCCCCTTCAGTCCCGTTACCCCCTACCCTTTGCTATTACGTTGACAGACAGCGCTGATATCCTCTGAGCTGGTGATAGATACGTCATAACTTGGGGAGACGGGTTTGTCCTTAGCAGGTGAATACGCGGCTCTCTCATCCTGCAGGCACGCAGACATGCGTGACACTATTCGACACTCTCTCTCCTGATAGCACTTTGGCATGCAGGCAGAATCAAAGGGGCCATCTTTGACATGCAATAAGACAATGAGGTGCAGTGTACAAAGAAAAGCCGGGGATCAGAAGGACGTAATGAAAGGTGATTAGAAGTAGAGGCCCCAGCCAATGAGCTGCAGAGAGTCGGGGAAACAAACTCATCCTGGTTGGGTTGTCTATTGCAGAAACTGTTAGACATTATCAAAGCTGATAATGACAGACAGCCACTGGCAGACAGACATGACTCAAAGTTATGTGTGTGTGTCGGTGTGGGTGAGTGTGTGTGAAAGAGAGAGAGAGAGAGAGAATGAACAGTGTTTTGATGCTCATGGCAGTGGAAGGTTTTTGATTTTATGGACAAAGTTTTAAACAGGATCATTCAGCTTCCTTTTCACCTGCATCCCATTAACAGCAAAACAGAGTGATTAAAAGAAACCAAAAAAAGCAAACAAATGACTGATAATAATTAATTAGAAAAATTGGTTGGATAACATTTGTGAGCAGTATCTAAGTTGTTATAAATTCTTAGGGAAGATATTAATTTTAGAGAAAAATTTAACTATCTATTGAGTTCACATTGAACAAAAATTAATTTTATCTCTGATATTTAAAAAAAAAAAATCCATGTATGTCAATAAAAATGCTTAACTGTTTCTCTTTCGTACTATTGTAGCCTATTGTTCAGCATGGATAACAGAAATGAAAAAGAAATGAAAACTACTCACAGTCGAATAACCTTACATTACAGTGGATGTCTGTAAAAGATTGAAATACACAATGAACAAAGATTTAGAGAAACAAAATATTTTTCTAAAATCTTTGTGAGATTTATCACATATCCATATGTACATATATAATTTCTCTCAGTCCAGTGAGTCCAGTGAGGTTTGTCCAGACTGAAATAAAAACTATTTCCAGTACAATTTTTGTATGATAAAAGTATATGCGATGTAGATTTACGTATATATAGCAGAATCTGCTAACAGTTACTCCGTGGTATGATTTTTTTCACACTAATGTACATTATGTGTACATTTTGCATTGTTTCCTGTTGGGGCAAAGTGCTGTTGACATTTGAATACCCACAATTAACACAACAAAATATTACTACATAATATCCATGATGCCATAATAATATGTAATATGGAAGATGATTTTGTGCCTGGCTGTACATTACCATAAATTAATAGAAGGGTGTACTGTAAAATGTATTTTAAATCTGAGTACTTAAGGTTTGCACAATTTCCAGTCTTATTTGGGATAGTTCTTTCTCAAAATGAGGGTGTCTCCCTGTGTACAGATTTTAAAGTGTATTAAGGCATTGCAATATGTGATCCTTGTCTTTATTAATGAAACTCAGTAATTTACTTCATGCGTCATCTTAAGCTTGTTCACATCATCGATCACCATCTGAGTGGAAGATTGTGAACTCATATCGTTTCACTCTTCCAACCATCTCTCCATCCTTACTTGTTCATCCTCTAAATAAAGCCAGCTGTGCTGCTGGGCACTGAATGAGCGGGTGATGGACATTTGTTTCCCTTCTCTCGGGCTAAACTGAAGCGAAAGAGACTTATTCCTTTCGTTGCCAGCTGCGAGTAGGTTTTCGGGGTTGGCGCTGGTCAGCCAAGGGAGACTTACTGTTCCAAAGTTTGATGGGAATTAAGCACCAGGCGAATAGATGGAGAGCAACTAAGCTGTCCTTGATGAAATCATTGTTACATTACAAGTACAGTTTGTCTTAAGAGACTGTATTTAAAGATGTCATCATGCATGCTTACCAGTCTGAATGTCAGGTTTAATTGTTTTACAAATCAGTGGTTCACGTTTATGAAAAGCATGTTAGCACAAAATAACGTCTTCTACTAGCTGATATTGATTATCATACCCAAAGGAACCCCCATCCAAAAACTGAAAAAAACCACACATTTACCTTTAACACCGAGACAGATCCCAGGGGCTTCGGCAAAGCACACAACAACAAATTAAGTACTTCACTGACACAAAAGCACATCCAGTCAAAGCAAACCAAACAACATCCCCGTCAAGCATCTGCTAAATGGCTTATTTGGCACTTTAACAACAAGTTCAGGCTCCTTCAGATTTTCAGCTGATGCTGAGGCTTAGCGAGAAAAGGGTCTGCAGGGGAGCGCCGGGGCGGCGGGGGAGTTTAAGACCGGCACTGTAGCTATTACAGGATGTCAGAAATTATGCTTAATTGAAAATGATTGGGGCCCTCGTAAAAGCCGATCAAGTCTGGGTTTGGGAGAAAGCACAATTGTCCCATGTAATCCTGCCCGTCGCTGCCTTTTTCATTCGGATGAAGAGATCAAAAAAGAGGGGATATGTAGAGGGCAGACCTCCCTGTGCTGCAGCCACTGAGCTCAGCTCCTCCTGTTTAAATACGCTTCCCCGCTGCTCCTCTTTTGGGCAACAGTGTTTTATTGTCATTATCGTACAACTTTTATGTTGTGATTTTTGCTGAAGTCTCCTGTTTACATATGTGTTGAGCTATGCATCATAACGGATGCTTGTGCGACAGCATGTTTGGAGATTACACAGTATTGCCCATCCTTATCAGACATCAAAGAGAGACACACAGTCGTGCTTACCCCCACAAAAAGATGTGGGTTACACTTTCATGTCTTCCTTTATCCATCTTCCTAAACAAAAAGGACAAGAGATAGAAAGCAGTCTGAATTGAAGGCTAGAGGGGCCTAGAGAGAGTCAAAGTGAGACACACACAAACACACAAGGAGGAATCAGCTGTGAGCCGAATGGATCTGGGTTGGAGGGGGAGTACCCTGCCCTTGTGCCCTCTCTTTGAAGTGAGGCACAGGCCGTATGTGCAGGCCCCAGAGATGGGCATGTCTTCACCCCCCTATAGGCTGGCTGAAGGCAGTGGTCCGAGCAGTGAACACAACACGGAGAAAAGAATGGAGCTTCTTAACTGGGCTGCTTTCTCCTCACCCACACTGGAGTGATTTTGTTGAGAGAAAGACTGCTAAGGCCAATAAAACTCACCCTACTTGATTTAATGTTGTAAGGAACAAGGATACAGTTTGAGAGAGAGGATCTATGTGTTTTTTACCAGTTGTGTGACAAGCCAGTGCTCTTGATAAAGTTGTTTAAAACGTTTTCTAACAACCTACGAATGCTGCAGTCGCTCACTTTGACAGTGATCGCATGCAGCCCATTCAAGTCACCCTATGAAAAGACCTGTAATGGCCTTCACTATTTATCTTAAGATTAATGTAAAATAAATTCCCCCAAACAGAACCGTGAGTGATGGGTGTTTAGCTCTAGTTTTAACAGTTATGTTTAAGTCAGTGGATGAAGAGGGATCGTGTCCATTTGTGTTGAGTTCAGTGCCATTAACCTCAAGCCCGATTAGCAGGGTGGAAGAAAAACTCCAAGCAGATGATTTCCGTCACTGGAATGTCACACTGTTGTTCTCAGCTGTCGAGGCTGCACTCACAGAACACGCCCTGTAAACACACGCAACATGATGGACTGTTCCCAGCCTGCGCGCCCGCCACTCACTTCACGGGCTGTGCGGGACACAGCGAGAGACTGTGTGAGGTCTTGTCTGGTTTGGTCTGGTCCAGGCCGCTCTTGTTCTGCTCCGACCTCGGGGAATGTTTGGTGTGAGATAAGGCTGTGTTTGAAGAGGAGCTCCAGATGCTCGTATATTACAGGTTGTCTTGTCACGCCGCAGATAAAGCCTCAGAGAAGATCCTGTCGCCGGGCCGCACCACATGCAGACGCTCACTCGCAGGGAAGATAAATGTTTACAGGAGGAATTCACCCTTCGACAGTGTTGTGCCGTGGACAGCAGCGCTGTCGGAGCTCTGCGATTTTTAGGCTGTGGCTCATGTCTGCGCATGGTGTTTTTGACAACATGTTATATGCTTCTTATAAACACATTATTATATTTACTTAGCCACAAGATACACAAACAGTTTTAAAGAAAATAGTCTGAGCCTTAAAAAACTTTGGCAGTTAGCTTCACTGGTAAAGTTTGTGTGGAAAAAAATGCTAGTTTTATTTTCTGAGACTAGATTTTAGGGTTGCGCAATTGAATGTGTCCAGTGTCTTTACAATTTATCTTCCAACTAACACAAATATGTAAATGTAATTTTAATGAAGTGTCACACTGATAAAGGTATAATGTCACGCAGTGCTGTTCTTTACGTGACTCTTACGGTAACTATTTCTGTATTGTGTGTTGGATCTCTGCTGAGTAATGCAGTGGTATATTGTGTGTTCCATTCATCTCACTCCTGTATCTTTAAATTGGAGGTACTGTCATCTCAGATCCTTAAAGCCGACACTCTGCCTCTGCACTTGAGCCAACCTTGATTGTTTTTTCCTCTTCATTAATAAGACAAGATATGTGAAATGCAGAGATCCTCCTCTGTCATTAAGTCACATGTTTACTGAAATGAAATGGTATATCCCTTGGCCCGAAAACATGGTGTGTCTTCATTTGCTGCCTCGTACAGCTGCAAGACAAACGATGCTCAGAATGTATGTCTGAGGGCCCTCTGAGACCACAGTTGAGCGGCTGCTCACTGGCGCGTCTCTCATGCTAATGTCATGGTCTTCCAGTCTATCTGTCACCCCATTACGCTAACATCATTATGCACAGGGGCTTGTCTCTGTCATTGACAAGAACAGAATCATTCCTGTCTCATTTTGAAGCAAATTGTTTGAGGAACATTTCCCTCTCCTTTTTTTGATCCAGTGGTAATGGCAGGCCAATCATTTTGCAAGGCTCCAGGTATGCAGATGAATAAATAGCTATTTGAGCTGTTTGGTGAAAGAGGTTTTTGTATTATTCATGAGAGGGATGGTGTGTCTGAAAGAGAAAGTGTGCGTTTCTGTGCATGTGCGTGAAGGGACCACTGTGTCTCAATCACACACAAGTACAGTGGGCTTATATTGTGCAAGCGTGCCCATATCAACCATTACACACAGCCTACACAGACATGCTTAAAATTTTCAAATGGCAATTGATGGTTATGATTTTCTTTATTTTTCGTTTTAGCAGCTACTTAACTGATTTATTAAAGCTATAATGTTTGTATTATTTTCGAATGAAGCAACCCATTGTCACTCACATTTTCATCCTTGGTAATCTCCAGAGCATGGCAGTTTTTCTCTAAACTGCTTTGTGTTTCTGAGTGAAATCGTTCTATTCTTCACGCCCAGTGCAGGTTCAAATCCAGGTTAAAAACTTTTGTCTCAATCTGACTTGCCAGGTCCTGGCAAGAAAAGCGCATGTGTCAGCTCAGCAGATTCCTGGTTTTCCTGCATGCGTGCCACAGTTCACTGTGTGGGAGGTATGCTAGCCATGCAGTCACCTGCTAATTTAAAGGCCTCAATCAGCTGTGCTAACTGAAGAGACAACCCCGAGTTCCTGTAATTGCCCTTTTGACAGTGATTCAGCAAGGAAAAAAAAAAAAAGTCTGTGTCTCTGGGTCATCATTTACGCAATGTTATGAATAGGTGAATAAAATAAAGCACTTTAATTATAGTTTAAATGCCATATTGTTAACAGTGCCAGCATGGCTCAATTGAATAGTACAGTTTCTAGTATTAATTATCTGAAAGTGAACTTGTTTAAATGATATTTTACAGCTCTTGATAAAATTACTGCTAGAGGCAATGTAATGATAGACAGACAAAGGCCATGCACGAATTATCATAAACTATTAGCTTGTTTCCAAAGGGTTTTATGTTAATCTTTTAGTGCTTAAGTACCCTGCAATTAACATATCAGGAGGAGCTGCCTTCTAGCTAGGCTTGCAAATTGAAGTCCTCAGATAAAAAAGCTATTGAGATGAAACCCTGAAAGAGAAGAGGAGCTATCACACTGAAGTATGCTGGAATTTTTACTCGTGAGTTGTGTGTGTGTGTGTGTGTGTGTGTGTGTGTGTGCGGTGCGTGAGAGAGAGAGGGATGGTGATAGAGAGACTTTAAGAGCACTGAGACAAAGAATTAGTGAAAGGGAGAGCAAGATGCTGTGAGTGTCTTTGATCAACCATGTATAACAATTCCATTTTCTCTCTTGGGTGATGACATGACATGTCTCTTTCAGGCCTCTCCCCTTATTCTCTAATGCCACACTGTGTACGAGCTATAGGAGGATTCAAATGGCTCTCATTGGCTGTGATGGCAGCGTCTGATGGAATGTGTTTACATATCAGGCTAGTGGCTTGATATGTAAATGTAGCGTGTTTAAAAGGCTACAGGGAGATATGGATCATTGTTAGGTCCTTGTAGCCTGTGTTCCTTTTTTTTATTCTTAGTACAAATGCATCCACTGAGCGAGCATCTTGTACGCCACCCATTGGCTATGGTAGGTTAAACCCACAAAGGAGGCCAATCCTTTGAAAGATATGCCTCTTTTATAAGATAACTGGCAGCTTTGCTTTGCTCTGCGCTCTTTGTTGTTGAGGTACAGCGATGACACCATTTACCACATTTAAATACACGTATCTTGTGAGTTCATTTTTTTCTGCTTATGTAATATTATTTTATTTTGTACTTTATGGGAATAAATGTCCTATAGTTTTTGAGTACGCAGCTGTTTTGTCAGTCTTGCTGTAAAAAGGGGCTATATGAGAATAATGAATTGTATTGTTAGACCACTACACATGGCATTCTGTACATTACAGTACACATCAGCCCTTACTCAGTGAAACCATATTGCACATAGAGTGCTCTGATATTTTCCTCTATTTCCAAAGATAGATGACTCCACGGAGGCCTTAATCTCATGTTAAAGATTTGTAGGCCTCTACAAGTCAGGCCTATAGCATTGAGATGTCTTGCCTGATTTATATTCACTGGCATGGAAGGAGAGCCAAGTGTACTATCTGCAAAGCAGATGCTGCAGCAGTGCCCTTGTATTAGGCTTTATATTTCACCTGAAATAAAACCTCCAAACAAGGTCGTGTC
>KV751325.1:10041016-10066849 GCA_001698575.1 Mola mola
AACAACAACACAAGTTAGTCTTGACCTATTTGGAAACACGCTTTGAGATTCTGGCCTTTGTTTTCTCTTCATCTGAGAGCGTATCTGTCATACTTGTTTACCCTGAACCTCTGACTGTGCTTATAATCTATAGCTCATCAGCCAGGAATGCATACATCCACATATTTAACTCATCACTGAATTATCGAAGGAGAATTTTGCCCCCAAAAAAGAAATTCAGGGCTAAAAAAATATTTCAGAGATTCACATCAAAACAGTGTTGAATTATACTCTCAGTTTAAGACACCCTGTTTTCATACATAACAAATCTACTTAAAAAACGTAAATAAATAAAAATGGATCTATATAGTGTAGCTTGCCCAGCATTATATATTTCAGCAGAAGCCCAGAAATGTAATTGTCCAGTCATAAAACCACCGTAAGAGAGATCACTTTGAGCCATTCATCACACCTCCCTTACATAGACACGCTACATTTGACTGTTCAGAGTGAGTGACGTCTAACCTTTAGTTGACCACTGCAGGAGGTCATGGCTGAGTGAAGGTTAAGACTTCTCCTCCCTAACCACATCGTAGATCAGACCATCAAAGCAACAACCGGGGCCCCATAACATGTGAGAAGTAATAAAATATGACCTGTCACATTATGTCATTAAACAAAAGCAGCATTACCTGTTTCAATACCAAAGGATTTATGACCCAGTCAGTGTTGCTACAATGACACTTGTCATTTTGACAGCTTGTCTAGCCTTTTAGTTTTTCTTTGAATACTAATGCTATTTGTGTACCTGTTTTCTGCTAGTCACGTAACGAGGCTGGATTTGAGAGTCACCCACTGCCCTACACTCCTCTACCCCGAGGATCCAGAGATGCCCAACATCACAAAGGTAAGGAGAGGACGTTTGGACATTGGAGTCCGTTGGTTTACATCTGTACAGATATTTTTACTTAAACCAGAAAACCGCATCCATCATCATACATTCAATCACAACTTAGGGCAAATGGATTATGCAAATGTAAGAGAAGAGTGGGAAACTACTGACCTCCACACTGAGTTGAAGTTATGCTATCTCTTCTTATTGATCTTTTGCCATATGTGTGATGTGCTCATGGTGCTAATAAATCGGAATAATCTAAGTTAACTCTGAGCTAAATGTGTGCGTGGGAGAACATAGCACATAAACAAGATGAAACATCCTTGACCCGTTGATACCAGGCATTGATTATGCCTTATAATAACCCTGTATTGTCAGTGGATGTAACTGCTGCAATGACTTTACATCAAACTCTCCGGTAGGAATGCATCACATTCATTAAAAAGATACAGAGTTATAGATTAATTGTGCTCAGATGAGAGTTTAGTAAAAGAAAATAGTTATCATTGCCTTAAGTTAAATTATACAATAAATAGTAGACTTTATATGTGGATACTTTATCATCAAATGTATGAGTTTAAAGTTCCTTTATAGCAGTCAATAGAACTACTTTTGATTACCAAAACATATTTGTCTTTTTTAATAATTTGGATAATTATTAAATTATCTGTCCATAAAAAAAATAATAAAGTCAATCTAAAATTATAGATCCTAAGTGGTAAGTGGCATTGTGACCATTAGAGATTGAAGATATTACTGAAACCCTTTAGGTGTTTTAATATAATTAATGGCATCCGTCCTTTCCACTGTGCAGCATAACAAGTCTGTTTTAACAACCTAGTTTACATTCAATCTTCAGTTAGTTTTCCTGAACCTGATTCACTAGGATGTATTCTTTTCACAATAAGCCCCACTTTTCTCTTTATGGATTCGTGAAATAACTCTAAAACATAATGCAAAATACTTGCGGTCAGTTGGCCTCCACTATGGTACAGAAGAAGGCAAACAGAAATCTACCCTCCGTTTATGGTGCCAAGAAGAGATCTTTGTCATGGAAGTCTGAGCAGTGGCAGCTTGCAGTGGATGTAGGCAGAGGAAGAGCACAGTGCTTGAACAGTCCATTTAAAGGTGAGGGGATCTGACACATGAAATATTTTCCCCTCCGTTTAAGATCTGAGCAGCAGCGACAGTCTCCATTTGTTATTTTTAAGATGCAGTGCTGCAGTCTTAGATAACGTAGCCCTCATCCTCGCCCTTCATCTCCTCTTCATGTCCCTGACTTCAGTCCCTACCACAGTGCTTTCTTTTTTTGTTGTTGTTTTTTTCTTTTATTTACACTTCTTGAACGAACTGGAGTGTTCATGTGTTGGAGACAATCACAGTAACCCTTCTTTCAAAGGGAACAAAGCTGTAGCACAGCGATGCTTTACAAAAAGACACATTTTTCAGACAATAATTCCAAACAACTGAGTACTTACAAGTTCAATTAAACAATAAGGGTAAAGCTGTATACTACTTGAGCTTATGCAGTTCAGGGCAACACTCACTGTTTACTGCTCATGCTAGATTAAACAATTCATGGCCTGTTTTTGTTAAAAGTCTTTTGAAAAAACAAGTGCTCCAGTATTGCTGTATATTTTGTTTTTGTCACTATGACTGCTTGTTGTTTTTGTCCTGTTTTTGTTTTGTGCAAGAAATGTAGAGGAGGAACACTAAGAGCCTGATGTTAAACGTACTTTGCTGTAATGAAAGTATATCGTAATATGTTTTTTTACATACAGTACAGTTTGTGAATCTGCTGGTATTTGTTTTAAGGGTTAATGAAGTTGTTTAATAGGAGTACAAGGGAGGCTCTCTAGTTTCTGCGGGAGCTTAAGCAGCTGTTGTGTGCAAAGAGAGAACCTCCCTTTCCTCTTTCATCCACTGCACCCACCCACCCCTCCACTTTGTCACCTGTGTGGAAGGCCCCAGAGCCTGAGTGCCAGAGATAATTACAGCAGCTCAAAGATCCCAGTGGAGGGCAGCACTGGCAGGTTAATGCCCAGGGAGAAATGGGTGGAAACCAAGGACAAAACTCCAGGATAAGCTTGTATCTTGGCCTGTGGAGGAATCAACCTGATGAAGACAGAGCAAAACAAGACAGCCTGGAGATGGGAGCATAGACCTGTTGCTGTAGTGAAATCCAAATCAAGATTTTATAAACGCATCTAAGAACAGATAGAGGGAATGAAGGGGGGGGAAATAAAGAAAGGAGAAAAAGAGGACCACAGTGAAGAAGACTTCAAAATGAGAGAGAGCTGAAGTGAAGGAGGCTGGTAGGGGCTCCAGTGTCTTGGTGAAGGCATAACACAGAGTAGAGTGGAGTATATAGTCTGGCAGAGAGGCCTGAGGATCCTCCACTACTGTCACCTTGGCTCTAGCTCTCATTGTGAGTTCGACTGTCAGCTCAGCTCTAAATCTAATATACATCTAAGTCCAAAATGGAGTCCCAGCCTACAGTCCTGCGTGACTTCATGGAGACGGGCCTACACATTATAGATACAGCCGTATCACATTCTTCTGCCATACCATGATGATTTATCATTTCAACATGCAAAACAATATGCCGGGTTATTTATTACCATTTGTCATTTTCTTAAGATGACACATTTTGAAGTGAAATTCACAAGTCTATTTCATAGATCTAATTATAACTGTATTTCAGAATTATGCAGAAAAAAATCGCTTCGGACTTGATTGATATATGCATGCATGGATGAGATTTTAATGAAATACCTTTCATTTCTGCTGTATGTTTTAATAAATACTTTCTCGTAACTGCTTTTTTAAAGGTATCAGATTAAATTTGAGTAGTCCATCCCTCAGCAGTGACAGCAGTAAATGAAAGGGATATATTTGTACAAACAGAGTAAACAGAAAAGGAAAAATGCCTGAAATCTGCCTTACAGTATGATCCGAGGGCCCTTTTAATCTTGTTGTTCTGGGCCTGCTTCCAGCTACTTTGTATGTATGTATCTTAAATGGTGCACAACTGTTATTAAAATCCCAGGAGGAAAGAGACCTTCAAAGCAAAAAATATGAAAAAAAAAAAAGTTTTTTTTTCCCTGACAACACCCATGGGTTGTCTCACATTTGTTAGGCAGTTTGCTTTCATTACATGTCGATCTGATCTGCGCTGCAACTCCTGCTACACCCCCCCACCCCCACCCCCAGAAAAATATGAAGCAATGGGAAGAGATCCAAACTAAGAGTAAACTCTTTTATAGTTGCTGCACAACAAATAAACAAACATCTGGAAGCATTCAGAGTGGCCCATTAGAAGGGCTCTGGGCTTTGCCAAAAAGGGGTAAATGATGAGGAATGGGCTGTCGAAAGCCTGGCAGAAACAGGGGAGAGGCCAGATGACAGAACTGTGGGTGCTAAGCACTGCCTTTTAGAGCTCAGCTGGGCTCAGAGAGATCTACACCTGCTGCTATCTCCTCCTCCCCTCCTTTCCTCCACCAGACATCTGGATAGGATACATGACTAATGGATGACTGAATTGCCAGTGTTGAATCTTGGTTTTAGTCAATATAAAGAAAAAGGCTTTTTTTTTTTGACTGATGACTTAATGCTCTTCACATGACACACTTAAAGTAAAAATTTGGGTCGACAGCATTAAAACAGATATACATTTCCCAAATCTCTGTTTACTGTTCCTTGCATATTAACCAAAGCAGATTAGATTATTTATACCTCTATTGATCTGATGCTATTGTGAATATAAATAAGAACTTTTCAGAAGTCTGTTATTTAAAGAGAGTAAGCACTACTTGGTACAGAATTGTGATGTCATTTAAGTCATAAATGAGTTCACACATCTGCATCTTTATTCCAGAATCTTTGTGCCTGATTCTATTCTTTTTCTGTTTGATGTCATATCATATTTCTGCTGATAATCTACCCATCCAAGTTCAGACTGTCTTGGTATGTTTCATGAGTATCGAGTATGTTTGTCCGTTCTGTAATGGCGTGATAAAAGACAGAGCACTTTTAACGTTCCCCATTGGACATGTGTACGTGCTCTGCGAGACATTTCACTCCAGCGTGTAATGATTATACCAGCAGAATCTGTCCCCCGATAGGCATCACTCTTAAATACAAAGGCTTGCACTGGCCCCTACATAGCTCAATTTAGGCATATGGAAAAGAACAAAGAAGGCTTTCCCCCACACTGGTCCGGAGCATTATTTGCAGAGGTGCTATCTATCTTAAAACTTTTATGATAAACTCTTCTACAATCCCTGCATTTAATATTGAGAAATGACAGATATGGCAGATGATGAGATTTTGTCATGAGAATGATATGAACAGATCTTACTGCCAGCTAAAAACAATGAGCTTATGTTAAGTGAGCGTCTGCACTGAACTCATTAGGTGACATAAGAAAATAAAGACATAGCCTTTTTCCTGGGTGGTGAGATCATAAAAATGTTCCCCAAATCCTCATCAGAGCATGATGGTTTCATTTCTTTGCAGTGATTACCAGTTTTTAAACAAATGAAGTGCCACAGATCGGTTTCTAACGAGCCTGTGTTCTATCATAGTGTTACAAGAATGTAAATAATAAAGGTTATATAAATAAATGTTTTGACTAACATGGTTGATTTAGAGTCCAGAATGGAGCTATATATTTATGTAGTGATTTTTTTTCCTTAAATACCTTTTTGCTGAAATATGTACTTTCACTTCAAGCAGTGGTTGGTGAGGTTGGCGAAACCAACCTAGACTTGTATCCAGTCAAAAAAAAAAAAAAACTTAAAGCCTGCCTTAAAAGCCACTTATCCGAAACACACAAACACATACTTCCTGACCACACTGAGAGATTTTTGTTTGCCACAAGTTCACCTTATTCAAAATGTTTTTAGCCTGATGCAAAATAAGCAACTCTTTTAAATGGCACAATCATCTAAACAGATGCAAAAGTACAAAAAAGCGCAGCGACGGCTCCCTGCTGTTAGCTATTGCCCTGTCCTACCGAGTTAGCTGTTGAAAGCCATTCATAGTGACGTCAGTTTTAGGTTGGTGTTTATTCATTCAGTGAATGTCTGTCAAATACCCAAACCTAATAATAACTTTGACTAACACAGCACTTTGCTAACTATATCAACCTTAATGGATAAATACCTCATGTCTTAATAACTTAGGAAAACTCACAAGCAAGCATGTTACCATTGGACAATTTTAGGTCAACATTCTCTGCCACTCTTGTCTGACTAGTTCATCATTAGTTTTAAAAGTACAGCCGTCTGGCCCTGTTACGTTATGGAGAAGAAGTTTTCTTTCTTAGCATTTGCTGTTACAAGAGTTTCTACATGTATATGCATAATAGCAATTTTTCCACTGTGATTATTAGTCACTAAACAATCTTTTACCCTTGTATGTATTTGAATGTATTTTACACACTGATCATTTCACTTGGCTTTTTAGAAAAAAAAAAAAAAAGGGAAAATACAAATACGTACAACAAGAAACAGAAAATACAAAATACAAAATTATAATTAAAGCTTAGTTAAGTAAGTAATAAGGTTTCTACAATCTCTGGTATTACTAGTACATATTATTCCTCAGTGTGTGAGTTATGTATAAGCAAAAACCAGAAAATTCAGTCACAGTCATATCAGTCTCCTCTTTGGGGGGGTAGCTCCTGTTGCATATCGCAGCACATTACAGTGGTATATACTCCTCATGTCTCAGGACAGGCTCGATTTCCTTTATGCGAGTCAGATGATGTGATATTATTCCTCCCAGGAGTGGAACGGCTCAGCAACATGAATATCCATTAAAGCTGGTCTATGGAGATGGATGAGGGGAGAGGGGACGAGGCAAATCAGAACCAGCAATCCTTCACCGCGGCCTTGCAAAACACTGCACAGTCTGTATCCAAAAAGATGAGAGCTCACTTTTGGAAGCAAGCCTGCCCCTGTTATTACTATCCCTGGCAATCACATCCACGTTTTCTCCTTCAGAAGCCAGCTAGATTAAAATGCCAGGATAACCTCCTCAGCTTCCATGACAGGCTTAACTGCCGAACTCTGACGTGCCAGCTCTAAACTGCTTTGAGAAAGCTGCCTTCCACCATGTGTCATTATCTCACCGTTATCAGATGGCACTACTTCCACAATGTGTAAATAATTCTGTTTGTGCTAGGTTTGGGGAAATGTCAGTGACACTATTGTTTTTCCCTTGCTCTTTGATGTAGCTGAGAGAGTCTCCTGAGTGTCTTGAGTTCTTAAACTGATGTTGGATGTATACAGAAAAAACTTAAAGTGAAGCGATATAACTGTCAGCTTCTGAGGAACTCCAATATATTTTTTTGTTAGTTCTTCTTACTATTGGTATAAAAGTAAATATTTATCCCTGTGATACTCTGCCTTAATGAGACGTGTTTCGAAGTTACATATGTTAGAACTATTTTGACAGAAGTGATTCAAGTAATGTAATTATGAGGCCACAGAGTTCACAGATCAAATTAGATATTTTATCTAAATGTTGTTAAGCTGAAGTTACTATACCAATGTGTCTGATGCTGCAGTATGTCTTTATTATATATTACTTAATAATGACCATTAAGCACTTTGAACATGGAGCCTGAAAGCTTACAATCGTACATTTGGGCTCCTTCACTCACCACCACTGAAATACGATGATTGCAAACTTTGAACCATTTTCTGAGATAATATGTAGCCTCCTAAATATTTACTGTCCATGACCACTGCAGACAACCTCTAGTTATTTATGAGGATACAAACCCAAGTGGACTCACACAGACGAGTCAGACAAGGACATGAGCTTCTGCCAAGCAAGCTCAGTACTCTTGGAAAAACACACAGCTGGTGCTCTGGACTTTGGTCTACTTCCCATTTGCACTGGTCATTTTTAGTAAAGTGACAGAATATAAATCACCCACCGTGGTTTGGTCTTAATGCTTGAATGACCTCTGAAATTCTGGTATTGCTAATGCAGCAAAACTACTATTCATTTTCTGCCATGATTTGCAGTTGTGATTCAGGACAGCTAAGATGTGGCCTGAGCTTTCCAGATGTATTGCAGAAGTTGGAGAAGGTCTCAGTAGCTGTCTTGGTTTCCAAAGGTGGGAGCCCATCATAGTATTTTAGGATTGAGTTAGATGCCAGATGGTTTGGGATATTTTTGGGATGGATGGATGGATGTTGGGTCCACTAGTTTTCTCCTGTGTCAGTGCCCGTTGAAACAAATTGCTCAGTGAGCAGGCGGACTCTGTCTGTGTGAGGGGGCTCACTACCCTTCATTCTGATGAATAACTACTAACACACTGGCAGATGCTGGACAACTTGTCATGCTAAAGGAGAGAGGATCAGACCTCAATAAGTCCTTGTAGTCTTGTAATTATTGTATATTACCAGGGATGTTTTCACAGAGATACACAACGTCTCATGTTTTACATTGTATGATACAGCAAGTTAACAAAATTAAATACGAATCCGGTTAGATCTGTCTTGTTGGTTTATGTGGGACCGTATATCTTAATCAGGGTGCTTTTAATAAATTATTTTTTGAGTAGCCTGAAGATTGTAATTCTTGGGTAACTGATCTCTCATGGTAATCATTCAAGATGAAAACATGCCTTAATGGTAGTGCGGTTAATGGCTCCAACAAATTAGATTCCAATTCAGTCAGTGGGCAGTTTATCATGCTGGGTGACAACACCTTCTGCATGGCTTAACAGCTGTGCTACATCACTAAACCTTTCTGTCAGGCATGATCGCATCCGTGCAATATATGCCATAGATTCACTAATATACAATAAGAAAGGGTGGCCACTAGTGATAATTTGCACAGCAGCATAAAGTGGTGTCTTGTTAGATCACACACTAAAGCAGCTACTCTCCCTTTATCCATTTTTGTGCCGTATAGATCAACTAACTAACACGTCAAGAGATGTACGCCATGTGTAGATGTATCCAGATTTTAAATCACAATTTCATATACATTCAGGGAAAGGAGATGTAGATTCACCTGCATCCTTAAAGGTTGTAATGTGGCCCAACAACACAGGTTAAAATGTTGCCCGGCACTTGCAGGGGTTGTGTACTCTCCCGAGTAAATGCTGGTACCTGGCACCACTGCGAAACAATGGAGCAAAAATCATGGGTGGTTAGGGACTTGTGACAGCTTTTAAACAAGGCAACAGTTGTGCCAAACTATATAACCCACCTTATTTTTTGAGGTCTAACCAAAGTTAGTCTGCCTGAAGTGCTGGTACAAAACCACCATGGCAATTTAAATGTGTAGTGTAGTTATTCAGACCGTTTTTGTATTGTGGATGCTGAAACATCAGGGTGGAAAGCTGAACTTATCTGTCAATTACGGTAAGCTCCACTGGGCCATTGTCTAAACTGTTTTCTCATTCACTGGTGAATACAGTGATTTATTGTCAACTGCTTCAGCATCAATATACAATTGGGAGACACTAAGCTGTGATGTTTGAAAACAAACTATTGTCAGAGTATCAGTTAGCTCTCATTAAGTGCCATTTAGATTATTTATTGCATTGGGCTGTGAGGAGGCCATTATCCCAAGCGTTTTGAATTGCAGTACCGTGGATCTGAGCCTCTATTTACTTCACGCTCACTATCCAACGTCTGAGCCAAGCCATATATAGACAGTGTCCCAAATGTCATGGGTAAGCTTGTTCAGCCCTGCCCTGAAGTCCACAAGGTCAACTGTGTATGACCGTCAGAGGTATTTTGTTCAACTGACATGCATTTTCTCTCTCTATTAATATATAAAGAGGACTAACAGGAAGAATCTGGACTGTCATGGGTTTTATACTGGCATCAACATTCCAGCTCAGCCAGAGTGAAAAGAGCGAGGTCGCTAAATTGCTGGGAAGTCCAAAACAACCTTTTAATCTGTCACTTTGATTTGCTGATTAAGTCATTTTAAACAGACAGACCAGGTTTCTCTGTCACTATAATGCGAGTGGACAAGTTATTTCACCATCATAATTTGATTCACGGATGGTTTCTGGCATGTTGTGTCGCTGCAGTGCAGGATGATTGGATTGACTGAGTCGTTTTGGTCAAACAGATGAATTTATCCCAGATTGTTGTGATTTAAAAGTCTGTTCGCTTCGCCGTCCTCCCGCAGGACAAACAGGCATTCAAAACTGAACCTTCAGAACTGGTAGCCATCAAACTGTATCACATCTGGTCAGAGTGAAGTAACTCTTTGATTATGTATTTGTACTGTACAGTATGTGTTAGGAAGTATTTGTAGCGCGTATGGGCTGATGTGCACTATTAAAACAAAATGCAGCAGAATGCAAGGACTCAGTAGAGTAAAACTCCATTACGAAACTGAAAAATTGAAAACTCTGAAAACGAATTATTTAGTGCAAATATCCAGAGAGTTTTCAGTCTTCTTTCTGCATCGTTGAGTGCCTGGACACCCTTGAAAGAAAGCTAAAATATGTCTCTCTATTTGACGCCATTAGCAAGAGTTAACACATAACCTTTGGCAGCACTGGGCAGCAGCTCCGCACCATTTTAGGCATCTTCTCCAGCAGCAGTTCTGAGCTAAGGATTTGGACAGTTGGATAACAGAGATAGGGAAAAGAGGGCATGATATTAGATGAAGTGATATGTTCACATGTCTGGCGGGGGAATTTTTTATTGCACACTGTGACCCTGAGATGCAATGTCTCAGGGCCAGCCAACTGTTTGTTTATTGCCCTCTGATCCATTGTTTCTGGCTAAAACAACAAGCTTGGGTATATTTTTTCCTTCTGTTGCATTATACCCTCATGGTAAAGAAAAGTATACTCTATTTTGAAGCAAATACACATAGTTTTTGCCATTTACCTGTTTCATTGTTTTGCTTTATGCGGTAGGCAGTCGATTCGAATGATAATATTAAGATAACCTTGGGAGAGAAGCCATAACACAGCTGTGGGCTTCTGTACTCCCGCCATCACTAACCCAATTTGACACTATTGCTGAAGAAGAGCTCAAGCTGCGGCTCTAACAGCTTATTCAGACTTTTTACACAGCACTTGAAAGGATAGCTTTGTTGCTTCTGTACAGTTTTCAGCTTGTATTGTGATATGCTGTTTGCCATTAGACTAGGGCGAGGTAATCCTTACAAATACAATGAACAAATCAAGGATATTAGATCTGCGATGTGCAGTCGATAATATTTGGGTTCATTAATTCCCATGCCCTGAGATGACATCCAGCCCCTATTAGGTTTGAAACCTCATCCCCCTTCTCCTCTATACCTCAGCTGTGGCTCAACCAAGCAGCGAAGCAGATAATACGCTCTGAGCTCTGAAACATGTACCATTATAATTAGCTTTGTCAGGTCCTAGCCCCTACAACCCTCATGCAGATAATATGATAATATGTCTTCATAACCGGCTGACCTTACATGCTCAATATTTCTCCCCTTATGAAGATTACATGTCAATAAAGTAATTGAGTCCTGGGGTGTGTGGAAAGTGAAGATTTAGGTTATTGGACTTTTCGGAGCAGTGATATATGAGCGTTATTATTCTACCTGTCAGGAGATGTGCAGAGGGCTGGGGACAGTCCGAGAGTGTCAGGAGAGTGATTGGGTAAAAGAGAAAAAGGAGGAGCATAAAAGTACAGGAAGTGAGCGAAAGGGAGACACTGAAAAGGAAGAGTGAGGGACTCGGAAATAAAGAGACGAGGAGGGAGAGCTCATTTCTCACAAGGGGGTACGGATCCACAGTTAATCATTTCGTCAAATGTTCATCTCTCTGTCCCCTCCCTCACTCTGCATACCAACAGGGGATATGTCATATTAATTAAGAGAAGTAGAGTTACAGTGGAACCATCCATCTGAAGGTGGTGCAGAGAAGCCAGAGGCGCAGGAAATACACTGCACAACACAAACCTATCATCGCCTCAGCCTCACACCTGATTGGCTATCTTTGGTTCCATCAGTTTAGATGCTGGCAGGAAGTGACAGCATGCAATTTAAAAAAATTGTAATTTTGAGAGTTACAGGGAACATATTTTTCATCACTTTGACCTTATGTTGAGAGCAATTCAGCAAAAATTCAGCAATAGTGCATTGACAAAATTTCCTAAAACATATGCATAATGTACATGGTATATAAATGAATACATTAAATTCGTTTTTACATCTTGTCAATGGAATAACTCAAGTAAAGTGTGACTAAAGTAATTGCTGAATGCACCCACATTTTATATAAACTAGTATGTTGGTATATACCGAGCAGTTAACATACAGCAGGCTACTTGTGTTACATCATTGTGACATCTAATCAGTGCTCCACCACGTCATTAGCTACATTATATAACACACTCATGTTTTGTAAAACATTTGTTGTGAATAAAATTTCACTTGGCTACCAGTAACCACTTCAGCACATTTAAGGAGTGAACTACCAAATATGATTTATTCTTATTTGATTACTTTTTGTATCGAGATATAGGAAGATGCACTATTTATGTGTTTTGTTTTGTTTTCTTGCTACGGTTCTTGTATTTTAATCATTGGCCCCATACCACAGAAGCCTAAACTCATCTCACAGTTTGTGATGTGCTGAAGTTGAAGTATGTGACTTTTTTGGCAGTTCAGCGGTGGCATATTGCACAACTGAAAGCCTCCATTCACTCAGAGGTTCAAATCAGATGCTCTGTTGTTGTCAGTATCACTTTAAAGGTACTGGTATTGTAGTGTTATTTTAATTATTTAAATCATATTCAGCCATTCTCAATGCTGCACGTACTTGTATGTAGCAATCTGTACTTTTATTTCTTTTGGGGGTTTTTTTTGCCACATTTAGTGACAAATTACTCTAAATGCCTTATGTCAAGGTAGAGGGTGTTTTTTTTTTATTTTCCATCATAATTTGACTGTCAGTGCTGGAAACAGAGAAAATGCGAATGTGACAATGAGTGTGGTCGATTAAGGTCCAACAATGAAGGCTACAAACATTTTCAGCTGCAAGAGAGACAAGAGCAAGGGACATACAAAGGCAGGGCAGGAGAGCAATGTTAAAGGATATTTTACCATGTCCTTTCGGATTAGGCCTGGAGATTGATATCTTCCAGTCAGATGAGTGCCTGATGTGAGTGATCCTGCCCCTCCATCATTGTGACATGCAGCTCTTGGCTAACAGTCATCCGTGTTGATGGGCACACCCTATGCCACAAGGGCCCTGGCTAACATACCCACCCACCTTCCTCTCTCCCCATCTCTGTCCACCTCGCTCTGCCATCTCTGTTCTTTTATTTCTATTGCCTTTCTCCCCTGTTTTCTGTCACCATGTCATGTCCAATCACTGTTTAGCTGGCGAAGCACTCAGTCGGGCAGGCAGGGAGCAGGAGCCCTAGGTAGAGAACTGCCTAACAGGCGTCAGGATGGGCACTGAAATGACTCTAATAATGGGGTCCCCGTGTGGTGCAGACAGGCTAGTCAGTTAGCAAGGCCGGGATGGGGAGTAATAAGTGTTTGATGTCTGCAGGGAAAGGAAGTGTGAAGGAGTACAGCCAACCCTGGACACTCGTGTCAGGCAGGTGCAGTCAGCCGGTGTCTGAGGGGAACGACTGTGGAACAAGACGTCAGATTAGTATTGATATGTGTCACACTAGAAGTTGCCAGGCTGTTTGTTTAAGAGTGTCTCAGAGTGGTAGCAACCATTTGGTAACTGATGTTTACCAAAAACAGAGAAGCAAGAGAACAACCTGATGTGCCTTATTCTTAGTGAAAGGCAAGACCTTTTTTAAACCTTTGTTAAGAGACCTTTGTCAATTTTATGATGCAAAGAAGGACAATATTGCATCTGTGCATATTTTCTATGCATGTGTAAAACTCCAGCAGCACCTCCTTTCATGGCTAAATTTGCTGGCCATCTTTGATTTGATGGAAATCACCAGTGACAGGTAGTGAGGTGCCATTTTGCCCACTGATGCGTGAAGTCCATCGTTGTCTGTGTAGTTGAGTTTAGTTAGCATGGCACTTAGCGACCGACATTGCTTTAGTGCCAGCAAAACACTGTCATTTATCTTTTGCTGACCAATTTTCGATGCTTTCTGCGCTGAACGCTTCTAGCTTTTTACAATGTGCTTGTTCAGCCAGACAGCGTTTCAGTCACCTCTGTGTGTAAACTATATGCCAAGCCTTCAACCCAATTCAAGCCCTAATATCAGAGTAAATGGGTTACCTTGAACTTCCATTGATAAAGCCACCTCTGTCCTTCCGAATATGGCTATCTAGTAACGGTTACTTTCCTTTGAGCAGTTTTATGTAGCTGTAATTGACCTGACAATGGGTTCATTATGCAGTCCCTTTCATGCTGTTTTGCCTGATAATTATTATTTAATGTGTTCGGATTGAGAGCATCATTAATTCATCCCTTCCTCCAATGTCAAAGAGATGAACAGTGAAGTTATCACTCTCTAGTGATTAATATTATGCTCTTTTGTTATTGAATCCTGTCCCAGTGATTAAACCTTCATTGAGTGACTCACAAGCCGCTTTTCTTAACAGCACCATTACTGAACACAGCCAAACCTCTAATTAGGATTTTCACTTTTTTTTTTTTTTTTTTTTCTTTTTATTCTATTTCGGTCAGAGGTTTGAACCACTTATCTGTGCTTTTCTTTTAATTAGAAATCCTGGGTGTAATGAGGAACACAATCGATCATTGTCATGCTGTGCGGTGTGCATGTGCGGTGATTTGTGATCCACATGTTGACAGAGCAAATGAGCGCTTGTGATTACTGGCGTCATTAGTGGTTTCATGTGCCCTTAAGGGTAGATGAACCCTTTGAATAACTCTAGCCATAAATAATCCAGCTTGTCATTATAGCGCTTACAGAAGAGTTTTTGTATTTTCCATTATGCTCACTGAGTTGACGAGAGGATGCCTCTGTGCTCCACGGGGACAGTGGACTTTATCTGTCGCCTTAAAACATCCTTCTCTTATCTCCAGACTCCAGAGCTACTATAACCAGTCCCCTTCCCCACGCATACACACACACACATACACACAGACTGTAATACTCTTTCTTCAGTCAAAATTTATGTGCCCCGGAATTCAATTTCCTTCCCATCCTCATAAATTGGAATTACAAAGACATTCCTCTGGTTATATCTGTAATTCAGCCATCAATGTATAATGCCATCCTCAATTTAAAGTGTTTGATTATAGCCATTCAGTGAACTGACAGTGATGGAGTGTCATTTTTCATAGATGAATCATTGTTGCCGATAAAGTCAGCAACACAGGCAATACAGTGAGCGTGTCATTGCACAACTAACTACAGATTTAATTTTTCCTCAATATACTAATTGCATTACTCTATTTATTATGTCAGTATTGAACCTTAACCACACCTTGTGACTGCTATAACATGAGCTGCAACTTTTTTTTTTGTTTCTTTTTGGCCTTTTGTGTATGTGTTGTTTTTATCTTTCAATTTTTTACTATTTTCTGACTTGAGGATTGGCCACCAGGTGGCATTTTTGATTAAAAAGTTATTACGTTTTCAGCCATAATATTACGTTGAGTCCAGTCTAAATCAAACACTAAGCACCCTGATGTGGCTACTGCTGTCCTTGCCATGACTTCAGGGATTTTCATGAATATACCCTTGCGGTTGCATACAGACCGAGTTAACTTCTTTTTTCTTCAAATGGAAACATTTACTGTATTCAATTAAAGTCACTTTACTGTCTTGCATGCTTTGCAATATTTCTTTAGTGTAGTTCTTCTATTGTAGGCAGTATAATCCATCCTTCCTGTCTTTTTTGCCTTTCTTCCATCCCTCTTTCTCTCTGGCTTCTCCCCTTCCTCTGCCTGGGTGAAAAATGGGGTGCATTTCCCTGATAGCCTGTGTGGATGTGGAGAGTATAAATGGCTAATGAATTACAGATGAACATTGACGCAAATTAATCTTCCTGATGTCCTAGGGTTATATGGCAGCTATTTAAAAGTTTAATCAATACGCTGAAGTTGAGAACATGCAGGCGCTGCAGTTGTTTGGCCATAGTAAACAGCCAGGAGAGGAACAAGGAAGCCCTGAGCCCTGGGCATGCATCATATCAACAGTTATTTATGTTTAATGGACTTGATATGTTTTATTGGGAGAGGATGAATGTCACTTTATTTTCAAAGTCACACGCAGGAGTTTTGTTTTAGAGCCAAGACAAGCAGGTGAGACCTTGGTTAAATGGTGAACTAATTGACAGAGGGGTCCATTAGCTGCGTAAAGATGGATTTGGTTTCAACATATCATATTAATCCTCCACATTTTTGTGAAAATGTGCATTATAAAAATGTTAATAAGAATATCCTCATGTTGGTGCCATCAATATTTTTATTTTGTATTTTATATTTTTCTTAAATATTCCTTTTTCTCTTGTGCTGACACACACACACACACACACACACACACACACACACACACACTTACATACGCACACATATTTATAGTTACATTACTGTTCATGTTGTTTACCATTTTTTGCAATTGATACCCAAACTAATAAATTTACTTTAAAGTATACTACTTACTTTAAATATATGTTTAGAAAACACAAACTCACTTGTATGAAATGATGATGTTAAAAGACACAAAAGAGAAATCACACTAGAAGTACAAGAAATATGATACATCCATTACCAAAGGTTTTAGCATACACTTCAACTGACTAGAAAGGAAACTATAACAGAAGTTAGATAAATTGGTACAGTAGTTGTTTTGGCAGTTTTTATTCAAATCACAGAAGTCTGCAGAAAAAGTTTTTTGACTCAGAGTAACTGCATATTTCATGTTGTATATAGTATGTATACTGGAAATTAGATTATTTTCTTGATCCTGGTAGAGGGAAACGGACAATGGACAACACCTTTAGTCCGATCACATCATTCAGCAGATGTTGCCGCTTTGTCTGCTTGTAACGTAACTGTGCAAAGTTGGACAATATTAAGAAGGTGTTAACCAGTTTTTATCGTTTATTTCTGTTTCTATAGCTTATTTCACAGTATAGACTTACTTTGGGATTTCTAGAGTGAATGTCCTGCATGAACATGTTCCAGTCCAAGCAGGGTTGGCCAGACTGAGCCCAGATTTAGTCACATAATTGATTTCTGTGAGCGTTTTCCTCAAACATCAAATGCATGTTCACATATTCAACAAAAGGCCTGGAAACACTGGCCCCTGAGTTGCGAAACTGTTTGTCTTTTTATCGATATATCAGACCATACCATAACAAAATAAATGTACGGATGTGGAAACACACATGCATATCAATACTATGCAAAACAATCCCATTTTTCTCCCCGGCACTGTGCTGTGTGTGCCAGCCTGCCTATCAGGTTTTTGTATGATACACCGGGGGATATCTGTCTATAGGCCTCCCTGTTGAGAGGAGGTGGCAACTCCATCTCATTAAATTGGTTTGAACTGATAAAGGGAAAGCTGGAGATGGATCATGTCCACAATAATAGCCCTGGTTCAGAGCAGCCTACGCCCCAAGCTCATAAGTCACTCTCGCACCAACTCTTATGAATGGCTGGCCCCGGCTCCATCTGACCCCATCCCCCACCTGCCCTCCTGCATTATTTCAGCCCTTAAAGATAATATATAAGTTCATTGCCTTGTTAATTGGCTTTTTTTTTTGTCATTGCATTTTCACCTAATGGATGGCAGCACTGAAGGAAACTTTGGAAAAGAGGCCACACTAGAGTGTGAGACAGAAAAGGAGAGGAGACAAAAAAAAATACAGCGACCAAGAGATATGAGAGAGAGAGAGAGAGAGGGGGATCAAATATGGAAAACAAGAGAGTAAAAATTGGAGAAGGGAAAGGAAGAGTGGAAACAGTTGCGATGAGAGGGGAGGATAGATGTATAAAGGAGCCAGAGCTAGAAACTCAGAGCGCAGGGAGTGGATTCATGCCAAAAATAGATAACCTTGATGTTAAAAGCTACATCCGTTGTATGTGTCTTTCTGTGACATATTGATGGCCCTTGAAAAGAGTCAAGCTGATTGTATGCAGGGAACAATCATTAAACCCACTCCATCTCCCTCCTCTGTCAGGTCCTTTCTTCTTCTCTCTCTTGTAAGGGTGTGTGTGTGTGTGTGTGTTTTTGTGTGCATGTACAATTGTGGTTGCGCTGATTAAATGCAGGGTATATGGCATGGAGTCCCAGCTGATACACCCAGACCAACCAAAGCATAGTTAATGTGTCTGAGATTGATTTAATAAAATAATAAATCAAAAAAAAAAAAATACAGACCTTTCACCTGACAAGCACCTTATTAAGGTGCAGTTTTACAGTTTATGTATATACGAGAATAGGCTTCTGTCCTATTTTAAATTTCACAAATTACAAATCACTATCATTGCTCCACTACTTCTACTTTGCTTCCTCATTTGGCACCCGCAGAAGATTGTCCCTGGAGTTTTTCTCTTGTCTCATGATACCATGACTTCAACTGGAAAAGCATGTTAACGTAAGAAAAAAAGGATCAGTCATTCGTGGACTTATCAAGTTACAGAAAATAAAACATGGGAATAAACACGACAAACAAGTGGGGCAGTGTGCTTCAGATTAATATGTTAGCAATATATTACAGAATATTGTTAAGTTATTTGGTCTTCCTGTTGCCACGCCGTATCACAGCTGTTTTAAACTGCTGTCATAATATTTGATTTTCACTATGTTGCCAAAGATAATTCAGAGTAAGGATTTAATTGTAATATATAAAGAATATCTGGAAAAAAAAATATTGATCAGATTCACCATTAACTTTGTTATTTATTGTCTATTTTGTTGTCAAATGAATGACACTTAAAACCTGCAGGTAGGTGAATATAGACCCTGTAAACAACTGTGCAAAAGTATTAAAAAAAAAAAAACCAAAAACAGTTACAATGAATTAGAAGTGAAAAGCCAAACGGATGAACTGAAAAACAAAAGATCCACATGGCTTAACATCTTCATTCAATTGTTTATATGATATTGCCATTACATCCCATAAAATAGGGGATAATATGGAATCGTAAGTGCTGCTGCCACTGCCACAAATCCTTCATGTCAGCCCAATAGTGTAAAACTTTTTGCTTCATTTTTTAGTACATAGCCATGAGATCTGGCATTTTTTGACATTAGGATTGATTGATTGGTGTTGCGTGTGGACTGAACTGACTAGATTGTAATTAGCAAAATAATGTGTCATTTTAAAAAAAAAAAATCACAATTTTTGTCATTATTGTTTTATTACAACACCCTTAATGTAAGCCTTGTAGACCAGTACCAAGTCCCACTTAGTTAATACCAGGCTATCCGAGCTAAACTTAATAAAAACAAAGTTAGTAAAGTTGTTTCATCTTATAGTACAATACCTTGGCCCCACATTGAGGTATATAAATCATCTCAGGCACCCAGGGGACAGTTCTGCAGGAGTTTCAGTACAAACACCAATGAAATCTCATGAACTACTGAGGGCCTGACACTGCAATGATCAACACCTCGTAAACCTCTCTTTATATTGTACAAGGAGGCCAGAATGCATCAGTTATTGTGCCTTTGACAGACCACTAGTGAAAAGTCCTCAACTGTGTGTTAAAATGTTTTAATGTCCATTGTAATTTATAGTCGATTTAGAGTCGATTTCCACCCTGACATTTTTGACTATACTTATAAAGAAAAATGTGTTGATTTCATAGCAGAGCTTTGTGCTTAGGGAGGATTTGTACAGCTGGCTTACTTGCACTGTGTCAGAGCAGCCCATCAAGCTCCCGTAGAGAGGACACATGCTTTGGGTAATCAGCTCTGAAAAGACCAGATTGTTTGACGATGAAGCCACACTGCAACATTCACCACGAGGAAGGAACAGACTGTACAATCCTTTAATAAAGACAAGAGGGTTCGCTTCTCCCCTTAAAAACAACAAAGTGCTGCATGACATATGCAGAACAAAGGCCTGATTGTTCCTCCACCAGGGCATGATGGAAACATTAGCCTCCACATTACTTTGTTAATCTGTCACTTTAATGGCGGCTCCCACTGTTCTAACTGTGCACTGACAAAACTGTGTATGGGCTTATGACAATATATGTATGGTTGAGAGTGTAGGAGTTGATTCAAGTGTGCCCACTGGTGCCTTAGGATAAACAGTGGATATCTACTCAACTACTAAGTTGGGAACTGTACAACTTGTTAATAAATATCAGTTGACCAAGTGGAACCCCGCGGTTGCGAGCGCGGCCGAAGAAGTCTTTATGTAAGAGTGTGCACGGCTTAGCTAGTACCTTCTCTATTTCCGGCCGCCACATCTTTCTCCTGGCTTCTCTCATAATAGGTGCAAGCTCTTGCTGTGAAGGGAATGCGGCTAGTTGGAATGTGTTTATGCACAAAGCACACTGCTTAATGTAGAACAGCGCTTGAGTTAGGTTGCAGAGAAAATTGAGACATATTCTCACACATCCCCTGTCACAAGTGAACAGACCTCATATCCCTGCTCTTTGTTGTCCTTATTCCTGATAGTTATTATATCGCTTCTCCTTCGATCACAGATATACTAATTTTGTTTTACGTGCTGCTGGGGAGTTGTAGGTCACACATTGCCAGGGCTTTCTGATTGGTGCTGGAGAATCTATAAATGTGTTCCCTCCAATCTGCCTCAGTCCCCACGAGCGAGTGCCGAACTCAGCAGAGTATGAATGCTTGAGGGACCTTTAGCTTTAGTTCCTTCATCTGTGAAGGTTAGCTCTGAAAGGCTTTGGTTGCAACCTACAAATATATCCCCTCTAGGTGATGTCTTATAGGAGCTGCCTTGGCTCTGGTACCTCAGTGGGTAATCTCTTTAAGGGTCCCACTCGAGGAGAGAGTGAGTTTCTCGCGGGGGAAGCTGTGAATTCGTGAAAGCCCCAGCACCCATGTGATCACAGCACCGTGAGACACCCCAAGTCCTCTGGTGTCAAGCCCAGTCTCCAGCCATGGCACCTATTCCCCCAGGCAACTCACAGCAGCTGGAACCCCCCCACCCCAACCTCCTCACTGTCAGAGAAGCATGCGCACACAAACACGCACTTACAGTATATGTATCCTTCACACACCGGTTGTGCAAGCAGGCACGGAGCTGGTCCGGGATTTTATCGGAGGTGACAGCTCCTCACACTTCAGTGTTTGGATCACCTCAAGTAGCTGGGCTATGAGGGGAAATGAGCACTGCTCCACTACAAAGTCCAGATTTAGATTGACTGAGCTTGTCCTCGGGCCTGTGGGCTGCTGCTGCTCCTGCACTGCTCCTCCGCCTGACAGAACACCCACCACTGCTGCAAGGGACTGGTGTGTGTGTGTGTGCCTGTGTGTTTTTGTGTGTAACTCTGCATACTCTATATGTGCCTGTGTGTGTGTGTGTGTGTGTGTGTGTGTGTGACTTGGTAGAGCCTACTTTGAAGCGTAGGGAGGGGGAGAGCAATGTGTCAGGCTTGGTTAGAATTGAGGGTGGCATCAGAATATGCTTGGCACTAATATGGCACCAGTATCTCTGTCCCTGTCTCTGCTTTCTGTCACTTAGTTGCCATTCTCTCCCCACCGTTGACAATGTCTCTTTGAATTATGTGATTGGACTTAGCGCTCGGAGCACCCCTCATCCTTTTGTGACACCGCCTCTCCCATAAGTCTCTCCTTTCCTGCCCTGTCTCTGGCCTGCTCCCCATCCACTCTTCTCCTATAATGCACTTGATGCCTATTTTAAAAAAAAATGGTGAAAGCTGTATCTGTTCTGCTGTCAGAGGATCATTGACAACACTAATGCCACTTGTCCTGCCTCATTTGGCGAGAGGTGACACCTAGCCACAGCCCACTACATTCATCAAGTGGCAGTGAGAGAGCTGTGACATCAAAGCGAGAGCAGACCAGCCAAAGAGGTCTGTGCTGCCCTCATCTTTCCTCTGACAACTCTTGTAACAACATAAAAAGCATTACTGACCATCTTGAATTCGTCCTCTAAGGTGCAGACAGGATTATAGTTAAATTCTTTCTATAAAGTAACCAAATTTGATTGAATGGGATTATGTGAAAATCCAAAAAGTCTAATTCCAGATCTTATTTTTTCTGAACATGTAGCAGACTTTGCATACTGTAAAGCGAATGAATATAAGACATATACTGTATAGACACTTAGAATGCACTATGCTCCTTCCTTGTTACGCTGAACTATAATAGCATGTGGACATTGGTTGACATTTAGATGAGTTTCTTTGCTTGACTTGTTTCTGCAATTTTTCTCTCAATAGAAATCAGGTTTCCAGCTTCTCCTTTTGACTCTCCAGAAGTACAAGTAGATTAATTCTATATCAGATTTTTTCAAAAGCAAGCTCAAATACTGTCTACATTTAGTGCTCATTGGCAAGGTTTGTGGCTTTCACGATATACGTCAACAAATTATCAACTTCAAAATGTAGGTTTATTTTGATTGTGTTATGTGGTTGGTTGCAGGATATTGCAAAAAAACCACCTGATTGGTTCCCATGAAACTTTGTGGAGGGATGGCGAATATGCCAGAGAAGAACCCATTAAATTTTGGTGCAGATGTGCATAAAGGGCAGGATTCAGGATTTTTTATTTAAGGGAAATGTTGGGTCAAGGCAAAGGTTTGAGCTATCTTAGTGCCTCTAGTCGGGTTTGTTTTATTAGCAGATCCATATACATATTCAAAAATATACCTGGACTGAGTGTGTGGGTGAGGGTGTATTGTATGTCGGTGGCTGTGAGCTTGTTGCCCTGAGGCCGGACTGGTCTTTCACAGGAACAAGATGCTCATCCATCCCAGCAGCAGCTCTCAACCCCTACAAGGAGCAAGCTCAGACCTTGTTCAGTCCTGCCAACTAAAGCTGAACTTTTGCTGAGTAGTAAACAAACTCGATTTTGTTTACATTCAGTATTTTTCGCTGAAACCTGTCGTCCACAAGCTTTGTTTTCAATTGAAAGATCTGTTCTGTCATTATGTCAGACTGTGTTTTTTTTCCTTGAGATGAGTTGATGATACTAGTAGTTTTATTAGTAGCAATGTTGCCAGATTTACTAGTTCTGCAGATCAATCACAAGATGTCTGTGTCACTTTGATCAATTGAAGCTGTTTGAAACCATTTGTGAATACAAGGGACCTTTAAAGAATATGGGAAACAATGTGACTGTGTTTCTGCTTTCTAATTATATTGGTCATCCGATATACCTCAGACAGTGATCCAGGTTGGGAACAAAGTCACACATCTGTAACTCTAAATCTACAATCATTTACTGTCAGTGAATATGGCTCAGATTTCTGTAGTAAAGTAATTGGAGTATGATTAGAGAATGCCAAGGGTGGACTTTGGCTGTCTGTCACTGAAATACTATTCCAAGACATAAATCAGGAACAAATTGCCAATGCGTATTCATACTTAGATGTACAGAAGGCCAGATGTGAACATGCTCAAAATAGTCTAGATGAATTGTAATCCTGTTGTTTATTACTATGACATGAGGTTGTAGTTTCAAACGGGTTTCTCAGTTTGTGATGATAAATGTTTTCTTCTTTCCTCATCTGATTTTCTCGTTCTGTTTTTAGGTGTATTGGCAAAGTGTCGCTATGTCTACTATGGCAAGCATTCTGAAGGCAACAGATTCATCCGAAACGACCAGCTTTAATGGACAGCAGGTCGGGATTAAAGAGCAGCATGGATTACGTTGGATGTTAGAAGATAAAGAGGTTTAAATCAACCTCATATTTATTAAACGGCACTGGTGGTGTTTTTGGCACCTGATCTCCACTGGAAAAAAATTGAAACTTTATCAAACTATTTTGTAACATTTTAATAAGGGTGGTGTTTTTGTACTCCATCCCATAGTTTTATGGCCTGCTCTGCCGAGCTTGGTCTGCTTCCAGCTTAAAGTCACTCAGAGATGACACTCCCACTGACATGATTGCCTGTAAGCATCAGCAGCCGCACAAGTCCAGATACACACACACACACGCAAGGACAGTCTTTCTCGCGGTCTTCCATGCAGTCAGTGACAAACAGATCCAGCCAATTGCATCCTTTTCTTTGACAGCCATGATGGATCACCTATCCAGTGCTGCCACTAATCAAAGATGAAAGGGGTGACGGTCACACACCTGGGGCCTGACATGGACTCATCTCTCTCACTCTCACACACACACACACTCATACTCTCATACATTGCAGTGTGACTGAAAAGGTTTTTAGAGCCTGTTTAGCGAGTCCATCCGTGCTTTAGTTGAGTACAGTCCAACTTGAGGCATTGTGTTCTGCCTTGTTCAGACTGTTCTGATCTTTAATTCATTTTATTAAAAAAAAAATTCAACTGAGCAATACTTTTGTTTCTTTTATGACTGTGTTGTGTGTGTTACCACTTTTTTTTTTTTTTTTATTAGCTTTTAACATTTCAATACCAGCTTCAATGAAGAACAGTTATAACAATTCCATTGTGATGCTTACGGTGCCCGTAGTAAGGAAAACAAATCACTTTATGTTGTCGAATTAAGAAAACATCTTCCTCAATTTGACACATGTGCTGCTCACACTCCCCACACCACCAAACACTGCAGGAAGCACAGATGACAACAGATATTGATGCTCGGATAGATATGGATATCAGATGCGCTTTAGCCAACCATCAAAGTTATTTAAGTTGGCGCCTCATCAGTGATAACAAATAAACAAGTATATAAATACTTATACTATATACTATACTAATAAACATAATTTCTTTTTTTTTTAAATATTGTGATAGCTCGGTGTGTTTTTCGTGGTGTTTTTTGAATTTGGCAGACTAAAAATAAGCAGAATGCAAAGGTTAACAACCGGTATCTATGCCATTACAATCTTAAAAAAAAGACAAAAAACTTTTTTCCTATATTATTGAGTCGAGAGTGGTTGCAGGGCACATGTTGTCAAATTGATCAAGCTGTTAAATTTGCTTTTATTTTGCCTATATTTTCTTATTTTGCATTTGTTGAGTTCTATCTGCCACCATGATGCACAAACTGCAGTACAAAATCTTCCTAAAAATGGGATATCAACTCAGACTGTTTACATTGTGTAATACTTTTATGAATGTCGTGGTTTGAAAGTGTTTTTTTATTGGACAACCTAGGGTAAAGTGGCAACATTTTGGCAACGTTGTAGTCTGAGATTGAAATGTTTAATGTGAAACTGTATGAGCTGAACGTCTTCAAGTGATAAAAAGTGTTTAACAAACGTGTCTCATTTCAAATTGATATGGACAATGAAGCATTTTCTTCTGCCACCACAGCACACTGTTTCCTAATGGTCAAATCTCCATCACATTAACATGTTTTCCCTGTGAGACAATCAATAGAGGCCATCAACATTTTAACTGCCAAGTGTTAGTCTTTATTACACTCAAAGTAGGTAAAAACTAAAGACTGACTGACACATCTCACGTCAACTCCTGAGGCGTTATTACAGTGCTTTCATTTTTGGAGGTGAAGCAGATGAATAAACCATGGTCGTGGGGCATTTGTAAAAGAAAAAACATGGGCTTCATTCCAGCATGTCAGTCATTCACAGATACATGAAGGAAAGGTCAGAGATACCCTTATGCAATGTTTGTCCACTATGTCTGTATCTGACATGTATTTATTTCTTTCCATCTATCAGCAAACATTTAGGCTAGTTTACAAGATTGACTGTGCATGAGAGTAAGTATGTGTGCATGTGGTTACACACCACTTCCTGCAGTACTTTGTGACCATATTCCAGCTGACACACCGTTGAGGAGCCTGGTCACTAGTGCGGGCGTTTCAAGATGACAAGGTTTATTTGTCTGTGTTTTGATATGCTCAGAGGAAACTTGGGCTGACAGTCGGAGGAGGCAGGAAGAGGGGGAGCCACAACAAGT
>KV751325.1:10088039-10145792 GCA_001698575.1 Mola mola
CGTCCATGTTAATGTTCAGCGGGTGATTGCGTGATTGTGATTGGAAGATTAGAGGGAACTGCCTGTGCTAACTGTACAACAGTTAAAAAATATGACAATATTCAGTTACTTTATTCTCTGAGGTGAAGTTATATTCTATATCCGAGAAGAAGAGTACTTAACATGTAATAGAATATTTCAACAAATTTAAAATAATCTCAAAATAAACATAACAGGAACAAATTAGAGCCTGCTCAAGAGGGCTACCAACATGGACGTGCAATAAAGCAGTACAGATGCACAATGATTAACAAAATTATCACCACTGCTGATGAGGGCTAATGTGATGAGTAATAGTATCAGTAAAGTAAGCCAAATGTGCTCTGTAATCAATATTAGCTGCAGTAGGTAAATCATAACACAATACATCCATGATCATGATACTGATCATGAGCACTAAATGTACACTAATATCCAACGAACAACAGCTATTGACTACACAAATATTCAGAGTTGAGACAAGAAACAACTAAATATTGAGACAGATACAACAGGTTGACCAACCAACACGCTGAATGTGTGCATAGTTGAACTGTGTCATTGTATTTGCCCGTGGTTCAGGCCTGTACTGTGAGTTTGTTTCCAACCACAATGTCTTTGCTGTCGAAGCAAGCGGTTTTTCTGTTTACACTGCTACAGACTTTATGTATATGAAAACAGTCTCAACAGTCTTTGAGTATTATAAATGAGCCTAACTTTCCATAAAGTGAGTTTACCAATTTTACTGTCATGTTTTGATTGCGGTGATGTGAGAGTGAAGACCACATGCAGATGATTATGAAGGAAATGTACTAACAATGGGTATGGGTACAGAGCACAAATTACACAGACAAACCACAGACACACAGTACACAATGTTTATCAGTGTATGTGTTTCATCCTAGTCTGCACACAAACACACACACACACACACACACACCTGTAATATACTGGTCAGCTATAAAACATTGAACATGCAGACAGAAACTCCACATGACAAGCGTACACGTACTTCTGTTTGTCGCGGGACTCCCGGGTCTTAGTGCTGCGGTTCTGTCGGCTAGAGGGCGGGATGGAGTGAACGGAGGAGCTCTTTTTGCTGGAGGAATGGGAGGAGTGGGAAGAGTGGGACAAGCTTGTCCGAGACTGGCCTGCATTGTGGTCGAACTGCATGAGGCAGAAGATCAGGTCTGTGGGCACGAGCTCAAACTCATACGGTGGGTTCGTGATCACATACCTGCCCATAGACAAATGTTCAGAAGGATTAAACTTTCATGATCCTCATAGGGAAGCAGCAAATAGTGAAGGATACATTATGGAATAAAAGGCACATACAAAAAACACTGTATCACCAGATCATTTAAAGGAGTGATATAGGTGAATGTGTGAGAAAAAAAAAATCTAAACTTTAAGATGTGTAAAGCTGCATTGTTTGTATTCTGTAATATTCATAAATACACACATACAAATGTGTAAATTCATATAAGACATCAGAAAATATGCTGCAACATACCATCTACAAAGATTAAGCTTTTGACTATGAGGACGGTCTAAATGACACAGCATATACAAATGCATCAAAATGGATATAAGAGCTGGGTGTTACGGCCTTAAAATAAAATGATATCGCAATTTTTGGGGCATTTAATAATACATACGGCAATATGTTTCCTCAAAAGGAAACTTTTGATAAATAATCATCATAATTGGGATTTATGACTGAAATGTGTGAAGGAAAATGTTAGACCAGGTAAATCTTTCTTTTGAGTTCAGAAAATAACATCATTTTATTGTAAAGCAGCCTTTAATTACACAGAACAAAGAAGGAATTTGTACCGTTTTGTGCACTGGCTGGGTGTACCAAGATGAGCGTCTCTTAATCTGTAGATTCCAAAACACAGCATGTTGTACGTCTTCAATGCCTTACAGAATAAATCCCCATAGCAGCCACCATCCTGGTGATAGAAAAAAGAACAAAACAAAGACAACATCAGTGAGTGGCATGTCTGACTAATGATGTTAATCAGTAAAAGTAATTGTAAGCAAATTCTCTGTAACGAAAATCCAATGCTCTGCATTACTGGCGCTGTTTTACTTGTGCATGAACGCCAACTGCTGGCAATGCACGCTGCAACAATCAGCAATGTTTTAGAAATATGGCATAAATCAACTGAAAAAAAAAATACCGCAGTTATGGTAGTTCTCCATAGCAAAAACAACATGGTTGGAACCAATTAAACTTGGAATTTCCTTGGTTGTGTGATTGTTCTCTCTAAAGCCTCTTCCCTCTCCACCTAATAAGTCCTGCTTTACGTGATCACTGTTCTTCACATCGGAATAAAGGCCGCAAGGAGTGGGGGCGGCCAGATGTGTGCTGCTGGGTAGTGCCAAAACTTGTCTTCTCCGCGTAAACATCCACTTACCCCCAAGTCAGCAAATGGCCCATCATAGAGGGCTAGCTGGGCGACACGACACCTGTCTCTGTTGGCCAGTGTTTGCGGTGTACTGTAGCCTCCTCTGAGAGCGTTTTCTTCAGCCAGCAGGGCCTCCAGCTCTGGTGTAGCTCCCCCTGTCACCAGAGTCCGAATCAGCGTGAGGATGTTATCGTTGAAGTATGTCTGGAGAGAAGAGTACATGCCATCAGAGTCACAGGCAAGGAGGTGGCAGATGGGAAAGAAAACGCTGCTGGTAATATATGGACCCGCAGCATCGGTGATACAATCGCCGAGCTGACTGCGAGGTGAGTAAGACAAAGTTCAAAGTGTGCAAAGTTTTTATTGGTTAAAATAGTAAAAAAACACCAGCAACATTGTAGTATCATCAGCTTGCGGCCTTTATCAGAGTCATCATGAAACACATGACAAGCAACATTTAAAATAGTTATAATAATAGAGAAAATATATAGAGAAATATAAAGACAAAAACACTTTACAACCATGTTAATGAGATACGTCATGAACAACAAAAACGGTCATGTCCTTAGAAGTCCAAAATACTTTTCTCTTTATCCTGAGAAAAAAGACATTACCACTTCTATGGCTGGACTTAAAAACACAGTGGAAATGTGATATATTGGATTAAAATGTCAACATGATTGGTCACATGATTCCTTTTAATCAAACCTCAATGTTACTGCTGTGTTTCACTGTTTTAGATAACAGGATGTCTCACAGTATATCTCACCATATGGACACTATAGACACTCTTTTTGTTTTACAGGTAATAAAGTCCTTAATGTTAGCAGTCTTTCAATTGTTTGGGTGGTCAGAAGACTTAAGATTCTTAGTGTATTGGCATTGGCATATAGGGTCCACACTTGGAATTGCCTGGAAGAGGTTTAATTGTGGGTTAATTGTACAGAACTTAACCAATAAAGAAATAAACTTATCGTAAATTGGATGTTCTGTAAATATTCATTGTGAAACCGGTACATGTACACAGCACTGTTCACTCAACAGTGATCTACACACTATATGATGCCCGCTTTCCTTCTGAAACAACAATTTGACTGCACTCGGCAAGTGTCAGGTTCTCTTGTCCTTCAAGCCAATCAGGACTTGCTTTTTCCACATGTGAAGACAGCCGATGTCACTCGGCAGCCGGGCCAGAGTGGCAGCTCCTCTCCCCGGGCCCTTGACAGGCCTGCAGCGCTTCATGATGGATGAGCACTGTCCATTAGCTGGCTTCACCTCTGACCAGTGCCAGACTACAGCTGACGCCTGCTCTACCCCCTGCTCAGCGCCGCTCTGCACGCTCCTCTAACCCTTCACTCAGAGAGGGCTGCTGGAATTAAGCCATCACAGCACCAAAGGGGAAAGCCGCAATTGGCCATGAGAAGTGGGAGAGGAAAAAATGAGGCGCAGAGGAGGATTTTTTCTTCTTTATCTTATCCTCCGTGCAGCAATGATGCTGTTAAAAAATGTTTCATGACCGGTTACAGCTTGTGTCATCGCCGCTGCGCTAATCTTTAACAGGACTCTTTAAAGTTGAATTCATAATACTAAGGATGAGGAGTGATGCCACCTATTTCCCCGTTGATGTCAGTGGAGCTGGTAGTGATGTGTAATAAATCTAAAATACCATTTCATTTACAAAATTCTGCATACTTGAAATGACAAAATGTTCATTTAAACCTAGTCTATTTTCTATCCCGAGGAAGCATTTTAGCGTTTTAGATGATCTCCTCTCCTCTTTAATTGCATCTATTGATATGCATGAAAAATGATAACAGAATTGTTTAAAAGTTTTCTGTGGTCCATTTTTCCAGACTTATTCAACATATAGTTGCTCACCCCATCTGGAAGTTTCTACCAGTCCAAAAGCATGCAACTGCTCGCCAATCAGCATGCACCTGCAGTGTGACTACAGTGTTCTACTTTTTCTTTTCAAAATTCTCAATATGTTATTGCACAGAACAAGCAGGTAATCAAAATATTGTGATAATGTGTGTTGCAACACGCATGGTTTTATGATATCAAGGTTTTTGGAAAACACCCAGTGCGTGTACTCCGTGTCTGAGAACTCACCGCGCTCATCAAGGAGTCGAGCACGCTGACAGCGAAGGCGGTGCCGCAGGCGAACGGCTGAGTGAGGTACAGCTCCGTGTCTGGGTCGTCATCGTCGTCTTGGTCCAGGAACTGAACGTTTGAGTCATTGACTGAGAGACGAGGGAGAGGAGGTTAGTGTGAGGAAATATAAGCATAAGAGCAAGAGAAAATAAGCACACACACCAACACATCCAAGAGTTGTGAAAAACAGAATTCACTGTTTGCACTGTGAAAGATGTGGAAACACACAGTAATATATACGTCTCAGGTAGAGTATATACAGTAAGTATTGATCCAGCGTTTGAGCTTGCAATATAATGTAGCACTGGGTGTACATTATATTTTACCTTGACACTTTGCAGTTTTTACAGAAGCAAATATTTTTAAATACAAAAAATATCAGGAATTAAATTTATTCAAACAGAAAGTTTTAATTGAAATAATAATGACTGAATATCAGTCAGTTTCTAATTAAACTAAATCTATAATCTATATATTGTTATCTTATATGTATGTATTTATAATTACATAGTATGAAATAAAAATATATATAATTATAGTTAGAATTTATTTAGCATTTTGAAAATAAAATATACTGTATATGACATGCATGGTGCATTTCATACATTTACACAAACCACAACTTCAGGAGAAAATAGTAAAGTATGTTAAGCATACACAGTGATAACCATTGTGGAAGTCCCCATATATTATATATCATACAGATATTCTGCTTTAGTACCTCAGTAGCCCGTTTACTTGATCCTTTATTTATTCTTTGATTTTTGTAAGTTACTTTAACACAAAACCACATCCATATTGCAGTATATTATCAATCAAATCCTCAGTCAATAGACAATTACCAGTTTATGGACTAAGTGAAGCTTAAAATAGTTTTATTCTATAAATACTGCATAAGGGTATTTCTTGATGCGTTCAGTAAAAATGTGGTATAAAAAGGGAGACTTCAACAATGGCTACTATGTTACATGAAAAAGAGAATCATGCATGCAGAAATTCATGCCGTCTTTTTCAGAGTTGTCCTTGATGAATGTGTTTGCCACATCATCACCTTAAGGAGAACAGTTCTAAAATATTTACCTGCACCCTAAAAGTCAAATTAAAGCCAGTTAACAAGACAGTTTTTAAAAAATCTCATGATTAGTCAGGTAATCAGGCCTTCTGAATGAACTACCGTGAAAATAAAAAAAATAAAGAAACCGATAATCTTAATAATATTATGGAGATGTTTTTACTGTCCTGTACTCTCAGGCGTAATTGGAAGAATCAAAGAGAGCAAACTCTGCCTAGCTGCAGTTGGCACAGAGGGTACTATAAACGAGTATTACTGGGAAAGCGAGCATCACACAATTTTGGGTTGGACTTCTCTGATATCTGAGCTTCAGAGATATGGTCTGGAGAAGGCGAAAAAAAGAAACTGGAAAATGAATTTTAAAGATAAACAAACAGCTTAAAAGATGGTTTGATGGTGAGTTTTTTGTTTTTGATATCTGATTTCTTCCCAGGCTTCCTGCGCACTGTGGAACAGAAATGTCAGTCAAAGAGACAAGGGGCTGATGCAAACGGGCCGGGGCCAAAAGACTGAACTGGGGAGAAGGGCATGAGTGTGTGCGTGTCTGTTTGGAGGGGGAAGAGGTTGAGGGTTGCTATGAAAACAGCCACAAGGACAGACTGAGCATGATCAAAAGCCTAGTGATGCTCTGCAAACGCAATTGGAGGGGGAAAAAATACCCCAAAAAGAAAAAAAGAAATCATTGAAAAGGGGCCAAAACAAGACAGTCAATTTCAACCAGAACGAAGAGTAAAAATGTGTTCAAAGGGAAGCCATGGGAGCAGTGAGGGCCTTGACTGCAGCCAGACAAATCAAGACAAGCTGATGAGGAGCAGAGCGGTGGAGCGAGGGAACGAATGGCAGCAGAGGACAAAGGCTCAGCTTACCCAGCTCTGTTATCATTTGTATGCTGGTTCCACTTTTTTTTTCCTGACTGAGTGAAACCACTGGCAGTATTTTGCCAGGTTTAGCTTATGGCAATGAAACAGTGCAGGGAAGGGGAGAAATTGTGTGGTTATTGATACAGTTGCGAAGAAGGCATTTGGCTGTCTCACACTACTCTTGTCAAGTCCAGAGTTACACTGAGACATTCGTGGTTGTCCAGTGCCTAAAAGTTAAGCGCCCCGGATTAAAGCCTACAGTCGATGCAAAGCCAGAGCTGTTGCGGCACTATACCACTAAACAAGAATATATTATTCATGTTTAAAACCGTTATAGGGATAAACATAATTAAACCCACCTACTTCATACACCAAACAAAACCTATTATGCAACATGCAGATTAGACGTATCTTTATGTTTCAAATTAACTCTAATCTGCTCCTGGCCCTGTAAACTGGACGTATGACAAGGTAATTACTGTAAGAGGTTCCACTCTCTCCCATGTATGCTCTCACTCCTTCCTCTCATGGAAGACAATGTCATCACATCTAGTGTTAGCTATGAAACTCGTTAGCTACGGGCAAGCAGAGGCACAGCACTGGAGCCACTAGTAGCACAGCAACTAATGACTGCAACACAGATAGCATCTAGTTGTGATGATTACGAATGCAGTCTGATGGGACAGCCTCTCTGCCACATCAGTAAATGGCTAGCCTGGTTACAAGTAACATTAGGTAGGTCCTTTCTCTTTCTGGCCTCATGCTCCACTGCTCCCTAATTGGGCCAGGGGAGACAGAAAGGCCAGTCTCTGCAGCTTTAGAAGCCCCCCTTGGAGATCTAAAAGTTTCATGAGTCCCCACCACCAGTGGGAATACAGCCACTGCCATTGTTATTAATAAATGGACCCATTTTGCAACCAAGGCAGTTTTTTTTTCTTCTCTTTCTACCTTTTCATCCCCTTTCCTCTCTCACCCTCTCCATCAGGCTGAGTTTCTTGTGTGCATTAGGGGACAAATTGCAGGAGATGTAGGTGTAGCTCAAAAGATGCCCATCTGACATCCTCAAGTTACAACAGACTCCATTGCCATCTGGAGCAAAGATAGTTTACAGACCTTGCTGGTAAGATTAGCAACAAAAACTAGCCAGATCCAATAAATCATATAATGTACAGTGAAGGTGAGCAAAACTTCTGATAGCAAAAATTCCACACCAAGCATTCTCAAGTCCGTTTGAAATGGGATGAGTCCGATCTTTTGGTGGCAAGATGACTACATCTTGGATTTACAGCTATGTGTATATATGAATAATGATCCGACATTATTGGGTATGTCACGCAGCGCTGGCGTTTGAGGAGGGTTGAAACGGTTTTACCTAGTTCTGTGATGATGGGGATGTTCGAACCGGTGGTGACGGAAGCCTGACGCACAAAGCCATGTACTGGACTGCTGTCTGGAGATGACCTGTCCATTCCAGGAGGCGTGAAACCTGGACAGCACATATAGATTTGTAGAAACAGAGACGGAAACAGCAAGTAAGCAAAGCAGAGGTTTAAAGTTTTCAGAATGAACATTAACTTGCAGAAGAGAGCCTGTCTTGGCCATTGAAGGCTAATCATTGTACACCCTATATCATTGTCATACACCCCCCACTTAAAAGCATGGAAAATGGGTTGCCTGCTAAGACATCATCACTTGATTTGCTTTGTAGTTACATGGATTAATCGATAATCCAGAGAGACAAGATGTCAGAAAACGTCATCAATGTGGAACTTTTTCAAGACAGCATCAAGTATTAGCTTTAGCTAGTACTGCCTCTGGCTGTGTCATGGGCTAGCTTTGTTTCAGTTTAGTTTAGTTTGAGTTTACTTTCTTTAGTTGCTTTAGTTCCTTAGTTATCTCTGTTGTGTTTTGTTGGTTACCCACCACAGATCACACAACCAAAGTGCAGTTATTACTGTTTGTACTGTAGTTAGACTACTGCAAACCTCTCTGCAGACATTTCTGAGAAATTATACATATATATTGTATGGTTTATTGTGGCAGTATTAGTATTGCTTTTTCTTCCCCACCGTAGAAGCAAAAACCTACATGTCTCATGAGTGTGTTTTCCTACAGCTGTGTCAGATACACGAGGCGGTGGCCTGGACCTGTATCAATACCATTACACATAGTGCAGGTCAGCTAACTCAGCACAAATTTGTTGTTGTGTGCTTTCTGTGTCACACATATGGAGTGACAGAAAAACAAGGCTGAGGATCGAGGGCTAAGTGACCAAGGTTCCTGCCTTAAAACTGCAATATAGACACTGCGCTTTTAGCGGTCAGCCAAGGCATATTTAGCATTCACGTCCCTCCATCAAGCAGCAGACATAAATTTTAGATGTTGTTCATTTTGTTACAATAAAATTGGTGAAGTGGATCCCGAAAAACCTTTTATCAGAAATGGCGTGGCTGAAAACCGTGAAATACAAGTGCAAGTGACAGGAGTATGAATTCACATGACTACACATTTTTGCATTTCCTCAAAGTGACAAGTAAACACCTTAAATCTGTAATGCTATATGCATAATGCATCAGCTGTGTTTTGACATCCATCATTTAGTGCTGGCTACAGCAAAATGCCAGCCTGTAGTGCCACCACCAAGGAAACATAATGTGGAGAATATATTCAGGTCACAAAGTTTTAAAAGGACTTCAAATCTCTGTGTATGTGTGTGCGTGTGTGTGTGTGTGTGTGTGTGTGTGTGTGTGTGTGTGTGTGTTTTCCTTATCTGTCAACAAACTCGATGAGCTGCTTACATTACAAAAGAGATCTCCTATCCTTTTGCAACAGAAAAGACACCAAAGAGTTTTGGTACACAACAGGAAGCACACACTGAACTGAGGCATGGATAATCATAACTCTTGTTATACCAATTATTGAACTTGAAAATAGCAGAGGTTTGACACTTGGAGTCAGTCTGGGAGCGCGAGCTTAGACAGTGCGAACATCATTTTGTCGATGTCCATAAAGGATGATGTTTACTCTGGTGCAGAGTGACGGCATGTTTTTTTGGCGCTCCCTCTAAAATGCTGCTCTTTATCAGAAGAGAGTGAACATTGGGACGGCACTGAGCTGTAGAGGAACGGTTTCTGTTCTGCGCGGAACAGGGATACATGAGGCCTGCTGCTGAGCTGCTTTCAAAACGTGTTGGGCTTCAAACGGCTCAAAAGTCACTGATCTGATCATGCTTAATTTCCTTAAATTAATTCCGACAAGAATTACTCCATGAAACATTCTATGACACAAAGTTTCTATACAACTAAAAATACCTTAGAGACTTATTGGGTTTCATAATTGGCATAGACTTGTGTTATATTTTGGCAGTTAGTATATTAGTTTTTATTCTCTTTATTGCTTAGAAGTAAGAGTTTAAGAGAAATTCTGATCAAGCACAATGTGCTGATCTGCTGCGGGGCTGTAACCTTGTTTGTTCTGCGCCAACATAACAATAGACAAGTGGGATCTGGGTTACATACCCCCTTATCCCTGTAGCCCCCCGGGCACAGCAATGCGGTTGACTACATGCTGCAGCAGCCGTGAGAAGTTCTCCCCCAGGAAAGAACATGTTTACTTATTCATTTGCACATTCTTGTTTCAAATTCTACGCACAGTGTCTGAATGGGAGCATTGCTAGGAGGAAGGAATCCCCAAAGCAATACCTACGATACAATAGCAACGTCTGGGTTGTATGCATGATTGCATGTCACTGTGGTTTATATGTGTGTGAGTGTGTTTTATAAAGTGAAGTATTTATCACTGAAATGGGTGGTTGATGTAAGACCCAATTATTGATGACAATAGGCTCCATCCATCGACCCTGGAAGAGGATATAGGCTACTGGTCCCGCATATTGGTGACTTTGTGTGAATAGTGTTCCCGAGAGCAGCATGTTCTAAGATTTACCCCTGCTTATTTTTGCTCGGTGTCACTGCTATTGACAGCGCATCACTCATTCAAGGCTGGAGAAATAACAGCATTGACATTCTCCTAAAACATATGGAAGTGCTTTACGCTAAAAGATAATAGCGTTTTGGAACTTCAGCTTTGATTTGTATGTACAACAGTCACTGTGGTGGCACTAAATAGTACCGGGCTTGAGGCATGTCATGCCTTTCGGGTTAATCATAAACTGAGGATTACCTGTTTGTGGAGGTTCATGAATAGATTATTCCGGCGTGTTGTCTGCATCTGTGTATCGCACAGATTTAAACACGGAGGGGTGTGTGTGTGTGTGTGTGTGTGTGCGTGTGTCACTGTTTTGCTGTGACTAATGAGGAGCAGCTGAATTGGTCTGCCTGGTGATTTGTACTAGCTGCTTAATGATGATGAGGCCTGATGGGATGCCAGGTTCGTGTGTTTGCAAACATCAACAATCTGTTCCAGACGATCTGCCAGACACCAGATCAGGGGGAGCAACATCAAATGACACAGTCATGTTGATTACATCATTAAAAAATATTATCAAGGAGGTTTAGCAGCAAGTAATTACCAGGAACAAGGCTTAAATGATCAGAAAATTATGCGAAGTAAACACTCTTCAAAGGCTTGATGAAGCAATCAATGCAATGTTTTGTTTGCGCACTTCTTAAGGAGTTACAGTAATTTGAACGGTAGATGCTACTTACAATGCACTTGCAGAGTATTTCAATTAGGAATATTTAGCAGGCTCTGTGCTTGAACTGCCTCCATCTCTCCTGTGTGGCCTCCCCAACTCCTTCCCTGCCTTTTTCCATCTTTGACTGCCATAACCTGTCCCCTTTGGGCATCAGTTAAATAGGATGCTCCTTACCTTGGGAATTAGCCTGTAAGACCCCAATGCTGTCATCAAACTGCATAGATTTGATGTTGAGTGATGCCAAGATGCATTCCTTATCCTGCAGTGAAGCGTCTTCGATATTGTTCTGATTGGCTGACAGTATTACGCACATGTCGCAGAGGTTGATGTTGACAGCCCTTAAATCTGCCCGACTTAATGGTGTACCCTTCAGGGTGAGGAGAAGAGAAGGAGGGAGAAAGACACAAAGACAGAGAGGGAGAGAAATGCATGGAACAGCCAGACAAAGGGGAGAGAAAAACAAATTTAAGAAGGGAGAAGAATGGAGCTCTGGGAAATCAGTTAACAAGTATTCTTGTTTTGGGGCAATGACATTCCACTGATCTAACTGGGCACTACAGAATCAGAGACATGGACTAATCTAAAGGCTAGCTTGTGCTGAGGGCTGTGTTTGGGATTCTCCTTTGATCATCAGCCAAGTCAGGCCTAACAAGCTCTAAGGCAGCAGCCTGCACTATCTGCCATGGACACTGCAGCTGCAGCACACATAAACTTAAGATATGCAGAATGTGTCACTGCGCTGGAGTGAATGATCATTCATTTGAGTAATATGTGATCAAATCAGTGCACGTTAACTCCAAAATGTCAGTGTGGTGTTGGTTAAGAGATTCTGGTTTAAACGTGTTTCCCAGAGCAGCGAACTGGTTCACTCACAGGTAATATGGAGACCTTGGGGAAGTTGTGTAAAGTTTCCCATTCTCTCCGCAGGTAATCCAGCGAGCCAACAAAAACTATAGGCTTTAGCTCGTGGTAATGGAAGTTGCTGGCTCTTAAAGGCATCACCAAGTTTCGCAGCCCCACTAAAGCGGACGTGACATCCCCAAATATACAGACCACCACATGGCCGCTCAGCACTGTCATGGAGGCTTCACTCCGAGTCTGCAGGGAACAAGAGGGATACGGAGGAGGGGGGAGGACAGAGAGAGAGAGAGAGAGGGGTGAGGAAGATTGCAGTCAGAGAAAAGACCAAAGGAAACACATTTACAAAACTGTTAACATCTTATACATCTGATATAAACTCTTATAAACTCTTATATTTGATAGTTCGTTAACCAATATTTCGCACATCATTAAAAACATTCTATTTACAGGCCTCGCCGCATATAGTTTGGTTAACCACTATTCTGTTTATAAGCAGTTTATTGGAGAAAATGTTGCTGATTCAATCAGGCTGAAAAATGCAGTTTGTAAGATTTTAGGCATGAATGATATTTAGGAGTACGACCACATGGAGTAAAAATAAAGAAATACCCTCTCTTGTATCAAACTTATGTTGATATAAAACAAAAGAAACATTAACCTAACTCCCAACAGCCACCCTAAGACTAAGTGAGAATTTAAGGTAGACCTTACAAGGGCACTAGGGACACTGGTGTGTTGCTGAAACAAAGGCAACAAATATGCTTGGATATCAACTTACCCAATTTGCGTGGCCAAGGTTGACCACTGCCCAAACAAACTATTCAGAGACCGAAATGCTTACAAACTGCCATGTTAAAACACCACAGCAAACACATGCGTGGTTGTTAAAATGCTGTTCACTGATCCTTGGTGGATACATAGAGATAAATAAAAAACCATAAACTCACCTTTACACAACAGAGAGGCAGTGAGAGAAATTTCGATACATATTAGTATGTGACTGCGCTGCTACAACAATGAGGATGACCCTTTTGTCCAGAGCATACTTACTTTTGTTTTTCCTAATCTGTAACATTTTAGAGGACGTAAGTGTCACAGCCCTTTGCCCCACTCACCAGGATGACTTTTTCGATGTCCTTTGATGGGCACCAGTGAAACATCCCTGTTGAGTCATACCTCTTCACGTTCATGTCCATGTTCTCGATTTGCTCATTGCAGGGAATTAGAAGAGGGTCGTGTCGACTGAGAAAAAGTAGCAGAATTATAATGAGTGTTTTCTGAAATAATTGTGGGTAAACTGGTAAGATGAAGGAGGCCAAAGACCACATGAGACTCTCTCGATCTACTGTCTATTCAGACAAAGTATTAAAGGACTCATTCATTGTTAAAAGACCTCTACTGCAATACAAACTGCAGCTGCATCATATCACTCCAACATTCCTTCTTCTCCTTGATGTCAAGTCATCAGAAAACTCCGAAAGACCCTGATACTCACAGTGGTGCAGAGAACAGCAAGATGTGAGTGCTACTGACTGAATGGCATGACAACACAAGGCCAATTACCAGCTTTTACCCTCTCTTCCACTTCCTGACGCCATGCAGCGCAAATAGTAAAAGCTCCAACAGGCTTGCACTTTAAATATTTCAGGAATTTGCCCAATCACATTTTGCCTTCTCAACTGATGCCCATTAATGTTTCAACAGCATGTCACAGCCAAACAGACTAATCCACAGCAGTGGGCTGCTGAGTTTTATCCGGTGTAACACTGACCATGAAAGGACTTCTGTCAGTCCTGTTATACCGCCTTTCTTGTTTTTTTCACTTGTCCTAAAGGCAGTGTTCTCACAGTTCCTCTGCAGGCAATCCAAAAAAATTCACCCAAAACACGCAGTCAGGAAAAAAAAAAAAAGAGAAAACTTAGCTTTGTTCCCCAATTAACTTTGCATGTTTAATATCAATGCAAATGTAATTCATTTGCAGTTCGACAGCGCTGTTCAGATTCCAGAAGTGAGGGAACTGCACAAACACAGGCATTAGAGTAAAATGTGAGAAAACATTTAAAGAATTTGACATATTTCTCTCTCAGCATCACTCTCTCTATCCTTTATCAACACTGTCATTCACTGACATGGCTTTGATGATGCCTTTTCCTTCAGCCTGCATTTGAGTTGAATACATCGCAGGAAAATCTACGTTTAAAAAAAAAAAAAAAAAGCTGTCAATTAGCCACCCTTTCTCTCCACCTCTCTTCCCTCTATCAGTTAGTGCAGGTGATAATAACACTGACAGCATTTAGTGTTTTTACACTCAGCCTGAATCTTTCATCCAGAGGCGCGTGTTGCGCCAATCAACTCCACAGAGCCCCCGTCACTTCAATCTGCTCAGCTCTGCTTGCCTCCACACAGGGGCTGACTGGCGTATGCAGGCGAGCTGCCGCTCCAGCTCTCTCTGCCAAGACAGCTATCTTTCACGGAGCTGTCAGCGGAGTGACTGGCAGCCTGTCAGAGGCTCCACACACCTCCTTCTCCCTCTGCCTTCTCTCTGCCTCAGGTTGAACCTACCGGAAGACTCAGGGAGAGCAGACACGACGTCTGCGCCACGCTGCCACGCCCAAGGGATATCAGCTGTGGATGATACTGTGACATCTTCTGCAATTGGATGCATGTCACCAGTCATGACCCGTCAAAAAAGATTTGTGCGAGTGGTGTAAATGCCACAGTGTTAATGCCAACGCAGCCATGCTAAGGACAGGTCAGCTATGGTCCAAAGTGTGATGATATGCAGTGTTAACAAAAATACAGATTTTATTTTTTATCATGCATTCCTAAATGTTTGTTGCATACATTTCACTTCGCATTCATTAGTCATACTTAGATGGTAGCCAAGATATGTTTTCTAAATTCCTAAAATGAATACATCTATTTTCCCTGAGACTTAATATTTTATCAGATGCACTTTCATATAGGATATTTCCCATACAGCACGATCACTCCAGCGTCTCACCCCCTCTTTAGTGTGTATTTCAAACAGAGTTGAGTTATTCCAATGTATCACTCTGCAGTCACAAACTGGGGATGGGTGTGCTCCCCCAATCCCTCTCTGCCAGACTATGAAGGCAGCATCTTGCTTTGAAAATTTTCCCCATCATACAAACTGACAAAGGCATGCTTTTCAAAAGCCCACAGCCAATCTGTTGATCATTATTTATTTACAAAGGCCTTCAGGCTGCAAGTCCTGTAAAAACCATACTTGATACGTATGCTCACTCTCTTGCTAGCTCTCTACTGTGTTTCCCCCTCCTTCCTTGTTGAATAAAGTATCCCTAAGGCTACCTCAAACAATCACTTTTCATTGTGCATAAAATCCACCTTGTAAAGCACAGCTGTTTATTATATATGGTGTTATATGTTGACGGGGGCAGCTATGAAAGGAGTGCTGTGGACTGTGATGAGTAATTTGATGTTTTGCTGAGAGCTAAGACTTGGGAGAAAAAAAAAAAAAATCTACACCTATAACAAAGGACCTGTCATCCCAGTACCCAAGAGCCAGCAGAATACAGAAGCACCCCTAAAGCAGAGAAAACTTTGACATCGCTTTGAAGCGTTTTCAAAACTGAGCAAATAACTCGCAAGAATTATTATCACAGTGAGATCAAAGCAAAGATGCATATATTACATGGCAAACATGGACCATCTCCTAAGCAAAAACGGAAGAGAAGAAAAGGTTTTGTGCTTTAAGTGAGGCAAACTAAACAGCCTTTTAAACAAGCAGTTAGCTGGAAATATGCCAGTGTCTGGTTGTTTTTGTAGTAGTTTTCTCCCTCTGAGCGAGGGCATCTAAAATGGTGCTCTGTTGCAAACGAGACTGAAGGGTATGACTTTGTGTTGGGCTAATGGTTCGGCAAGTGTGGAGGCTTATTAAGTGCTTGTTTTCTGGAGAACTGAGGGGGAGGTCGACAAGTGTTCTGGACAAACTCTCATAGGCGTGCCAGTGCAGTAGGAAGAGGGCTGCCTAAGGGAAGCTAGCAGGACCAACGGAGAGAGCAACATTAAGCAAAAACAAATTAAACCAAGTGAAAACTAAGATTAAAAAGTTGAACAATAAAGATTTTGGATAAATCCCTTATGTGCAAAAATCAAACATTCTGTAAGTTGAATAGATTTTTTGTTTTTGCTGTCGGACATGTAATGATTTTACGAGTTATATATTTAGATGCGGCAGTGCAGCTTCATTGTGTTAAAACTAAAAGCTTGTGACAAAATGTGTGTGACAAAAACTGCACGGCTCTCGCTTTAGATTTTCCTACCGTAAAATCGTAAAGATGACGGCCCCTAACACTTACTCTTATTAAGAGTAGGGCAAGCCTAGCTATGAGTGTTCCTGTCCTGTTAGATCTTCCCCACCATGCCTTTACGCTGCCATCCCAATCCACACAGCTCGGCCTCCCTCTACTTTCCACGCTGTCATGTTGCTAACCCCGCCTCGCAGCCGGAGGAGCATAAAAACCTACCCCTTTTATCTTTCAAAATCAATTAACAGCAATTTAATTCCCCAGGACAGGATAAAAGGAAGGTAATATTTGAATTCATATTTGATTGTGATGATACATCTCACATATGGCCTTAAGTACTAGAAACAGTACTCACAGGGGTTCCCACAATAGAGGAGTAGCCTGAGGGCAAACTAACCATGCCGGTCCCTCTGATTGGTTGCTGGTGTCATTAGTGCCAGCATTGTTTAAGAAGCGCATGTGGACCAGACCGGAGGAGGTGACAGCTGGGACTTTAAAGCCAGAGGAGTTTTCAAACGGCTCCTCACACCCACTTTTCATGACAGAAATATTATTTCAGCTCTGTCATTAACGTCTGACAGCATGCCATCCTAAACAGCCAGAGTCTAACGGGGCCCTTCTCTCTCTCCTTCTCCTGCAGAGTTTCTTACCTCCTTAATTTGCCCCCTCCCTTCCATCCAAACTCCCACCACCTCACCATCAACAGCATCCACCTGTGAAGTATCTCTCACGCACAGATCCCTCCATCCCTCCTCCCTCCCTTTGCTTCTGCTCCTGGCATCTGACTTACTCTCACTCCCATTTGAAAGCTGGAAGGAGAACAAAATCAGTGTGTCTTACCTCATCATTTTGGGCGAGCAGTTGGGTGAGTTTCGCATGCCTCCGTTGCGCTGTTTTTTTTTGGGCGAGAGAGTTGATGGATGCTCGTCTTCGACTGCAAAAACATGCACAGAAAGTCAGAACAGACACAGATGGTCGGGGAAAGTGTGCAGGACCTGACATGGAAAAAAAAAACAACCCAACAACAATAGCAATCACTCAATCATTGCAAACAAAACAACTGAACATAAGAAAAGGAAATTAATAATTCAGTGTCAAATTGAGAAAATATAAAGAAAGCATTAGTAATGGATGGTAAATCTGAGAACGGCAGGAGAAAACCACGGAGATAAAAAGCAATTTATGACCTGAAAAACTCAACGGAAGGCTCAAATCCCAAAAACCCCTGTACTTTGGCTCTTCTAAGGCGCACGTTTATTTGGCTCTCAGTGATACACTACAACATCTGCTTAGCACACGCTCTGAATCAAATGGTTTGACCTCTAGCAGTCTGCATCAGAGTGACCATGCTTACCTACGCCATTTATTGCCATGTGATGGGAGACTGTCATTGTCAGTGGGGTATGGGTAAAAGCAGTGACAATGAGATACATAAAGGTTATGGAGATGGATCTTGAGTGGGTAGTTTTTGTTTTTAATAAAACTATCTGAACCCCAGCCCATCATTGCAGTTCTAGCTAAAGGGCACACTTTGTTTTTCCAAAGGTCTACCATGCCAAGAGAACACTAATCACTCAACACACATTCCTGAGGACTGGGCACGCCAACAGGGTGTGTGCGATTTAGTAAACTGTGGATGGGGAAAGCAGCTAGCAAATGGCCTTCATCCTCCTGTAGAAAAAGGTCAAAACTAGCCTTTAAGGTTTAAATGAAAAAATAAATTATCCAATGATTAAACGGACCTTTTTGGTCTTCGACACTTTAGTGTTAAGCGTTTGCAGGACTCTTAACCATGGCCATGTTTTTATGAAGATTATTTTGATAGAATTTTAGTTCAGCTTCCTGTCAACTTCTGTGTTGAGAAATGGGGGGGGGGGGCACTCTATTTTTATTCAAACTTTGCTTGAGTCCCAGTCGGACGACAAAGAGCAGCCAGAGCAAGGCCAATCTCCAGTCGTCTGAAGATTTCAGTCAAGCTAAAACTGGTCTGATCTACATTACAGCCTGTGAGTTTCAACAGCTTTCAGACAGGCACTCAGACACTCTTCTCCACTCTGCACGCTGCCTGTGAAAATGCCGAGTGCACTGTCACTTCAAACCCATATTAGTTCTTTGGTTAGAAATCAATAACACAGCATGATATTAGTGCAAATCAAGCCGTGATTACTATTCCCAGCATGTGAAAATTCATTTTGTGAGCACGCATCCTAAGGTGTCACCTAATTCTGCTAATAAAAGGTAAGAAATATAATTTTGCCTTCTAATAAAATGTCAGTCCCTGACATTTCCTTTAAGTAATTGGGCATTCAAAATAGCTAATAAGACTAGCACTTTTCACTTTGCAAATAATTCTCTCTCAAATGTACTTTGAAAATAGCACATCAGAAAATATGCATTCCTTGTCTTACTGTTTGACTCCTCCCTGTTCAAACTACTGTATATTTATTAGGAGTAAAAGCATATTACTCCTTGCTTACACTCCCTTTAAAACAAAATGCTTTTCTGCAACTTGGGAATAAAGCATCAAACATCAGATAATTAAAAAAAATGTATTCCCTCGGGGATAAATAAAGTATTCTGAATTCTGAACTAGATTTGTAATGCAGTTTCCAAAGGTTAGTAACCTCGGAGCTCCAAGCTGCAGAATTTCTGGAACTAAATACTAATAAGCAACTCTTTGAGTGTCCATTCTAAATTCAGATGTTTTAGAACTCCTGTGATTAGAAGGCTCCTAATGTTGATAGTGTTCACTGCACTATCACAAAGATCCATGCGAAGCAGCAGGAGCAACAACAGAGGCAGCTCCTGCAGAGCAAAGTCATGCAGCAAAAAAGACAGAATGAAGGGACGGGACAGGCGGGGTTACTAACTGATGCATCCCACTATGGGGGCAACCTACAGTGCCTACTGTGACTGAGCAGCATGGCATTACTGGGGTGGTAGCGGTATTTCACCGGCAGACTGCAGGCCCGGCTCAGCCGACTCTCGGCCAGGGATCTGGCCGCCGTGTCTCCTGGACCTGAGATACTGAGGCGCAGTTTCGAGGGGTCAACCCTAGGCCTTGGCCCCTTGGGGAGCAGGCTTCCTTTACGGTTATTAACGAGTGGGATGTTGATTGAGGCCGGGTTGACCAGAGGATCCTGGTTGGGGTGCAGGGTGTTGGGGAGGAAAGCATTTGAGGTGATGGAGGTGGAGGTGCAGCCAGTGGTTTTAATCAATCGGTTTTGAAAAGGCGGTCTAAGTTCATCCATTACTGTCAAACAATGGAGAATAAAAAGTGTGAGAAAGTGGGCATTGATGCTCATCTAGTAAGTAATTAGAATATAGCATAAAAAAAAAATGATCAAGGTATTTTTTGCTACATTTGATTTAAATTATCTAATTGTTAATCAGTATTTATGTTATTAAAATAAGAAAGGAACTCACTGTGTGCATGTTTCAAGTCTGTTCTGTAAAGCAAACAATTAATGCTACAAAGCAGGAATAATTTTTCTAAAACTGGCGCTGAAGCTCAACACTCTTTGTTGTTCATAACATTGTTCACTGCAACATTTACTTTGCATTTGTAACATACATGAATTAATAAAACAGCTCAGTTTTACGTCTCAGTTGCTCTACAGTTACTGGTAGAACAAAGCAGACATGGCTTGGCTAAAGCCAGTCGAATCCAATCAGGTATTGTGTCACTTCAAGCATAATGTGTACCACACTACTTACACTTCAGAAAACCAGAAAAAAAAAAAAAAAAAGAAGAAGAAGAAGAAACTATACCTAATAATTTATAATATTATTAATTCAAAAACCTTTGTCATTAAACATTTAAAAAGGAGTCATTTTGGATTGTCTCTCAAATTGATTTCTAGACCAAGAACGCGGTCGTCCTGTTCTCAAAAGGAACATTTACATGCTGATTTTCACTGACAGTGTGTCCGCTGGCAAGCAGCTGTGTCTAATGTGAGAGAGACGCATGGAGAACCACACCTGGTATTCACCCACAAAAAACACACACACATGCTGAGCAAGACTGAAACGGCCCGTGTTTTTGTATGCACTGTAAGAGATGTAAAGCTGAACGAACCAACCACCCTTCTGTCTTTGGTGGAAGGGTCGTTGGATGGCTGTTGGAGTACAGAACATGCTTGGGTGGCCCCGGGCAATAAACAGACGTTTATCCCGGCCGTCAGCTGCCTCCTTGATTTACGGGGCGCCACCGATAGCTCCTGGATTCATCTGGCCCTTGTCAAACACGTGCAGCGTTAGAGCGCGCTCACCCGCCCTGGCAGGTCCACTGTGCATCCTGAACAACCCAGACGGCAACTGTCCCTTCCTGAAATGCTAATCACATGGTGGTACTGTCCTCCATCCAGGCCTTATCAGCTCGCCCTGACCCAATGTAAACTGGATGACGAGGCAGAGGAATAACAACTAAAAAATGTTTACTCTCGTACGTGAGCTAAACTGGCTTTGCCTGTACAGCGTTTGCTGCATGAGCAAGCTTTGTTTTTCATCTGCATTGCATTGCAAGTGTAAAAGCTTTCGTATGCCATGCATTGTTGTTTTTCTATCGTGAAATATAAGCATAAAACTGATATTGTGAGTGCTGAAATTGTAGTTCAGCTAAGGGGCAGCCAGCAGTTTCAAAGAAAAAGAATGTCTTTAATTTCAATATTCTTTAAAGAAAAAAATACATTAAATGCAAAAAATACATTAAATTATGTCCCAAAGATTTACCTAAATTGCAATCGGCTTTGAATCGAACGCCAGCCTCTTTCTGACCTCCACTGTCCCCTGGTGTTGTAGCGCCATCTGCTGCTACATGCAGCACAATACAAAAAAAAAAATATTTTAAGGAACTACATTGTGTTATGAAACAAAATTGCTGTAAGTTGCGATTTAAATAAAGAAGCAATTACTTTAATTCCCTGTGAAATCATTTATTGATAGCTAACAGAATACACTGTCTGTATGAATTCAGCATGAAATTTAACACTGATTAAACTAAGTTTACTTTGTCTCTGTACAAGACATCAGTAGATTCTTAAGGAACAGGTACAAGAAAAAAAAAATACCCAAGCTAAGCATCAGCACTAATTGTGTAACATGGTATAATGAGGAGTCTATATTCAAAGCACAGAGTAGAGAAGGACGGAGAAACACACTTACGTGATCTGACATATCCATTACACTTATATTTGGCTACGGAGAATGCAAAGACAGGTGGCAGGGCACAAAGAGGGAGAAAGGGTGTGATGAAACATGCCATTAGGAAACTGAGACATCAATGTAAGTGGATGGAAAATGTAATAAAATGCAACTTTGATGGAAAACTATGAGTAAAGAGCATGAGGGCATGAAACCAAGAATGAAAGGTATAAATAATAAAGATCTTGGAAAATGCTCGCGATGATTAAAGTATGGTATCACCAGAGAGGAAGACAGGTGAATGAAATTAATTTTACATTCTCAGAGTAAGGCAACGCTTTCAGGAAAGTTTAATAAACTCATAAAGGAAAGTTTTTTTGCTTTTTATTTTTAACGGCTTATTTTATAAAATTTCACATCAGAAATAGAGTAAACAATGTAATTTTCTTCGATTCTTGGCTTTCTTTTGTGCTTAAAATTGAATGGCGTGAACAATGTACGATCTGTAGAAGGAAACCAAATAAGGGAACGATGGGAAATCAAAGACGACAGTGATGACAAAACACAGTCGCTACCCAAAACACGCTGGCGCTGCCAAAACACAAATGTGAAGACACCTGCAGCCCAGATCTCTTGCCCAAAAGGAAATTTTAATTAAAAATGTTTAATCTCTTCTGCTGCTCTTTAAACGAAGGCCGTCACCTGTGTCTGTAACACTGATTATCTTAGAAGTACAGTTTCTGACCTTGACTGACGAGGTACTGCAGACTAGTACTGATAAAAGTATTGGTAAGTTGGCACTTGATCTAAGCTCTGATGCTGACATGCCCCACTCCTTCCTAGAGTCTCTTCCAGCTTTAAAGGTCACAGCAAGGGCCCAGGGCTGGCCTATGACACAGATCCTCAAACGAGGACCCACAGCGGCCCTGGCATCTGTCTCTAACAATCTGCCCACACCGCAGAGGCAACAGACTAACTGGCTAGCATCTGGGGCGTAGCGAGGCAGCATAGGACAGAGGGTGGCGAGGGTGGGGGTGAGGCAAGCCTGCCTGGTGGACAGGAGCTGTCAGGGCAAGTTTGGTGATGGACCAGCAGGGTTGGGAAAATGAAAATGCAAACATAATTTCTGTGTCAGGATAGATAAAGTCCCCAGCAATGAGATGCAGATGCACACACATGCACAGACACTAAGATACAAGTGCATGTTGTCACACACACAGAGATGTGCCACACATAGCCCAGAAGGCCGTAAACTAGCCGGAAGCATCTCCCGATCCCCAGATGTCGTATCCTCGTCCATAGCCAGGCTTTACTGTAGGCTCAACCTCTCCAGTGTTTAAAAGCTGCCGTGTCACTCGCTTTTCTCACAGAAGTCTGTGACGCTGGTCAGGTCGCAAAGAAAGACCAAATGAAACTGATACACAAACCAAGGATGAACTTCTAAATCGGCTGAACTATCTTAAATACCTTCCAATTTAAAAAATCTATAGCTCTAAAAAACAAAAAAATATATAGTTTTGTAGTTTGACTCTCTATACATATATAATTTATGCTTTGAATTATATTTCTAGCTAATCATTGAGAACAGGAAGGGCTCTGCTCTGGCTCTCCTGTATCATTGTTGTCATCCTTTCACGTGCAAATCTTTCCTATAACTCGAAAAAAATCTCTGGACAAATTTATGATAATCTAGTTACTTCATTTGTCCAGAGAATTCTGTTTGTGTGTTGCATCAAACGCCACATGAGTAATTGCACATAGATTTATGAAAGAGTACATTTTTTTTTTCACTATTTTTTTAAATTAAACTTTGTATCAATATAATTCCATCGATATGCAGGTTTATGGTTTACGTCACCATCACAAATTGGTGTCTGCGATTGTATGGTCCGAACGTGAACCCAGTACGCATTAAATGAAAGTGCCACTCAAGAATCAATTATCTGAGTGCTCAACCCAGAAAAATCTGGTTCAGATTTACAACAGCATGAAGTCATCGTGGCTAAAAGATGTCTTATCCTCTTAGTCTGGTGGAAAAAAGACAGGAAATGGGGGGAGGTAATCCAACAATTCCTGACTGACAAAGCCCAATGCACTCCTTCACCAAACTCACTTTGCTCAGACAAAGTAGGAGTTGAAAAGGGAAAGAAATCTTAGACAGAGAAATCCTTCCTGAAATCCTACAGGGGTTGAGGGAGTAGTGAGATCAGTAACCATGTAATGGCCAGTAATTGGTACCGAGGGATTTCAGCGCAGGGCGAAACTACAAGAGGCCGAGCCAAACTCATCATGGCATGTTTGACACTAATCTAGGCTGAGTCGGCGGACGGTGGGAGAATGTTGAGAGGGGAATCAGATCTGTATGTCTTAACCCAGTGCTTTTATCTCTCGTCCTACTGCTGCCATGTCTAATTGACAGACAATTTAGTATTTCTCATTCACTCAACAGGAAAATTGAAAGGAAGAGGATCCTCCCAGAGGTTTTGCCCTCCTACCTTTTCTTTATCAAGCAAACATCACTTTTTTGTAATTATTTTCATGTTGTTCTTGTGTTTTCTTCACTCATCTCCTCTTTCTTTGTCCTGCTATATAAATCATCCCTCCTCCCCTTTTCTTCTCCTTCTTTTTAACTCTCCTACCTGTGTGTAAGGTAGTATTATATGTCACGTCAGAGGCTGATTTTATACGATACAACTTAAGCTTTGAGACTTTCTACTCAGAAAAGTAGTGTCCACTGTGGGCAAAGCCATGTAATAATGCTTAATAATAATAATCTCTAAAAGAGTGAAAGTGCACATGAATCGCTTGAGACATTATTATCTTTCTAGATTTTTTTGTATCTGTGCACCGCTGTTAGACACTTTTGAAAAACCTTCAACACACTAGTTTAGATGTGATTTTGTCTTCTCTTGAACACAAAAAGCGAAAGTGGCTAAGTATGGTTAAGTCAAGGGTTTTAAAAATGAATGGGAAAAAAAAAAAAAAAAAAAAAATACAGGTGAACCTGCTTCAACTGAAAGGTACAATAACTGAAAGCAGTGGCAACTCAGAGGTTTGAAAGGGCCGTCAAAGTAAAAATACAACACATCATTCAACAAACATTACCATATCATTACTGAGGAGTAAACACGCTCTATTTTTTATGCTATATTGACACGTCTTACCTTGAACAGCTCGAAACACATTAAATCCAATTGTGATATTATCATACAACTGCATGACTGATGCAGCATGCGCTAGCCACATCTAACAACTACAGTACAGCAGCACCACAGAGGCACAGCACTTACCCACCACACAAATTACACTCATGAAGTAAAACGATGATCTAAAAACACTAACGGATAGATGGATAGAGTTCAGAATACAAAAATAACAGAAGCCACACCTAGACTGTAAACAGATAGCTCCACATGGACGTCACAAATACACGTGTAAACATACACCTACACATACACGTACAGTACCTCAGCAGGGTACAGCACACGGAGCACACAGCACAGACATATAACAGCATGTGTTGGGCGGTGTAACTTACAGGCACGTAAAGTGGTTGCGCAATCATGAACAGAGACAGAGGAAAGTGGGTAGGCCCTCTGAAGGGTGTCCATGTTACTATGTACACTGCCTGACATGCAAGAGCAGTCTTGCTCTGAACGGCCGCAATCAAAACAACATGCCAGTTTCATTCGTTTGTAGACGGACATCTTGGCTACAGTCATGTTTTGGGATGAGAGGAGAGGAAAAGCAGCAGGTTAATGGCAAAAGGAGAAACATTCAACCAGGAGGGAAGTCGGAAGGTAACTTCATCAGAGAGTGCAAGCCTTAGACACCTGCTTCCACAGACTTGAGCCCCAAGGTTAAATAAATTCAATCCGAACGCAGAGATTTATTTAAAAATGCAGTTTTACCTCAACAGGTTGTCCAATTTTTCTGCTATAAATTTCTTTCTTCTTTTCAAGAGAGAGCATGGGTGAAATTTGGACACAATATCTCAATATAAATGGAAGTATTTGATTAATTGTTTGTCACCGCACTGTTTCTCATCTCGAGAGGTCAAGCTGTGTGCTAAGGCTGTAACAGGTTAAAATGCAGAACTATAATAAAGGAGAGGAGGGGTGAGGAGAAGGGGGACAGGGAGGGAGGCATGAGCAATGTCTTTAGCAGCAAACCTCATACAATGTTTCATACATTTGTACATCCTCTATCCATTTGGCTAAAGGAGTGGATCACGTACCTGTATCCCATCATGCAGCTGTAGCGGCTCTGTCCATGGCATCACACTATTTCACTAGTCTAGACTGGCCAGTTCATGCCATTGTGTGTTCAAACCTGCAGTTTCGCCTCTCAGCTCCCCACAGGAAGCTTCACACACATGTGTGCATGAATGGTCTGTCTGTGTCTCGGTTTAAAGAGAGACCATGCAGATTTTTGAAAGGGAATGAAACTTAATGCTCTTAATGAAAAATTCTATTTTAGATCGTTTAGGTAATGAAGCATTGATACAACATTATGTGGTCTAGTTTAGTGAATACCTTATGGTGGCTGGTGCTATTCAAAGAAACATCAGCAAAAATCAGATTGACACTTGAGTATGCTACTTGTGCTACTGTTAGCATCAAACATGAATGTAATGTATCAATGCTGTTTAAGGTTTAAGGTAAGATTGATGCGGCAACTATGTTGATTTCTAACCTTTTTTCTTCTTTTTTTCGTAAGTGTATGTACCTTTACATATATTATTTTTTTTAAGCATCTCATACAGTAAAATCCGGGGACCCACTTTGGACAATATTAAGGGGAAAACGCACTACACAATTGCATTTTAGCGTTTCATTTAATATAAATACAAAGTCAGTAGAGGGCTCTGTTTTTGACAAGGTGAAACTGGACGTGAAAGTAATGCTACACAAAATACTCCTTGATAACTAGTCAGTCTGCAGCCAATATACTGCAGGCAGCCACTTCATGTCTATATGCTGTGTGTTTTGTATGTGTGTGAAGCTCTGAAACCCGAGAGAAGCGAGAGTGAAAGTCCCCAGAGTAGCACATCTAGATTGCTTTGACTCTGGGCAGAAACAGTCCCTGGTCCCCGTTCCTTTATCGCCTAGGTGCAAACAGACAACAGGCCAATACTGTCTGGCACCTTTACACTCTTTGACTCTGAACTCACATCGGAAAAACAAGATCCGGAATTTTATGTTTCGGTTTCTAGCCAAGGAAAGGATGGGAAACATAGATCACCGCCCATGGGGCGAAGGCCTCAGGGACTGTTGTACCCTGCGGCATGCACAAGTGCCATATGAGCAGGTTATAAGCATGCAGAAAATGTCGTTTTGGTCTCAGCAACAGGGGGAGATACAGAGATAATGTGTCATGGCAGACTAGTGCAGTGAGGCTATGACTTCATGGTGATATTGTAATACTTCAGACTTTTTGCTTGTGCGGTTTATGTATGTTATGATGTAAATTACTGACATATGGAAGAGGAGTAATGGAAAGAACACAAAACACGCACGCACACACTGACAAATGTTTTGACTTCAGATTTCGCAAATACCCAGATTCTGGCCTAGAATTTTACATTTCAGGGCATTCCTATTTGATAATTCAACATTACCGCTGCCCTGATAAACTGTCTGCATGGGATTGCGAGGTCACCATCTCTTGTATGCCACCAAGGCGCCGCTTGCTGGAGCAGAAGCTATCAGGGCGCTATGTTGAATAGGACGGGTGCCAAAAACAAAGCATGTTTCTGAGAGATCTCTCAAAAGCTTCAATATTCAGCAAAAAGTTTAAGGACAAATGATTCGGAAATAGAAGTTCAAGAGCTGACAGCAGCTTTCTGCAGTAGATGCCCTGAACTACATTAAAATATAACATTAAGGGCTTCAAAATCATTAAATAATCACAAGGCAATACATTTCTCAAAGCATAGATTGAGATTTAGATTTGATTTGGTCCTTGCATTTTTGCTGAACAGGTCTAAGGGGATTCAAGTTTCCTCTTCAGACGTCACCATCTGAATGTATCATTGGACATGACTCTGGCACGGCAACACCATCTAGAGGAAATTTAATGCTATGACAATTTAAACTGCGTATTGCTGGTGACTTTTTTCTCAAGTGCAGTGAAAGAAAGTAAGAAGGGCCCAACGACTGTTCAGACTTGAAATGCACAAAATGGGTGTGATTGCAACTCTGAGGGGGACCAATGTTCTCTGAAGCCTCAGCCTGAGCAGAGTGAGGACACAGAGTTCAGACAGGGGCTGAGAATCACAGAGAAGTTGGGGCCAAAGGGAGACCAGATTGTTTTGATAAGTGTTTTGGCGACATGGCTTGTTAGGACTTATAGAACTTCTGACAACATTTTTTGAACCCTTTAGGTGAAGCTACACGCAAATCTTCCCTAGACAGAAAGCAGAGTAATTTAAATCTCAGGAGGTCTTGTATATTTTCTTGTCCTCTAAATCTATGATTACTGCATGACAAGTCAGACTTTTACTACATGTTTGGAGCATGACACTCTAAAGAGGGTTAATCATGGGTAATGATACTTGCAGCAGATTGGCCTCTAATTGCCAAATCTGAGTTTGGTTTACCATCTGAAAAGTAAGGAAAACTGCAAAGCTCATCTGCCACACCTGATTGAGCTACACACTACGAGTGTCAGCTAACTGGGCTGTTTATGAGGAGGTCCGATGCTGGTCTGACTTTGATTTCTGCTGTTTTGACTTTGGTCTGGTCTGAGCACAGTGTAGTAATGAGAGGCGAGGAGAGGGATGCAGAAGCTACACTGGTACATGCAACATATATACAGTATACTATTTGCTGTAGAGGAGAAAAAAAAAACACTTGCACTGCACTCTGGGTAATAGTACACCCATTTTCTTTTTACTCACAATAAATCACTACCAGTGAGTAGTTAATATAATGTTGCGTTTTCCAATGGCAGCAGGGAAGGAAATACATCAAAAGTGTGTCACTGGTCATGAAGAAACATGGGAAAAACAACATAAGAGAACAAAACATGATAGAGTAGAACATATTTCAGTATACAGACACAGTATTCCCTTGCTATAATGGAACTGTCACCTTTCTAAATGCAACTCTCGTGTTGGCCAAAACTGTAATACGATACAACATAACGCCAATGTCCATCACCGGAGTCTGAGACACGAGGATTTTACGAAAGCAAAGAGAGGTAAACAGTTTATCTAAATGAAACCCAAGTGTGAAAGGTCTGCTGATTCTGTCGAGTTTCGTGAGGGAAAACATATCAGAATAATTGAAGTGACATGGACAAAAGAAGGACATGGTGGGTATCTATTTTAAAACTAAGCACTGTCTGTATCAGCCTGCTTACTGTAATTGTCTGTGACCTTTAGTGGAAATATGGGATATTCACCTGAATTATTTATTTAGCGGCTAACATGTCCTGACAAGTGACTACGGTACCTAGGTCAGCTTGTATCCATGTGCTGTTCCTGCCTTAATGGTAATGTTATGTCAGCTTGTCTCCATCTGACAGGGGCATTTGTGTATTGTGAAATGTCTTAAATTTAACAGTGAACAGCACATCACGTCTGTGACTATACCATGGCTGTGACCTTAAAAACCCCTGAGAAGGGTAACTGAGCTCAATACTCACATGACCATTTCAGTGAGGAAGAAAATACAATAGGTCATAGCCATATAATTATTATGGTTTTTTAAATGCAGAAAAAATAATAATCTTTCTTTGGGGCATTCTGTATGAATAGGTTTAGTTTCTCATGCAGGAGTGGCATGTGGATATATATACACATAACAATAAATAATCATTTTATAAGCGCTTCAATTACAGGAAGTAAATTCACTCATCTTGTGGTCTAACCAAGAGGAAACCACACTCAAAGATGAGAACATTCATATTTCGACGAGAAAAAAACAGATGGCTGATGATTGAACCATAATGGATGTTATGGAAGTTGAACTGGGACCCACAATAAAAAACTTTCCTAAAGGGTAATAACAGGGTGACAACACTTATTTCCTTTAGAAGCGCAGTGCCACAGTACAGAAGAAAAATTACACAATTTAAGGTAAATTATCTGTGTTCAAGCTAGTGGACTCTTAACTGTAGCGAGACAGGCAGACCCACAGGCGGGATTTGGATAGGGAGGAAGGACAGGAAGGTTCTCGGTGGGGCAACATGAGGGTGCAGCTACTCACGTCGTTTGCAGCCACACTTCTTGATCCGCTTAGGGTCTGTGATGTCGTCATGACAAGCTTTGCAGTAGAAAAATGCTCTAAAAGTGACAGCAGATTATTATGAGCTTGTAATAATCAAATTGGTGATGCGCTGTTGGTAGGGTGAGTGTATTACCTCTTTACTTCTTTGGCATCACTGGCGATAAAGAATCCCAGTGTCCCCTCCTGCATTTTGACATGGTTGCCCGGGTTGATGAGGATGCTGGGTATTCAGAGAGACAGACACATGGTGCTCATTAACCCCTGGACAGCACTCAGCTCATGCGCACAGCACGCTAATCAAGAGGAATGGTACACACACTTGTTGAAGCTGCTAATCGGGACTGCGCTGTGCTTAAACGGATTGGCTTTTTGTACACATCATCCTTGCTAATGTTTTAAGAGCTTTTGAGGGAGAGGGGGACGTCACCTGCTGTCCTAATTTGGGACAATTTTCAAACCCAGACAGAAGGACAGAATGTACAACGGCATTAGGGCACATTTAATTTGAATTATTTTCTTTGCAAAACAATATTGGTTTGTCCTAAGGCGAGGAGTGGGGTCAGAGAGGTATGAGTAAAGGGACAGAAGAAGGGCAGAAATAATTAAAACTATGGCCATGGAGTTGTTTTGTGTCAGCGTTTTAACACAGTCATCTTGTCAACAAATGTCATGATGGCCACGGTGACATGACTACAGACAATGTAAAGTAAGTATAGTTACTTTGGTTAGTATTTGACAGTGGGATACCAGGGAATGAACAGCTCTTTTTCACTAGGCTAATTCTCCTCAGTCACTTTACTATATTACCCTAAAGGATTATTTTAAGGTGTATTAAGCCCCCTAAAAATCAGCGGCGACTGTGCTTTTGCAATATAGTATGAAAGTAATTCGAATTTTAATATTACAGTATACAAATTCTATTCAATATATGTATATTTAAAAATATGCATGTAAACAAGTAGCTAAACCATATCCCTGGATATTTTTATTATGAGTTTATAAAACATACAATCACTTAAGTGACTGGCTGTATCATTCCCCATTAATTAGACTGAGACAAAGAGGAGACACAACACACACATACTGTACACTCATACACACACACACACACACACACACCCGGGTCATTAATGGTCACCTGTGGGCAACAATCATCAATGAGTGAGTGAGAACTAAGAGATCAAAAAACTGAACCGACAGACCTTCAAAAAGGTCACACTCATTTAAAATCCGAGCCCAGATGAAAGATGACGAGATTGAATTGTTTTCTCTTTTATTCTACTATATCCTTTAAATTTGCCAGTATGTTACAAAACCACTAAGGAAATGGTAAATGCTGTCAGAGTTGGAGCAATTTCTTTCTTAGAAACTTTAAATCAAATCAAATCTTTAAATTTTAAATAATAACTTTGTGTCGTCTGTGTAGACTCAGGGCAGAAGCAAGGAAGCACGTCTAATCATACTGCATCTCTCCTCTGAGCTCTAGAAAAGGTTGCATTGGAGAAAATAAGCAAAAATATTAAGGGAGCAATTGAATCCATAGACAGGCTATGATCAAACCTGCACCAGTCGTGCGGATCAGACTTTTATTTTCACATGTTTCATAGCAAGAAGTGATATAGAATAGAACATTCACTCAGATTGAATGGCCCCCACAGAAGAAAACAGGCATTATGCCCGGCATGCTTTTTAGTAAAAATAAATGAAAGAAAACAGACCGAACCATGATAGTTCCACAAACATTGCTGCCCAAATCTGAGATTTTACGGGTAAATCTATCCAAGACATTTTTCTGCTGTCACGGGTTAAACTTGTGAATTGAAGCTTAGAAAGCACCAAAACCTCATATTGTGAGCAACAAAGCAGACACCAAACACCTTGTGTGATGGTGCTATATCATGCAGATAACCAAAAAGCATGAAGAGGACAATAAACAAAATAGAAAGGCATAGCCACTGCAGTACATGTACGTAGATGCAGACGGTTGCAGTAACTTCTGTGCAGTTGGATTGTTTCTAAAACACCAAACTGACAGGAAGTGACCTCACTTAAGAACATCTACTCGAGAGACGCACAAGCATGGCTTTACATAGTGGCTGTGACGTACAGAAATGCACACGCACGCCCACATTCACGCACAATTTCTCCTTTTCGGTGTAATCGCGCACACACCCGGAAAACACATACATGCACAGATGGACACACATTTAGCACTGAGAACATGAGAGGGTGGTGGATGACAAAAGTGAAATGTGGGGCACTTGTGAACACCATAGCCTCTGAATATCCAATTTCAATTTGGATAAACTTAATGCTATCCAAATTCATCAGCTCCATGCCTTTCTTGGTGTGTGAAATGGTGATGAAAAAACAAAGAGAGGTGCGGCGCTGCTGGTGTGATAACACCAAGAAGAAAAAGACATGCTGGTAAAATCTGTCACTGCCGACAACAACGGCAAATAATCAATTTAATTCAAGATAATCAAAGTGTAGAACAGCAGATTATCAGCGTTTATCAACAAAACATCTGAACTCCTCACTGACTCTGAGTCGAGGAACCATGAAAAACACCATGAGTGAAATAATCAGTTTGGAAAGCAACACTGAAAATAAACTCAAAGTGTGAGAAATAAACGAAGCGAAGGACTGGTTAAGGGACAAAACTGAAAAAATTAAATAAGAGGTAGATATGGAGAGGGTGAGCATTTTGCCTCGGTACAGCGACAACAGCAAAGACAAAGAAACAGCACTTCTACAAACACATCCAATTCATCTATCCTCTCTCTGCCTGCAAAGAAGTTAGTGCATTAAGCACAAGGGACACCATTTAAAATAAAATAAAAACAGAGTTAGAAAATAGGCCTGTGAGATAGGGTTTAGAAAAATATCCTTGGGAGAAACTCCCAAAGTCAGAAGGTCTAAAGTGGTGGAGATTGGGTGGAACTTTGGAAGTAAGATAAGGTAGAGGGCATACCGCTTTCGGCTTCTGCAAACAACAAGAAAAAATCTCAAATCAAACAGTTATCATGAACATAAAGAAAGAGAAGATTATTATTACTATTTCTCTTTTGATTTAATAGGTACACCATCAACACAGCAGCATCAACTCTGCACAGATATACAATTCAGTTTCTCCACGCTTGTCCGACGGTCAAGTCACGTCCTTGCACCTAAAAATGACTGATTACTAGAAAACAAGCTATTAGATTTAATTAATGTTTGTCTTTTGAAAGCAAAATGATTAAATCAAATGGCAAATAATATTATGGCTAAAAATGAGTTTCAGTTGTATGGAAAAACCATGCCATGCCATGCCAATCATCACCAAAAGTAATAAAGTACGATCTGAAATAGAGTTAAAGTTGGGTACACAAGAATATTTGACACAGGTGAATGGGGAAGGGTGGATGGGATTTGGCAATTTGAGAATACTGAAAAATAGTACTTCATGTTGTTACTGGTGATCAGACTGTCAATGATGTAGAGTTGGTGGTTATCATACAAACTGAACGGGGACATAGTAAAATCAAGTTCAGGAAACCCATGACATGGAATTCAAATGTCCATGGAATCGGTTATTTACTTAACAGCCCAATATAATCGAAACAGGGCCAGAAAAAGGGAATTAAATGTGATTTAGTTCCAGAGCAGGCACCTAACAATCACCTAATAACCTCAACTTTTCATAGTTTTCTATTTGGTTTGGTAAAATCACTGACTTTCGGCTACTAGTTACATTCATTAAGGATAAAAATCTCATCAGTCCCATTTATGTCTGCCAAAAAGCAGGATAGACTATTTTAAATAGTCAAATCAAATCTGGCTAAACACTATAGGCAGAGGAAACATCATCATCACTATCATAATTATTATATTTCTTTCTTTGGTTGGCGAAATTAGAGATAGCTGCACTATAAATAAAGTTATGACACATTAAAATGAGGAATAAACATTGTTTTCTGATGATGTTGCGTCAACGTGTGGAATGATCCTTAGTGTCATCAAGTAAAGCAAATTGAACCAAACCATACTGCAGCAATGGTAACTCATATTGGCATGGTATCACCCAAATATCATTCACAAACTTAATGCTCTTAACTATAAGGCAAATATTTGCTGCAATTACAGATGCAAAGAGGATTTGGGGGAAAAACATGTCACACAGTTACTCTTTTTTCCACAATTGAAGTGAATTGTTAAATGAAGACGGATCCAGTTTACAAACCTGCTCTCTCTTTGCTCAGACTTGTATTCGATGGCAATAAGCAATAGCTTCAGCTTCACGTAACACAGCCTGTAAAACATGTTCACTCATTAGCAATCTGTACAATCACATGATAGGTGCTCAAACACTTTAGAAATTCAAGTCTGCGCTGACACTTTTCCCTCTTTATTTCGTCCATTTAGAAGTATTAGCTAATTTACCTACCAGTGACAGCGGGCTTAATGAAAGGGAAAAGACTGATACTTACTCGCAGACAGTGGGGAACGACAGGCCCACAAAGGCACTGGACAAATACTCTGTGTACATCTCATTAGCCACTCCTTCTAGGTAATACTTCTGCCATGTGTCCTCCTCAATCTGACAAGAAACAAGCACAGAAATATCACATGAAAAGATTTTTAAAAAATCAAAAAAGGAAAAACTGTTTTCCTTCAAATAGCTTTCTAATCCATTCTGCAGATGTTCCACAGCACAACATGAGCCTGGTCATTATAAGTTGATTCATCATCTTTTGACATGAGAACAGTTTTCTGATAGAGAGAAGCACCTCTTCAATTTTAGCCAGAAAAACACGGTGCCGATTCCATATGAAATATCAGTAAAATATGATGTGCCAGGATGACTGAACACTCTTTAATGGAAGTCTTTACCCTGCACAAAGATGTCAACATTTCCCAGGTTATGTGCTGTGAAAGATCTAGTCCATCTGTCGGCAGAGAACCCGCTCTACTGTATATACCTACTCAGTCCTGGCCTTCAAATCCAGAATCAATCATCTAATTCACAAAAATGCAATGTGAGTAGTAATTAATTTATATCTGGAGCCTCTGCATAGGGACCAATTTAAAGTTTTCAATCTGTGTTACCTCAATGAAGGACCTCATGGAGAAGAGGTTGGCTAGCATGGTGGACAGGCCCTGGGCCAGACAGCTCTGGGCAATGAAGCCTGCCTTCAGCTCGGCCAGGCAGATAGCATCGTCACCCTCCTTCCAGTTCCAGCTTGGAATGTTCAGCAGATGGGCCTTCATAACACGCCAGACACGGGAAACAAGGTCACAAGACATAGAAAAGTAAGCAAATGGTTCACATCACATACAGGAATACTCTTGGGGGAGTCATGGGGAAGACAGTTTTACAATGATCTCATGTCTGAATAATACGTTTAGATGTGCGCTCAGCAGCTGCTTATCTTATATGTTCATATCAACAAGTGAAAACAGCTAATAACAGCTAGTGGCGCTAGAAATCAATGATCGAAAAACAGCAAACTGTTGTTTATGGAATAGGCTTATATCCAAGTGATTTAAATCCCCTTTTAAATTCTTAAAAAGCATTTTAAAATTTACTACTGATGATCGTAACTTGACAACAACTTATTTATATACAGTGCAAAACAAATATATGTATTTGTTAGTGTCAACACTAATCCCATTTTACTTTCGTGACTGGAGTCAGTGTGAATATGATATGACACGTGCTGATTTGTATCAACCAGTAATTAAAATGATTAATCCCTTTCTTGAGAGTAAACAATCTTATTTCATAGGACACCAAAATGTCTTACCTTATTGTGATATTGCAGCATTTGTGTGATTATTCGGATTTTTGGATGATAGTTCTTGATAGAAATAACCCTAGAGGAATGAAAGCAGGCAGACAAATTGAAAGTTCAACACCTCGTGTAGTGATTTTTAACTTGATTTTGGGATTCGGTGGATTCAGTACCTCATGATGTTGGAGGCATCTTCAGCATCAGGATCTGCACAATATTTATTGGCAAGGATTAAGCAGGCATCTGCTGACTCGATCTATGTGTACAGAATCGAAGAAACTGATATTTTACCATTACTCACCTCTGTTTTGTTTTTTTTTTACTTTCTATTTTATTTTAGAAATATGAATAAAATGAGTGTCACTATATTGTTGAAATAACTGTTGTTTAAATGGAGTCATGCTCTACTTTTAATTGTTGTACATGTGATTTCATCAAAAAAGTACTGCCTCTAATTGTACCTTCACTCTGGCTAGATCATGAGGGTTGAGAACAGATCCCTGGTAGAACTCTACTTGGGTAAAGTGGCGCTTGAACAAGGCTTCCAGCTCAAGATTAGGGGAAATACTAGCAGACAGGGAAAGAAGAGGAGAAAGGTCAGTGCATGTGTGGGTACCTCATATACAGGCTGACTGGGCACTGTTTCAAACAATGTGCTCTGCAAGCCAACATGTGGTGAGGAAGGAAAAAAGGAATATAACTTACTTATGGAGAAAAACAATTTCTACATTGACATCATCCCTGTCCTTGTGTAGGAAGTCTTTGAGGAAGTTGGAGACACTTTCGAGGGTTATATGACCACAGACCACAATATGCCTGGAAGGGTGGAAGAAATCATCTTGAGTGGGCAACATAAATCACTGCAGACACTGGCATGTCTCCCAAAGATAATCAGACAACCCAAAGTTCTCTAAAAAATATGCACTCCCAAAAAATTTATATACATGTCAAGAAATGTCTTTTCAAAGTAAACAAGAAACTGAATTTAAGGTGAATATTTTCCCTCAGTTAATGAAAGGGGTTAGATTCTGAACAAGTGCCATCAAACACTCAACTCTGAACCACTTTTAAAAAATCTAAGATATAATCACACAGCCCAAAGTGGTTAGGTTCGACATCCGTTCTTAATATAAAATCTGTCCCTGCAGCCAAACCACCCCTCTGCACTCTCAATGAATGTTGACAAAGACGTGTACATAAATATGATGGTGCTTTTATACAGAACATTACCCCAAACTTTCAAAGTGATTTGGAGGCCTGCGGTTGACACAAACTCTAAACAGGCTCTCAGATTATTTTTGACGGGTCTCCTGGCAAAACATGAGGTGCATAGCAGCAGGGGGATCTGTCAAATGGGGCACAAGGCTGATTGCAATAGTGTGGAAATCTGATGTTGGACTGGAACAACTTTTCAGTTGAGTTTTTTTGTCCCTGCATTGTGACTGCACTGTAGGCTAGTGTGATTAAAGGTCAGCTACCCACATCTATCTAAACTATGAGATAGGAGTGACTTGGACAGTTTGGATCGAAGACTTAATAAAGCCTTTACTTTCTCAACCATGAAACTTCTGGGGCTTCTGTAAACATTACATTTCAGTGTCCCAGAACTGAGAGAGATCATTTTAATACCACACAATAATGTACAGTAGATTCTTTTAAATTCTCATCGAGGTTTCATCCCACTCTCATTATTCTTATAATTTTATTTTTATTTCATTTTATTCTTATTCATAATAATAACACTGTATATATCAGTACTCAGCCGTGACATGGTTATAAGTTAATCACATGTAGCGAATTAAAGACACTTTCCATGCTTCATCGGCAGTGTGGTAACTTAATGAGTTGAAGTTAAATGTCAGCATATCTTATTGCTGAAACCCTAATTGAGAAATCTAAACATGCTCATTAGAATCCAGTCCTTATATTGACATTGATTAGTGTGGACACTCGTCAGGCACCATAATTACCCTATAGAGACCTGTGTAATAACAATGGTCTTATCCACTACTTAGCAGGATGTGCCAACTGCTTTGGTTTGGAGTACCTGCGCACTGGGCAGCCTTGCACTTAAAACTATCAGTATTCAGTTACCCTTTCCTAAAATAAATACAACACTGCGGCCATGTGTGTTCTCTGCTCGGGTTTCTATCATCAAACTAGGTTGGTTTCATTCCGTTCTTCAGTATTGCGCTACTATACACAGGAAGGAAGTGGCTCCAGTTAGCACATTAACCTTGACATCTAAAATTGCAGTGAACATCACTGAGTGAGCTTGGCAGGTTTACAGGAGACAGAGATATTTATTGATCTTAGATGAGAACCATAGTCCAGATCACTGAGTGCCCTCCTGCCCTGTATCACATGGACTGGGTAGGGCTCAACTGAAGTGAACTTGGCAAAAATAATGTGACGGACACATTGAGAGAATGGCAGTTTGTGGATGTCACGGGACATAATGGGCTTCACAGATGTTGCTTCGTTCTTTACAAGAATCTAATGAAGAGCCGTGATCGCGCATTTGGCCAGAGTTGAGTGAAAGGACTGCATGGCAATACAAGCTGATGATCTGAGATGCCTGTGTGCAGCCAGCAGTATTTCAAGTAAGCTGTCTCTTATTTCAAGAGACGAAAAACATTGGTCATGTTTTCCTATTCCTACTGTCCAGATGCCCCGTCTCCTAGGGTGGAAGAAGCACAGATTTATGTGCTGTTATCCTTGGTTTGTATTTGATTTGTGTGATCTCAACATTATGTTATGAATTGTAGTGGGATGCACACCAAACCAAAAGGTGTAAATAGTTGTATACAGAAAAACACATGTGCGTACACACTCCCACACTCATAGAAGCACGTGTGGTTTTTCATTCTAAGTGATATATCTGCAAAACACTTTCTCCGACTGGAGTCTGCATTTAAGACGGAAATAGTGTTAATATACGATGTATTCAACTTCAAGTCGCCATCACGTTTTTTTTCCTTTCCATATGTAAATTTGTGGATCAAATTGAACACTAAGATTTTAGGATTTTAGGACCATTTAAAAATGCTTTATGAATAAAATACCATTGTGGTGAACCTGATTGTAAAGTACAAACATAACCAAAAAAAATGAATTGAATGGAAAAAATGATCAGGTACTATTTTTTGAAACAAGAAAATAAAAAACCAACACAACTCAACATGCACATAAAGCATGCAGTCAGGAAACATCCTAGGTTATCACTGGGGATGTGCTGAGTACAAAATGAACAAACGCAGCTCAAACATCAGCAACAGAGGTCACTCACTTGATACTGCTCTAATCCTTAGGTCAGTGACTCAACTTACTCCAAGAATTCGCATCAAAACGCTGCAACTTCTATATCTTCGTCCAGAGTTAGGAGTGATATGGGAATATTTTCTCTCTTTTCTTGTTTTCTCTCTTTCCCCTCTGAACTGGTTTTCCCTTAGAATAGTGGTGGTTAAGCTACATTGTTAGGAGTTCAGATGTTCGAAGGTTTCAAACGCACCATCTCTCAAGTGTTCACTGCAATCTGTGACTGACTGAGGCACAGATGTGAAGAAGAGCAGTGTTCAGTTTGTTTTGAGGATCCAACCCCCAACCTGAAACAGAAAAACTGACCAGCAGGTGAGATAACCACCCTGGTAATGTTTCTTGGTCAGACCGTTTCTTCTGTTTATGTGTGTGTCTTCCATTCTTTTCCCTCCCCCTTTGCACTCAGTTAGGAGTCACAGATTCACGTCAACATATCCCTAGAGCCAACTAGTCCATATTCACAAGTGGATACAAAACATGATACACGGGACACGATACATTGATATACCAAAATGCTGACTAATTAATTCTTTGCACAGTAGTATATTGACTAATACTGATGTTTAACCATTGCAGAAAGATATGATTGTGCCTGTAATTTCAGTTTTGGGAGGTATCTTGTAACTTGCCTGCACATATTATGAATAATTAATGTAGTTCTTGTGAAATAAGTTGCTTATTTATTGAGCTAGACGATATTTAACAATACACATTTTCAAAGTTTGTATTTAGATAAATGTTCATTTGAACCGCATCTCCAAGAAATGATAAGAAGAATAAACAAAGCCATCATCAGCCTGACAAATTTAAGTGTGCATGTATATATAGTGCATTTTTTGTATACAGAGCAACACTATGGAAAAGTGTTATGCGTGATTGCCGGCCTGACAGTGTGGGAGCCACTGGGCCTGCAAGCCCCGAGTTGCTAACCCTTTCAGAGGACTTTCAAAAGTGTATGTCAGAGTTCAGCCAGGGTCGAATCTAGATTCTGTGCCAACCCCACAGTTGCAGTCAGGGCTAATGGAAACCAAAGAGTCATAATGGAGACCACAGAACACTCATCATAATCAGCAGACAAAAGTTGAGGGTTGTCACTGCACTTATGCATGCATGCTAACAGCGCACGGAGTACTATAAGCAACACAAACATGAAACTCCGTCAGTATGGTTCCAAAGTGAGTCCCTCTCCTTTCCAAATGACCTTTAAGGCCTGTTTTAAATGACAGCGTCCTGGCAAGATGGGTAACATCTTGGGTAAAAGTAGTTCACAACGTGACATGACCTCATTGTTTGTGTGCTCCATAACCACTCAGATACTTGTAAATTCCTAATCACATTTCCATGCTAGACTTCTTTTGTGTGCTGACAGCTGCTAAATGACTAAACCTCCAATGGCGGATTGCCATTGCCAAAAACCACATGACAAACCAGCTTTGTCTATGTGTCAGGTCTTATTGTCATAAACACCAAACACACACATATCTAAGTGATTATGCAGAGCCTGGTGCCACAAGGTTGTGCATTTGGTGGGTGTCTTCTGATTGTTACCATATGTTTGCACTGTAAGTCTGACGAGAAAGAGGGATGGAAGTAGTTGTGGAAGGAGAAAATAAAGTGTGTGGGAGAAACTATTCTCAGTTTTGACAAGGGCTTCTCTCAACACCCATCTGTGAGTCTGGACTGAGGTCACTGGCCAAACATAACATTTCATCAATCTTATCTCAATGACAGGCAAACATTATCGAACAAAGGGTTTTTTATAATGCCTTGTTCTACTGCTGACTCCCTAGGATCCACTCCACTGGACAGAGTGACTGAAACCGATGGGAGTTAGATTGGAAAAGAGAGAGAAAGTGAGACGGAATGGCAGAAGAAAAGGGAAGGGGGGAAAAATAGTCGACTCTCTCTTAGATTAAAATCAATCTGTGTGCTGAATATCAGCACAGTATCACACAAACTGCACTGGAACCTCTGCTGCAAGAGGCCGATTGCACATACACATAAATAATAAGAGAACCAGGAGACAAACACTGCCAACACACAGACATGAGAACCAGGTGAGCACCAAGAACCAAGCAGGCAAAGCAAGCCAAAAGCAATTGAGAGCCTCCAATGGGAGCTGAGGCATCCAGCATTCAGGGTGTGGGAGCTGACTGAAGATCAGGGCCAGAGTTATGTCAAGCAATGATGAGGCAATGGGTTGGCAGTGACAGACAACAGGAAGGAGGCTTTTTCATGGAGTTTGTGATTAACCGAAAAAGCAAGACAGTAGATCATAGAAAGCATGCCGAAAATGGTGCAGTGTAAAAAAAAGGTAGTACCATAAAACATGCAAAAGAAGAGAAATCAAGCAAAATGAAACAAGAAAAGAAAATCGTATCCTGCAAAAGTCATTGAGATTGATGATACTTATTATACCACCAATAATAATGCAGATGCAGATGTTTAAATCTTTCTATTTTCTTGTGGGGAAAAATCTTTCAGAAGTGGATAGTAGGGGTTTCATGACTATACTTTTTTTTTTTTTCCATTTCAAAGGTTTGTTCACCCCTGTAAGTAAGACTTTGTCAATGAGGGAGTGGATCTGAATATATACAGTGCATAAATGTACGTTACATAGAAGTACCACAGCCTATTACACTGAAAGTTTACGGTGTAGTAGTCATGAAAGCTCTATTTTCCAAAATAAAGTGCAACACACGATGTTTCACAGTGGACAAACAAAGAAAATGAACGGCACACAAATGACTTTAGGAAAGCTCAGAAGGCCAGAAAGAAGAAGATAAAGACACAAAGACGGAAAGGGAAGAAGAGAAGTACAGACAAATACAGTGTGAGAGAGAGAGTAAGGGGGCATGGACATGTGTCCTATAATGGCCAAGGTCTCCAGTCACGCAGTGTGACTTGATGTTAAAAAGTAACTTAACTCTTGCAGAAAAGTTAACTAACCCCCAGCATCTATAAACTCAAGAGGGGTGTACTTGAGTCACACAACCACACCTGGTCTGGATTTCAACTTACTTTCTGCCTCTTGTCGAGTTATAACTCCCTCCGTATTTCTTCCGATTAAGGATGAGAGCAGCAATTTCTGGCACGTAGCGAGCAAACATGGCCTACATGCATGGAACAGAAAAAAGAAAAAGGCATGCAGAGAGGGTTCTACCGCACACAGAAAAACAGCAGAACCATCTGGAATACTTACTTTCTCCCATTAACCGCACTATAGGAACCACCATATTTCTTGCGGTTTCCTATTAACTCTATGATTTCAGGGACGTAGCTGGCAAACATGGCCTAAGGAGGAGATAGAAGACAGGAGAAGAGACTAAAAAAGAGACTACTAGGCTGCAGAGTGGATAGTGGGGAAACTGGTGCATGAATCCAAATTTCTGAAGCGAGAGAGATATTACTTTGCTATTGAAATCATGTAAACTCTCTCATTCATTTGTAGAGACTTGCTAATCCTCACAAAAATGAGAGAGAGCTTAATAGTTCTATATAAAAAAAAAAGAAATCTTGTTTTTTGCAGTTGGGAAAAGAGTAGCCCCAATTTTTCAAAGAAAGAGGTTTAGGAGCAGGTTTGGTACTGTAGGTGGGGCAAGAATTTTGTCACAGCTGATGAATAGTCAAGCTGTGATAGCACCAAAAATCTCTTTGGGGGCAGAATTTTGTAAGCTGAAGAAGAGCTAAAACCTATGTGCCATGTTTTGTCCAACAAACACAGACGATCTGGCAGGTTGATTTGAATAGGCCCACCTGATGGTCCACAGCTGCAAAACACATTAAGACTCATTGGCTGGGCTGTAAAATGAGCTGAATGCATTTTGCACAGTTTCAGCGAGCTTGCCTTGCAAATTCTTTACATTTACCCACTGACATTACCCAACAAAGCTCACATCTCCATAAGAATCAATGAGGTGTCCTTGTAAATATATTTTTGGAAAAGGTATGTATACACTACAGAGCGTAATGTGAAATGACATGTGTTCAATATGGTCCCTGGCTTTAAAATATCTCCAGCCTGAAGTCATTATTTAGCCCCTGCTGCTGATAGGAAGCAGGCTGAAGTACTAGCCCAAAGACTTCCAGAGCTCTCATCACTGAGAAAAACACCACCTATCGCCATGGCCACAATACGATACACATCCACACAGCTGCAGGTCATCAGTGAATAGTGATAGCTATTCCAAACACAGAAGACAGTGACTGTGATTTAGTCAGATCCTCCACTTTTTGTAAGAGATGGAGGAGGCGGTTTGTTCTGCATGTGATTGCTCACAGGTGTTTGCCCCCATGCGTGTTTGTTATTGCACCAGTGGCAGCCCAACAGGATAAACAGATCAGAGAAGGTGAGCAGGCGGTAGTGAGAGGCTGCTGTTGCTATGGTAACAGTCAGGCTGTCCTAAGCCTCATCTCCCTGCCCCTGTGTTTGTTGGAATTGTGGGAAGAGACACGGGAGGAGGGGTGTCCTGAAACCGCAACTGCTTTTAAGAGAACAGTAACAACGTTATCAGACAAGAGCTTATACTCTTATCAAATAGAGGAATGACACATATGGGGAGGAGACAGAGGAGCACATAGTACTGTTGCTACAGGAGACAAAATACAGTAGGCTAGACATAAGGATTCCACTACATTGTGCAAAGAAATAACATTTGCTTATACAGCCAACGGAGACTCTGTCATTTTAAAAAGACCACTATAAGATATCATTAATTACACAGTATTATCAAGGTATTTTTTAATAAATGCGCAATTATATCATTTATCATTATTAACAGTCTATTGGCGGGGGGCAAGCAGGATATAGGAGGGGATAACGGGAGTAAGGGACATAAAAAAGCCTAATTTTACCAAACCACCAAGGATGAAGAAAACCATAAACAGGCGCCCCAAGGTGGTTTTTGCATAGACATCCCCGTAGCCGACTGTAGACATTGTAACCATCAGCAAATAGACACATTCCCAATAGGAAAGTGACTGGGAATTCTGGAAGTTTTCCCAAGGATCCCCTGAGTTTTCCACCTATAACAACAAATGACATTAGAAAGGGAGGGAAGGACAGTTAGACATGATTCTAGCCAACAATTTCATAAACAGGCTTTTGCACTGGAAACCATTTAATTGTATTTGATTTAATTCAACTTAGAGGGCTTATGCATTTGTCCTTGTTGATTCAAGGAGAGTATTCTTTGAGGTTAGGCTACCATCTAGTGGTGAAACTGATGCTGCACTGAGTTGTTGAGCATAGTTACAGATGCACAACAGAACACAATCAAAAACAATCACAAAATAATCATTGTTTAATTCTGTATTAATTGCGTTACTTTACTTAATAACTTGACAGAACACAATGACAAGAAATATAAGGAGCGAAAAAGTACACAATAAAGGGATCTCTGGGAAGTTGCAGTCGTATATTATTACATAAATTCACAAGGGATCCGAATTTTAGAAAATTTCCCCATTAGTTATACATACAAGTTTTAGATGCTTTATTCTTAAAAGTATATAAAGCCCATAATCGCAATAGTGAAATTATGTCAATGTCTTACTTAGATAGATTAGATTTTAGATCAAATGAATGAACCAATTTGAAAACAACAATCATGCTACTAAAATGCTGGGATGTCCAACCAATCCAAATCTTTGAAGTCGAATGATGTTTTAAAGCTTTAAATCTTAAAAAAAAAAAAGAACATTTTTAACAAATGAACTGGTGTTTGTTTGCCTCTCGCAAAGATGATTTTTTTTTTTCTTCTACTTTTAGTTTTTACCATCTCTGAAGGATGAAACAATCCTTTGTTTCATGGTACTACATAAAAAATGCTGTCCAAAATATCTCCCTATTAGTGGACAACATTCACTGTCCCCCATTTTATTATAGAGTCAAAATGGATCAAAACATTTTGACAAAAACTTATGATAAATACTGTAAAGGGACACAATATCAACTTACTATGGAGTAAACTGTTCTCTCAGGACTAGTGAATGAATCAGGGGTGTATTTGAACACAGCAGTGATTAATCCAGGAGAGGTCGACCTATTCAGCGGCTTGGCTGATTAACGCTGATAGGACAATTTACTAAGTATTAAAATCCAAAAAACTCGACCAGTCTCAGCAGGATGTACAACGTTGAACACTTAATCAAAGTAATGTTTACCTGTTACCGGTGATAATTTATACTTTTTATAAACGTTATATAATTGGTATCAGAAGAACAGAATGACTAGCATTCTAGAAACAGTGCACAGCGAGGGCACAAAAAAGGAACTGTCTTCATTTTAGTTTGAATCTGGATTGTTACTGAGTTAGAGATACTTTTGGCTCATGGGTAAAGCAGGAGCATGGTGAAATCTGCATCTAAGGGTCACTTTAATGTCACATCAACAGTCTATTTATATATCTAAAACAAAAATACATTTTTCTTAATTAATAGGAATACTATACAATTAACTTAGATTTTAATAGACTAGAGCTGTGACAATACACAATATTCATCATTACTGGCTCATTAATCGCTAGACCCCAGTGATTCTCACATCTGTTCACTTACCAAATGTATGAAACCAGCAGCTGTGAGCCATGTGCTTATGAAGATGGAACACAGGTTCACCAGCTTGATAGAATTGCTGGGCAGAAGAAGTGACACAAAAGCTGAGATGTGTAAGTTAATGAAAGTTAACAGCAGCCTGATGTTGTGCACAACAGCTTTTACAGCATGCGAAATTCATATTAAATCATTTCTGAGTACAGCAAGAGACAAAATAGGGAAATGTACTATAAAAATAATTAAAAGTAAATGGTTTTGAAAATTTTATGACCCCCTCAAATATGAGATGGTATACTTATCCCGATGATTATTGGAACGACTGATGAAAGTTTGTACTGATGGGACTAAAAGTCCAATCCACGCGCATACAGTAAAACACATGATTGCACATTTAATAACAGAAATACCTGGATTAATAATAAAAAAGAAAAATCACAGACCTTGCTGTGCGCAATTTCAGGAAATGTATTTTCTTTACCAAATTACGCAGTATCACCCCACTGAAGGAAATCTGCCTCTACTCATACATCAGAGGCTCATGCTTGTGTCAGATTAGAATGTGAACATTAATAGCGACCTGAGCTCTAATTTTAGCAAAGGTGCCTTAGTTAGCTACACTCTCATCCATGGTACAGAAGTATATATAACTTCTTACAACAGCAAGGACTGCACACGCCTGATTTCTAGAAAGAGACTGATGTCGAGTTTTTAAAAGTTATTTCCTTGGCGCACCAGTGCTATTTTATTCCTTTCAATTAAAAAATACAATGATCTCTACAGTCAATATGTCCAAAAAGGATAATCCTACCTAAAAAGCACTACAGGATGGAGGAAAAATGCATAATTTTGATTTTGTCGGAACTGCTTAAGACAAGATGTTTCACGTTAAATTCAAGGATCAATAAATGATGAAGGGATGAAGAACTCTTACCTTGTTTTCAAGATATTCAAAAACTGTAAGATTTCCGAGAACTGTATCAATCTTAGTGCTCTCAGGAATCTTAAACCTTTTAGAAAGAGAGAACGACAGACACAGAGGGCCAGAGATTAATCCCAGATAATATTCATATTATATCTATCCAGACACTAGGCGTTTTTCTAAAATAGCTTTACAGTGGAAGCAAAAGTTACAAGAGCGGGAGCAGTGAAGAAGGACACAGTCAGATAGTGTGGATCAAGGTTTCCTGCAATACATGCATGGCATTATACAATGCAAATTCAAGTCTGTAAAACACAAAATGATACGGAGACACTATTCACAATGACATGTTGGAATAATTTATGCATCCAAACAAGTTGGGCGGAACATTCTGTGACCCACTTTACACGAGCCCCACTGTGCTCCTGAGACTCGCTCGCTCAGAGATTACAGCGCAGAACAATGGGACACCTGCCTTGTTGTGTTTTTACATAACACGACTGATCCCATGGAACGCCTGTGTGTGCGCGCCTACGTGTACCAGTTTGTATGACAAACACTGAAATGAATTGTCTATAGTCAGTTTTACTCCCTGCAAATACGAGACGCCAAACATGTCTAAAACACCAACCAACCGTCAATCACAAAATCTGTTACAGGCACTAGTTTAACGCAGTCGTGGCTATCACTGCAAAACTTCTGTTCAGGTAAGGCCTTTATGCACACTCTGGAACACCTTACCCAGGTCAGAGAGGGTGGATAAACAGGAGCGGACAGTGTTGTACAGTCCTGTCTGCCTGTATCTATCCTCCAGTCTGTGATGGCCCTGCCTCACCCTGTAGCCATTTCGAAAAAGATCCCCGCAGGACTTCTTTCGCCTCGGCGTCTCCTGGAGGATCTCCAAATTAGCATCACTATGTGTACGCCGGTACACCAGCAGCTTAGGTGGAATCATTGTTTCCGAATGAATCCAAGTCCAAGGTATTCCTTCTTCTTCTTCCCACGACAGGAATTAAATATCAGTGTGCCAAAAATATGTAGGCCCTCTGGTAAATGACAAGAGCTTATCCCAAGTGAAAGTGAGGAAAAGAAGCAAGATTTAAACTTCTCAGTCGAAGGTTTATCTTCTTTGATACCACAGCACCAAAGTTAAAACCTCCTTGTTGGGCAAACGCCGTTAAATACCATATAAACGATGGTCAGCGCTGGTAAACAGATGAGACAGCGAGGATGTTATCGTTTGTCTAGTCGTCTTTCTAGTGTCTCTGCAGGCAAAATATCAACTCTAATATAGGTGGGATATTGCTTTTCATTTTGCTACAGTAATCCGTACAAGATAAACAGATTTACCTTTCCCTCATCCACTGTTAACCCTTGCGAGCGTAGGTCTGTGCTGAACCTGTTCAAAATTGCCTGAACCCTGCAGGGATTAGCAGAGATGAATCTAAAATGAAAAATACCGACAACAAAAACAATAATCCTGACTTGAATACAAATGTTCTGTTTCAAGAGCGAAATTTCATACAACTCTACAGCAATGACCTGCTGGTAAATCTGATTTTGTCTTCCATGGAAAAACGCACATGGAGGTTGAATCCCTCCACCTTTCAGAATCGAAAGGCTTAGGCATGAAGTCAATATTTTAGAGCTGTGTATGATCTGTCAATGTCAGTTTACAGACAAAGCATGGGATCTATAAAAAAAAACCTGATGGGAGACTGTACGCACCCGTCCGTAGACTCTGAACTATGCGTACCAGCAACGCAGATGGTGACGAGGTGAACTGAAGCAAGAGTGTGCAAAATGCCTCTCACAGGTCTAATTTAACTTAACAGCAAATGTTAATTAGGCATATAAATCCAAGTTATCATAAATATTCAAACCAAGAGTGTGAATTTGTTCTTCATTAGTGTACCATAATTATTCCCTAGAACTTTTGAGTTTAAGAGGATATAAGGCAAGAAATCAAAGTAGCAAATATCAAACTCAACTAAAGACTTACAGAACAGAGCCAATACTGTGTACAAAGTACAACGTTAGGTTTCATTTAGTTTTAGTGCTGCAGTGAACTCGACTGAGCTGCCGGGTGCACAGGGCACACTGGAGACAGCACGGTGGCTGCAGATTACCCTGAACCTTCTCCAATCATCTCAACATCACCTCTGCACCAACTGCATGTATGTGACCTGTAACTTCTGGCTATGACAGCTCTCACACAGTCCTTACAATCTGTAAGGACTGTGATTATAGCTACAGATTATAGCTATCATTTCATTCTTAAATGGAAACAAAAGTTAAATCACCCACTTCTAGATATAGATTATATCACAAGTAATATTTCTAAAAACAATTCAGGTGCCCCTGCTCATTTAGCTAGCAACAGCAGAAAAAAAAAGATAGATAAAATTAAGAGTTCATCTCTCCTCAGCCTCTCTTTTTTAACATCACCTTGATGTAGATTTGAGGAATGGCTTTTTCTGAGAAAATGGAATAACCAACCACAGCTGCAACCTGTAAAACCTGTGTTATCAGATAAGACATTGCATCGCCATCACCATCTGTACTACCACTAAAAAATATATAAGAATCTTACAAATGTAGGGAGAAAACTGATTTTCATCCTGTAAAAAACTGCAATACTTAAACAAATTAAACATTTTTTCCTTCCTCTGGTGTAAAGCACGTAGTCTGATGTAAACTGCAGTGACACTTGTGCCTGCATGATGGATGGACAATGTGGATCTGTCCTCACATTGTGAGAGGAAGACGCGAATGAAACAATAATCATGTCCTTTTTAACCTAGACCTCATCCACAAACACTCCCATATCTCTGCTAGAGAAAACTTTTCCTTTTCTTCTAATCGACCGCCAGTTCAGCAATCAGCAGGTGCATTTTTATGCATAAACATTAAAGGGGCGCTTTGAGTTAACCATTTATAGTCTGTGGGTGTGTTGAAAACGGCTTCACATAAACACATTTTCAAGCCGGTTTTGGATTTATAAAAGGATATTGTGTACATTAAGTGCAAATTCGCAGCATTATGAATCAGTTTGTTTTTCATGCCATTTTCTGCATTCATGCATGTTTACTTTTAGTATGGATCTGTCACACTGTTTTACACAGTAAATGAGACCCCTGGTTTGTAACAGGGCATTATTGAAAGCAGCTCAGAGATTAAAAAAAGAAAAAGGCATTAGCACACTTTAAAGTACTACTCAGATTATCAAGAGCAGACACCAATGTGAGTAAAAGTTAAAAAAGTAACAATAACAACAACTCCTCTGCAAAAACATTGCATTACAGAAGCTACAAAACAGGCACAACGGAAGCTATTGGGGACTTCATGGGGTCATTTTTCTAAATTAGTAGGAAACATGAGACATGGGATTGTGTCATTCTATACATGTACCTGTCTGTGTGTCAAGTACACATTCAAAGCATCACACAATGGTGAATGAAAACGCTCTAAATCATTACGATGTTCCCACGTGTAGAGTAAGGCAGAGTTTGCATGTGTGCACATGTTATGAAAAACCCTCAATGAAGCTCCTCTAACATCACGTGTCCATGTCGGAGAAAATCTCTTTCCCGCGCAAGCCAAAGCCCCAGCTGGCCAGATGCTCATTCAAAAAGGGCTTTTCCGCTCTGTGCCCAGTCTTACTTCATTGAGGATTTTCAAGCCAGTGCACGGCCTCTGTGTCACATGTTCTGGCAGAGCAGTCCACTGGGACGTCTCATCAATCAGCACACTGGGATGGTTCATCTGGGATAATACTAAGAGTCAACACAGCCAGGATTAGATTATATAGAGCCACACGCCACTGAACACACACACACTCACTCTTGGTGAACAAAGCACTGGTTATAACTGGATATAAAACAAGCATACATTTAATACCAACAATACACTTCAGCATGAATGTAACTATAGCTGCACTTACGTAATACTCCTGTGCAATAATATAAACATGCAGTACAATGACACGTGAGGATTGTGGCCGCAGCAAAGAGACTTATACTTCTCACAAATTAGTTTCCCTCCCCTGAACGTACATAGAAGTTTCACGCCAGCGATAGGAGGCAGATGCACATACTCATGTCAGGTACTGTACGCTTCTTTCAGCAATGAAACGCAGGGGATCAACAAACATTATACAGGAAGCGCCACTATGAGGCAGTAGCAGGTCATCATCAAAGCTGTGCCTCCAACAGCACTGTGCTTTCTCAGAGCCAGTGTGTTGTGTTGAAACTACAAAAATAATCAAAACTAACAGTTCCTTGGATTTTTTTAATAATAAAATTGTGAAGCTCAGTAGTCACAAGAGCTGCTCACGTCTTTCAAACAGCCATATGTTAATCCTACACCACTTGGGCTCTCCTGGGGCCAATGCTCAGTTCAAGGAGTTAAAGGAGATTAATTCCTTTTTTTTTCAAGGAGGAACTCTGCAGGCTCTTATATTAGCCACACAGAGTTCTCCTCCTCTTAATCAATGTCCAATTTGCAGAGGCAGAGAGAACAGAACTTGAGAACTTGGGTGAGCGAACCACCGCACAGCACCGGGCAGAACCCCTATTAGAGGTCTTCTTATAATCTGAGCACACCTCCACCGGATCACTTGAAAAGTCTCCTGGAGCAGGACCTGAGCTGAAAGAGTGAAATAATAGGGGGTGTAATTGTGATGTATCGAGCTGTCTGCGGAGAGTTTTCTCCTGGAGTGAATGGAAAGAAAGGATGAACTAATCCAGTGGCAGTTAGGAGTATAATACACATCCTTCACAAACACCCCAGCCTTTGTTTTTACAAAGGCTGTTAAGGGGCAGTATACACTTAACTAAATTAAAGTAGCACCAATTATGGATTGATCTATCAATTATTAGGAAAGCGAATAGGGCCCTGTCAAGCTTTAAGTGCTTGAAGACGTATATGATCAATAGTATTCAGGGATGTAGCAATGTCATTTATTTATTATGAAAAAATATCAATAAAAATGCCAAATGTTTTTTTTAATTCTCTTACAAATTGCATTTCTTTTCCCATCAACCTTATCATATGTTCATATTTCCGGAATAATAGAAGAAATAAGCAGCTAATCATCATTCCTGTCCCCTAAGCATGAATATTAACAGACCCTTTCAGCGCCTCATTAATTTTCTGGAAGATATACCAGCATGGCAGGATACACCATATCCTATTGCAGCTCTACACACTGTTAATTTTATAACTGAGGCTTTGCATGCTTTAGGTATCCTTTAACACTGGACCAGTAACGACCGGTAAATATATGTACTCGAGTTTTACCCGTGCATCCTGCGTCTGAAGCGATGTTTGAAAGAGATGCCAAATGACAGATCTTCCATGCAGAAATAGTCATCAAGCCTCCCCTTTGAAATAAAAGAAATAAAATAAATAAATGCATATAAATAGCTCTGGAATCTAGGGCATCTCTCCAAAACAATGAAATCACACATCTCGTGTGCTGTTTTTAAACAAACCTCTCACGCTGCACCTTTGCTGTCTACATCACCCTCAGATGGTGGATATTTAATGATCACAGGTAATTTATTCACTGCAGAATGTCAGGGAGCAGCCACAGCGCCTTTTCACAGCCTTTCATCATCCTCATCAAGGCTCTAACATCAACAGCTCGACGCGAAAGAGATGAACACACCTTACATCATGAATACCAGAAACCAGATTACTTCACTTGGCCATATCCAGTTCATTACACAGCTTAAGGAAACTTCATCACCTCATAGATCAGATTTCCTCTGCTTTATATAACTAAATAAAGTCTAGCATTCATGTAAAAATAAGAACCTATACTGGGGGACAGAAGACAGACACCAGCATCATTACAACTATTGAGTGAACATCACACAAAAATTAAGGTTTATTATAATTCAGTGTTTTTGGCCACCATTTCTATCAGTTACATTAACATAGTTGCAGACGAAGTAATTGCTGGAATAGACAATATTGCCATAACGACATGCAGGTCTAATGGACATAAATAAGAAGTTATAAACAAGCCAAAACATCCAAGAGATTAAAGTAGGACTGAAATGCTAATTTTCATTTTCATGAATCTGTTGGTTATACATTTAATTTAGCAAGTCACTTTAGAGCCATGTAGTAAAAAATTAAAAAATTAAAAATCTCGCCATGGTGATACATTAAATGAGTTAGCAATTATGAAAGCAACTGAATAATTGAATAATCACCGTAGCACTGAGAAAACATCTTATTCCAAAGTGCCATTGCAAAAATATAGTCTAAAATCAATGATAACCCAGAGATTTGTGTGTACATAGCTACAATAAGCATGGCAGGTCCAAGTTAGACCAGGGAGTCTGTCAACAGTGCAAGATGTCCACAACTGACATCTGCTTCAGTGACCTTCAGAGATGTTTGGCTTGCTTATTGCTCAACACTTCTTTGTCATTTAGACCTCTGTTAGACAATGTTTCCCAGGACCTTGATCTTTAAAATTATCATTATTATTACTGCTATTCATTAATATTTTCCACAGGAGACCTTTTGTCTTAGTACAAAAGGCAATAATAAGATTAACCATGGACCCTGAAGCTAAATGAAATTATTCTTGTTATTTACTCCAGTGATTTTCTTGCAGTAGCTGGTCTTTTACAAAAAAGAGTGATTGGCCAAAACTGCCCAAAAAAAAAGACATATGTTGAAAACAAGCTTTTACATTAAATGTATCTAAATATGTATCAAAAAAAGAAGCCCATGTTAATGTCTCTATTCATATACATTCACATTTTTATTCATTGTCAACTTCCTATACTATATTTAATTCAATAACTTTGCATTTTGACTCAGTCCTGTTGACCGACATCATGCTCAGTGATAAAAAGTGATTGGCACGCAGCTTAGCTTCTGCAATAAAGATCAAAAATGATGTGTGATAGTATGTATGGTTTTCAGGGTGAAGTCACAGCGCACAGGACACATGAGAAGAATATGAGGATCCATAGACACTCTTTGTAATTTAGGCCACAATGCTCACTGAGAAAAGTAGGTTGTTACATAATTCAGGTTAGGGTGTTTTCCAGTCTGCTCATGCAAGAGTGCATGTATGTGTACGAGAGAGTGGATATGTTCATGGAGGTAACACATTATTTTAGGAGTGCATTCTTTTTTTGTGTGTGTTTGCATGTGTGAAAGAGAGAGCAACTGAGCCTTAGATGGCAGTTATGGACCGCTGCAAGGTGTTCCAGGTGCAGCGCCTCAATGGTGCAATTACCAATAAGTCTGAAGCTAACGTGCACACACCCAAGCACACGAAACAGCAGCCTGATTTTGTATCATTCTCGTGCCACTCTGTTGTGTCTATGTTCCCTGAAACATCGAAAGAACCCAGCCTTGTCACTTTCAATGATGAGCGAGAGTTGAGTACAGCCCAGAGCAAGAGGGCCTCGGAGGCACACTTCCAGTAATAGGGAGACAGAATGTGGGTTGAAGATAGAGGGCAGAAAAAGAGTGGTAGAACAGAGGAAATATTTTTTAAAAAAAAAGAAAACTAGTGAAAGAAAACAAGACAAGATGAGGTTATATAGTGAGAATTGATTCATGAGAAGAAGAGAGCTCAAGAAAAAAATTGAAAGAAAAAGCACAGAGATAGATTCCAGACTTACCAAGCCAGCTTCTGTTTAGGTACACAGAGACAAACACAGGAGGAACAGTGAAGAAATCGACAACTGAGTTGACCTCCAGCCAGAACCACAGCTTATCATTGGCTGCTATAAACTGTCAAGAGAAAAAAAGATGGCACTCAAAATGACAAGAGAATTTTATTGTGATGCAAAAACGGCACCAGTTCACCACATTGCACCATTTATAAGCATGTTGTGTCTTCCTTTGCTGACAAACTGTATAGAATGACAAAAGCTTCACGCTACTTGCTGAGTCATGCGAACGGTCGGTGGGCTAAGCCGCTTACGGGTTTATTTATTCATTAATTCCGGATGTCAGGCTTGTATTTGCGCTGCTGGAATCCTGCTCTGGCATGACAGCCATGCTAGCATCACTATTACAACAGTGTTATTTTATTGTAAAGACCTGCTGTGTGAGTAGGTGCCTTAGGTCAACTTTTGTATAAGCATTGTTGAGCATCGTAAACAATATTGTCTGTCAAACGACTATTTTCATCAATTCTCTCAATTTCACAACTAAATCATTCATAATAAAATATGTAAACATGAAATAATATTTTGTATTGCATGAAAATACAATGCTGCTGCATGCGCCAACTTACTCGCAGGCCAAAGTAAAGAAGGAAGAAGACGTTGAAGGCCATATCGATCTGTAACGTAAAGTCTTTGTAGAAGTTCTGGCAGGATTCTATAGGACTGGAAAACAAAGACACAGAAAGAAAATAAACGTTATGACAAGGTTAAACACTCATGAGCTGATCCTTTTTATTTTTCTAACATGCATTGTTGGCCTGACATGGATCATCCCATTCTCAGCTGCTAATAAAACCATTTAAAGGTAAATGTCCTGTATTTATATTGCACTTTTCTATGTCATTGTTGACCACTCAAAGCGCTTTTACAGTAGCACAGTGGCACAATTCAGGTTCAGTGCATTGCTCAAGGACACTTCGACATGTTAACTGCAGTGTCTGGGATCGAACCAGGAACATCCTGATCACTGGACAACTGCTCCACCATCTGAGCCAAAGCCGCCCCGACAACCAGATTGAAACACTGACCACTACTTTTGAATGGACCAATCCCTGCTTGTAAATACAATTGTAAGTAAGTCTGTGATATGTAAATACTACAATATATTATATAAGTTATTTATAACCAAGTTCTGTAGTTTCTAATTGATTTGCTTCAAATGCTGAATTTTAAAAAAAACACTACTGGTGTCGATAACAATTTTGTTGAAACCGATGCAATAAAATCAAACATAATTAAGATTACGTTTTTCGGTGGTTACTATGTGACTACGCCACCATGAATGAACAATGCTACCACACTGATGCACTTGAGAGGTAACATCCATCCATCTGCATGTCTGTCACAAGCTCCATTTTCCCATCACTTGTAGACAAGACCCCAAGATACTTAAAATCCTCCACTTAAGTATCCTCTAACATTTATATAACAACAAAAGGAGACAGCCATTTAACAGTCGTAATTCTCTTTATTAGCAGTTAATCTAAGTACGACATTAGCCAGAGCCTGAATGCATTTACTGTATATTTGGGCATGAGCTAAATGCTAACAAACTTTATGCCAAAATCCACTGATTTACCAGACTATAGAGTATATTCATCCAGCAAAAGAACTTAAGCGCTCATCAATGTTGCACAGTTTGGTACTCAGGTAATGTGGGATTCCCGCAGAACGAAAACTTGATAATCAGGCAGACCAACTGCAAGAGTTGCTAATCAGTTGATGTTTCAACCAACTGAACTACTCAGGTAACAAGCCTGCGGGCAGTGGTGCACACCTAAGTCCATGGGTGTACAGAGCTGACCCAGATAAAACACCTATAGCTGTGAATCAACCACACACAGAAAAAACAGCTGAAAGTAAACTGTAATTGATAGCTAAGAACAGCTTCTTACATGTCACAGTACATTGAGCGTGCATATATAATTCAGTATCCGTCAACGGAAAAAGCCTTCTAGAAGATTTTCCTTCAGATGACACAAACTCAACAGAGAGAGAGAGGCTGAATGGCTTCCTCTATTTAACTAAGTGCAGTCAGGTGATGATAAATGACTGTCTGTCTGGTGGGTCATATAATCCATCTTCATGTTTACCTTATGATGATTACCCATTAGCTAGTGGATGCTCTCAACCAAAGCAATAATGAGCGGTGTGCCCACCTCATTCTTCACTTGATCATGAGCCTATCGCTTTTGAGAATGATGAGGAAACCCCACTCTAGGAATACGCTCTATGTTTTCAATGGCTATAGGGGACTTTCGGCAATGTATGGACTGAAAAGGGAACACACACAAGGCCATTGCATGAGCACACAGTTTCAAGGCCCATACGTTTTATTAAACATTTAAGTAGACATTTGTATGCATGGAGCCCATAGGGGCACAGTGTAAGCTCCTGAATACTGCATAATAAGAACCTCGAGAGGCCAAGGAATGAGGCTCAATCATCTCTCATGATGATTGAGCCTAATGATTGTTAAATGTCATTTAACATTTTATCACATGGCAATCCATTAAAATGGATGGATGGGTGCAGATGTCCTACAAAACATGTATTGTACCAAGACAATGATCCACAAATCATATTCACGAGGGGCTGTTCATTCAACAATTTTTTCTTTTTTTAGAAAATGTGACTTTATTTGGTTGAAAGGCATTTTCTTATACAGTCTTTGGACAGAGGTTAATTTACCTCTGATCCCGTGAAGGAGTTTCCATTGATCTGAACTTAATGCTCAATTATTTACTTTCTGCCGGAATCCTTACGCAATTCTCCAGACATGAGGTTCAACAAGGGCATTGCTGTTAAAAGCAGCTTGTCATGAATCTAGCAAAATCTCCCTGCGCTGATTAAATGTCATTTTCTATCAATATGTCTGCAAGTAAAGAAACACCCCACAAACCTCTACACAAAACACACTGAAGGTCATATTACTTCACTCCCAAAAATAATCTAACGCCCAACCTGAGCAAACTCGTACAGGCCTCTATTCAGCAAAATGCAAACGTATACTGTAAACAGAAATACAAATACCTTACATTCTCACATAAGCACACACAGACACACACACATACACACAGATGGTGCACATTGAGGACAGTTTGAAGTGGAAACTGTGACGTTTCCCTTTGGGCCCAACTCTGCCCTAATTCTGAATGTTCACTACATCTACAGTCAAGTGACCCAAGGCATTCTCCATAGCACAAAGACAACATAGAAGGGCTGAGTGGTGCACTGCATTTGACTTGATCATTGTAAAACTACATTTCTCTGACAGCTTTAATTTATCCATTTTGATTACTTTGATGGCCTCAAAATATAAAATTATCTTCTTTAAGAAAAATGTATTTGGCATGATTGAATTTTAAATTTCGCCCATGTTGTGTTGCAGCCCACCAACTGGGGACAATTTACTTCAATTTAAAGTATCCAAAAAATCAGTTAATGCAGCTTTAAAGTTCAACTACTTTTACATTACATTTACATATTTAATTTTGTAAAAATTTCAATGTAGCATCAAAAAATGTGTTCAGGATCCCTATGAATGGTTTCATTTGAAATGATAAACCTGGATATGTCATGGTTTAATATCAGTACAGGACATAATGTCTGCCTAATCTGACCAGTGACGACATGTTTAGCACCATGTCGTCATTCAATCGCTGGCTGTCAAGGTGGTGTCCAGCAAATGACGTGGGTTTCATTGAAAAAATGGCAAACTTTCTGGGGTGGACCTGGTCTAATTAGGAGAGACGGCATCCATTCTACTTG
>KV751325.1:10152218-10175351 GCA_001698575.1 Mola mola
CACTCCCACCAACAGGCAAACCCTGGAAAGACATGGAGAAATATTACAAACTCCATATGGCCCTTACCCTGGCTAGGAATCAACCGAGGACCCAAGGACCTTCTTTCTGTGAGGCAAGTGAGCAGCAATTAAAAAAAAAAGATAAAATAAAAAGTCCCCTAATCCCCTCATTAACAAATTACATGTACCAAACATTTTAGATATATCTCAACTTATTTGTTTATTCTGAAGCAAAATTGTTACTTTAATTTGATTTTTTTATCTAAATCTAATAATTGCATTTTAAAGCTGGTTTAGTCCAGCACTAAGACAATATAAGTAGTAAAAAAGGGAGAAAAAAGCTTGCCTTCACGCACTTTTATAGTTGATCTTTGCATCCATGTCTGTTCAGAATATACTGTATGTAGTAACTAATCTAAAAGATGAAGTTGTCGCCTACACTGATTCGAACATGGATGTTTTCAATTGTAAACACGGACACACATCTTCAGCCCTGCAGCATGGAATATCAATACAAGCAGAGGTTCAGTGGGGTCCCCCAACATTGCTGTCGCCATTCGGCATCTGTCCAAATTTTAGAAAAGGTCACACTCTGTCCGGTGGCTGCTGAGTTTCAGTGTTAAATAACAGTCAATTGTCTTCAGGACATTACATTATCACAGTGAAGTTGACCCGAATATAAAATGTCATCATTTCATCATTTTATCCTATGAGACATTGTTGAGGCACTTTTTCATTATTAAGTGCATTAATCTAATGTTATGACTAAAAATGTGTTTAGCGGGTCAGAGTGACCTTGACCTTTGACCTCTTACCACCACGTTTTAATGAGCTCATCCATGAGTTCAAGAGAATAATCGAATTTGAAGAAATTCCCTGAGTGTATTCCTTAATTAGCACATTTACCAGAATGAGACAGAGGTCAACCTAGAAACTCATCCAGTCATTGTTATCGCCAGTGCAGAAGCATAAAAACAAAAGTGTATAAGATGGATGATAGGAAAACTAACTAGTTTTTCACTTTGTTCTTTCACACTAACAGCTTTGGTTCAGTGGGTCCAATGCAACTAATCTGTAGTTGACTCAAGCAACATAAAGATAGTTTGATAATACAGAAGATGTATGTTTTTACTTTCCAACGGGAATCTAAACTACTATTAAATGTGCATGATCCATGTGCTGATCATGAGCTCTGTTAACAAAGCAATTTGTATAATTATGCAAAATAATATGGTAACCACAGTGGGGTGCACAAAATGGCACATTTTCACGCTGTTTCTAGCTGTTCATTGTGATTCATTACACATGCAGTCTAATTGCAGTCTTATACAATGGCATTAAACAACAATGGCAGAAATTCAGTCAAGGCCACTTGTTAAAATAAACATTGTGTCGCTGTATTAATAACAATCTGAGTTAACATGAGTTGACATTATGGACCCAAGGACACTTAAATTATTTCAATTACATCTTATTTTTTACTAACTTAGCTGAATGTTTTGCGAGTGGCTCATGCTTTGGTCTAAAAATAACCTTTCGCCCAGCATTGAGGGATATCGGGCAACTGCAACAGTAAAAGGCCTTAGTATCACCATGGTGACAATGACAAATAAAGAGACTAGAGCTTGCACTGACATAAGAAATAGTATCAAATTGCAGAGCAACTGGCCTAATCTCTCCAGAAAATTCTTTCATTATACTTCCACGTTTCATGCACTGATTCTATATCTCCCAGATGGAGTTTCGCCTGGGGAAATTTCACTCTTAATAGAATAATACTTTAGGGGTACCACTTTATACCATCACACTAATGTTTAGTTTCACCACATGTGAGCTAAGCAGGACACCAAAGGCTTTTGCTGGAACTGGGCTCACCTCGAAAGCAATTAAAAAGCTTAGCTTCTGCAGTCTACAGGGAAAAGGTACTATAATCGTAAACCACTGCTGCAATGTTCCGAAACAATCACAAAAGCTAATTTCACTGTGTATATGATGTTGACATTTCTCTTCATCCAGGGAAAATGTTGATAAGTCGTTTGTAATGAGAAAATCTCGCCTGCAAGTGTGGGGGAAAGTAATAAAACAGAGAAATCAAGGGAGTTTAGATAAGTGCAGGATATCTGGTTTCAAAACGAGTCATTTCCTACTGACAAACTTCATGGATTTAAAAATGAAAGCACTTGGAAATGGCATCAAGTAAAAATTAAGTCTTGTCATGATTATGCAGTCTTCTCCAATTCCACACAGAGGCTCAGGTGCTGCATTCAGTCCTTAAACCCAAAGACGAAAACAGCCCCATAGATTACCATCCATTGCCCCATTGTCTGCCACGCTTTTCTCCCAGCTCAGCCCTATTTCTCACCTTACCCTCATTAATTAGTCATGAGCACAATTTCTTTTCATTCTTATCACAGTCCTGACATTGATCCCACAATAAAATGATAGAGTTACAGACACAGGCCACTGCTTAAGTCCTGTCAGACAAAAACATTTGTGTGTGCCCATACATGTGCTTCAGCTAACGTGACTATGCAAGTGTGCGTTTTCAATAGGCTGTATGTGGCAGGAAGGGATAGAGACAGGGAATAGAACCAGAAGTGGAACAGAAACAAGGGCATCCCTTTACCCTTCTGAGACTTTATCCTACATTTCTCTCTATTTTTTGATGGACGCACAGAGGAGGGAAAGGAAGGGATGGAGGATCAAGGATAAGCTAACGTATTAAAGCAGATTCAGATGTGGGCAGGACAGGATGCAGTGTCTTCCCATTAACAATATCACCAAAATAGCATAATTTTGAAAAAAATTAATCTACAGAGAGAGAAAAAAAAAGGCATTGCAAAGAACTGGAGAAAACAACCATTGTGAAAAAGACTGTCTGTCCGTTTGTCTTGATAGTGATGCTACATTTTCATTTCCATTCACTAAAAAAAACACTCCTCTTAACAATAGAGTTGTGTACTCAATGGCCAGCACACAAGCAGCAATGACAAGTTTCAACTGGAACGGCAATTAACAAATTGCCTGAATTAGAGAAATTTTCAACTTGCTTCGGCAGACAGATTGTTTTTCTGCAGATCTTTGGCCAATAGATTTCCTTTTAGAGAAGCCCTCCTGTTGAAAGCTAGAAGCAAAAGAGTTCTGGCCACCAAACAAGTAGTACGTTTTCTTCAGCAATTTACTTGGTGTGTGTTTTTGTGTGTGGTTGCCCCAGGGGGGCTACCCTGCTAAATTGAGGTAGACATTAACACTCATCGTGCAACTCCAGCCTCTCAAGGTTCAAAACACATGCAGTCATTTCACCATGTCTCCTTTTTTGTGTTACCACAGGTACTCCAAAATCCTTCCCTTTATTGTTGCCTTTTTGGCAGACAATTTCAGATTTATGATTAGAGGAGAGAACAAGCAAACCATTTGGCCCAAATAGTTTGTGTGTTGGTACCCTCAGTCTTTGAAGCCATTGAAAAAGGTGACCTTTCAGTTTGCACTCATTGATTTCTTTAGCAACTAACATTTAGTGGCAAGAACACTATGAGAGAAGGTCATCTATAGAGCAATTTTATCATGGTGGTATCTAGTGATCTAGTCATGCATTGAATGCCAATGGAAAACCTCACAAGATAATAATCAAAGAACAAGAATACGTCAATTTCTGTGCCCTAAACTTTGACAAAGAGCCATGAAGGTGCTTCTGAATATCAAAGCTCCGGCAGACTATGTGGGTGTAGTTCAGATGCAGCAGATTCTGCAGCAGTTGCTAATGGCTATTGGCTCTACTACCAGCTGGTTGTTCCTGCCACACTGACACAGTCTGTCACGGTCTCCTCAGCTCTTGCAAGGCCCCATCCCCTACACTGGTTGTTGGCAACAACACATCCTAGCATGATGCCTTTTTGTACAGCAACTCATGACATATCCTAATGCACAAGATAGCCAACACGCTTTGCCTTCCATTCCAGGTTGTTAGGTTTAGGTAAAGATCAGTTATGACAGGTTAAATTTAAGCACAGACACAACATGTTTAGGCTCACAAAATGACTGGTGACGCTTGGTTTCACATAGGATGTGAACTCCCGTTTTCTGGATGAACGTTGTGTATCAGTCAAGCCCAACTTCCAGCCCTCTTGGCACTTTGTCTCTCCCTCACTCCAAAGGGTGTACCTTCTGTGTCTGGCTTGCCACAAGGGGCCATGACAGAACATTGATAACTGATGAGCTTGGCATGAGAATAGGCAGGTATACCCTAGGCATTCTGGTAGGAGGGAAGGACGGAGCTGCATTTGAGGGTACTTCGTAGCTTCGTTGATAGAGCTCTTTAATGGCAACAGCTACCATGAATATGGCATGTCAAAATTGTACATCTTGGATCTTTCTGACCTTGAAAACATCATAAATGTTAGGCCATTAGCTATTCTAGACTGTGGGAGAGAGAGAAGTAGGTCCTTCTCAATTACAGTTGAGGTAGATTTAGAGTGTGGTTGCGTTTAGGACATGTAACAATAAGCTTAGAGCTCAAGAGGGTCCAGCTGACATAGTGAAAGTATGCCTGGGCCTGTTTAGGATGTCAAAACCCCCAAAGTCAGATGAACCTTCTAGGGTTGATCAGCAGTACCGCTGGGAGGATGTGCGCACTAAAGTGACACGCTTGAGCTAATCACGATGATGAGGGTAGAGAGGACCTTAGCTTAATGGGAGCACAGAGAGATCAGGGCAATACCTAAGGGAAGCCAACTGACATAGCATACACTAGAAAAGTACACTGTAACATCTGCGCTGTGATGGGGAAATACTACTCTGAGAGAAACTACAGCTCTGCAGCAAAGATAAACCTGTTTGTTGTCTAGTGGATGGATCAGTGGTCAGGAAAGCTTATTTATCACATCAAAGTCATTATAGATCCCACAGGCACACATCATAATCTCATTATACGGGACGCTTACAATGCAATGTAGCTTTTTATGTACCACAGCAATATAGAAATGTGCTACAGAGTTCCCTTTAACTTCCATTCAGGCGATTTAACAACACTACTATTAAATAAATGTAATAGTGAATTACAAGCTGCCATTTACCTCACTGATACATTACAGGTGTAATTACAAACTAACTGCAATAACTGGCTGTTGCTTGCAAGTAAAATTTGTCTACAGTTGAGATTTTAGGAAGATTTGATCAATCATTGTATTACCGAATAACTGAGGAAATGACTTTGCATTTCTATTCATCATCTAAATATTAAAGGAGATTAGAGAGTTTTTACAAGAAGCCAACTTTGTCTCCAGGCATTAAAAAAAATAGGGCAGAGGTGAATACAAGAGGGAGTGATAGAGGGACACATAAAGAGATACAGGCATGTAGAGGAATTTTTATCCTGAGGTATAAATGGATGGTTGGATTCATGCCAGGAATAATTTACCCACTTCTGCTGAGAGTGCAAAATTTGGATTGTATTTTAACTTATTTTTATTTTACGAAATTTAAATCTCTAACCCTGCTTTAGAGTCTCAGCTCCCTCGGGAGCATAATTTTAAAGTTCACAGATAGTGTATCAAAGTGAAAACAAATTTCAAGGATCCATCACTTAAAGATAACACGTTGCTCTGTAGATTACTGTCGTCACGGTGCAGAATTTCTTTCACTAACAGACATACTGTGAAGGGACTCGTTAGATCATGAGTTCACAGAGAATCTTGCCAGGCTTCAAGTTAGGCCTTGGGGCCTACCATGACTTATGAAAGAATGACGAAACAAATCAATTCTTTCCAGCTGAATAATAATATTATTGGTATTAAGTAGTATTGTTGATTGGTTCCTGTCCAAATTCTACTGGTTGAAATCCCACTATTGCTTTCCAGGAGGAGTGTGACATATGTATATGGAGGCAGTTTTTGCCACCAAACCAGTTGTAGTCCACAACTGTCCCCCTGCCCTGACTCTTCCCACAGACCCTCAACAGGAAATTCCCAACCACCAGCTAAGCAACAACACACAGACTTTTAGAAAGGGCCCTTAACGTTCTTCTGACTGTCAAAGCTCCAGGAGACTTTGTGCAACACCACCCTGCGGTCGTTGTGCATTTGAGTAGCACACATGTGACTATGTCTACTATGTTGGATAGTCAGTTGTGGAAAAAACATGACAAATCACACCAAAACTGCACTTAAATTTAAAAAAGAGGAAAAGAAAAAAAGAAAAGATCTTTTGCTATGATTATGATTACATTTTCTAATGACTATTTCACTCCATGGTGTATGGCTGATTGTTTGTCATAAGTTATTCTAAATGCTCATTTTGGCGACACTGTGTCTATTAACCCAGATATTTGGATTTATTGTAGCTTCGGCAATATTGTTTGAAATTTTAATGCCAATAAAGTCCTTATGATTGAAATATAAAAGGTATGCTACAAAAAGCAATTTTTTACCATCATCAATAAATAATTAATAGTAAATGCTATCATATTAATTGTTTTACTAACATTCTGCATCTGTTTTAGGTGGTATTGCTGAACTCTTCAACATGGCAAGATATGCTTGCGCTGCTCACATTGTGAAACTACTGAGATCAGGCAGTGACAAACTTCCTCAGGAGGATTTCTTAGATCTACTGTTAGAATTTGGGGGTGTGTTACACTTAAAATCAGCCAGTAAAAGATAGATTACACTGTTGTGTTCTGGTGTTTCTTCTCAAACATTATTGGCAATCTGCATTAGATTCTAACAAGATAGATAAATATTTTTAAAAATCCCCAACTACTCTTTTAAGAGTACAGTTTGGGCCTGGATAGTATTAAAGCTAGTAATAGCTAGTAATAAAAAGACAGTAATAAACTGCAGTGGTTAGCTGAGCAATGCCAGCCCTAAAATCTGTCTCTGGGTGACTGCCAGCCCTGGATACACACGATAAACTGACAATACACGCACGCACACACTTAACTCACAGATAGAAAAGCTCCCCAACACATACTGTATGATATCTTCCTGTCTCTGTTGCCATGGAAACTGACAGGCCTCCCATTGAAAAATCTTTAAATGCAGATGTGTATCTGTCTTAGTGTAGGTGCGAGTGTCCCATATGTGTGAACATTATTGTCTGTGAGTACTTGTGTGCAGGTGTGAATGTGTGCATTTGCATTTCAGAGACTCCAGTGTGTGGAGATGATTAAAGACAAATGTGCACCTATCATTCAGATATAGTATGTAGGCCAAAGCAAATTCATGCAAATACATTTTAAAACTTTATTTTTATTTATACATTATCATAAGTATACTGGACGGTGTTTAGTTATTTCAGAAAACATGTCAAAAAATGAATACTTACTCAGAGGAATCTATAAAGTATATCCCTAGAGCCCCAATACTGAGCGCAAAGACTAACACCACCTGAGGAGAGAAAGAAACAAAAAGGGAAATTACTTTCATGCATTGAACAGCAGAATTTTTCTAACTGAAATACCATGAATGCAGTCTATAGTAAACAAAGCCTGGCATTCAGTTGAGACACAATAGGCCACATTGGTTACAGCGTCAGTAATTAAACAGGAACTTGCCTCCCGTAGCTTGCAGGATGGTGAACATTTGAAAAACAAGCATGCACTGAATAAGAAATGCTCGCCCTCATGTTAGCATTTAAACAAAATCAGAGTGAGTACAAGTCAGTACGATCACTGGAAGGAAACAAAAGGACACACATTTGAATGCACGAGTGTACAGAGAGGCTAGCAACAATGTGTGTATTTGCGTGTTGAGAAGAAACCTATGACAGTTATCAAGTGCTGACACTCACTCAGCAAGTACTCTGCTGAGTTAACGCTTGAACTGCGTGAGATTGTGACCCTCCTAGAGTGTATAATGTTTCAGTGACTATATATGACTTGAATGGCAACGTAAGGCGAGGCAGCTATAAACATCTGAACAGGTCATCCGATCAACTCCAGTCTTACAACACAATCTTGCAAGGATTAAGATAACAACCAAGGGTGTTCAATTATTACTCTAGCTGGGAATCCATTTAAATGAGCTCAGGCGACATATGGAGCACTGAATCATCATCATCATCATCATCATCACTGTTTTCATAATCATTTTCACAACAGCTGACCAGCGTAACCATTTGCAATACTTTGTCCCCCATGATCTTTTCTTCCATTCAGCCATCTCACAACAGGAGCCCACTAGCCTTGCTGAATGTGCTGTTCATTATTGATGATGGGAGCTTGATTACTTTCATGTGACAGTCCATTGGATTGATCCAATGCATTGTGACTGAGGTATTAAGTAAACCCCCCCTGAATTCTCTTGCAATTTTAATGGCGTTGCATGAATGAAGGAGAAAGGCAATCATGGCCGTAGAGTTATCTATGTCTGGAATAAGCTTACAAGTCATAGACATCAATGATTCTCTACACAAAGGAAATGAGAAGGCTCAAGCTGAAATTAAGATAACATCTGGCTTTCTGATTGAAAAGCTCTCCACTGGACTGGGAAAGGAAGCATTTGACTAGAGGATAAAATCTAATCTTAAAGTATTAATATATGTGTTTTCTCTCAGCATAGCTTATGAATACTTACTGTGGCTGAATGTACCAACGCTGAACACAGTAAAACACCAAAGAGCAGTTGAATACTAAAGAATTTTACACATCAGACCTGGTCACAATTCTTAGTGAATATCATTGCAAATGCGAAAATTGTTATATAACGTTCAAGAATGACCAAATGTTGATCTTTTTTTTTTTTTTTTCATTTTAAATGACAAAACATGGGAGGTTGTTGGAAAGAAAAGAGGTTACCAGTCAAGTCTAGGCCACTTCCTTTCTGCCTAAAGTTGAGATGACAAGATGACACTACACAATTCCCTCATAAACAGATGATTTTACTTGCTGCTGAAGTTAGTTTATATTAACTGATGCTACTACGCTACTATACGTACTCTCCACCACGTCCAAGACTATTTATTCATTTTACTGCTGTAAAACAATGACTAGCTAGCTAGACTAGTTTTGCACGTTTGGAAAAGTAATTTTGACTGGACGTGACGGTAGGCATAATGGACATAGATGACACCATAGGCTACTCTACCTGCACAACTTTACAGCTATATGGGTAAGCAATGATTACTAGAATAAAACCTTAAACTAGATTTTTGTACGGATATGGCAAAGATGATATTTGGTTCACCATTTGGTACTTGCTTGTTGGAGGAATTCATTGCTAAATCACTGGAGCAAGAGACCTGGAGCGAGTAGTTAAAATAGTTCAGCACAACCAGATTCTACAAGCCGAGTCGACATCAGCAAATGTGTGGAAAACTGACTACTGATGAAAGTCCTCTTTCTCTGTGAAATTTGATCCCATCAGCCCCCCAGACATGGAGAAGCACCATTTAGAGCATAGTGCTTAAATGCATGTATACACGCATTTATATACATACAGCGTATATAAATGTATATTCACTGACATTTCCTTGGAGCTAGATAGTCTGTATAGCGGGGTTAAAGGTTTGAGGAAGAGAAAGGGAGAGAGAGCGAGAGATGGGCGAAGAGAAGTATGACTGAAAAGCTGAGCAGTGAAGAACAGTGAGGACCCAGCGATGAGCTGAGGAGATAAGGAGCGTCACCATCTTAAACTGACCCAGTTACTCAACTGTGAACGCCAGTCCACCTCTCCACCCCATCCCCCCGCCCTTTCTCTCACACAGTCCATGTCCACACTTTGTCTGCGAGGGCTCACGGTCAACCTCAAACCCCCAATCTGGCAAAGACAGCCAACCACACAACCAGGACTAATGTAATGATTCTCAGGGGAAACCTATGATCATGGAAGAGGGGCGATCCTTACCAATAAAAGCAATAGATTACAGAAAGGAAACATAGCAGCAGAAAGAGTGCTATGTTTAACTGTGTCTGTGATAGTTTTAGTCATTCAATGAAGCTGTTCATGTTCATATTTTCATGATTCACAAGTCATGAAATGGCATGAGTGAGTCACGTTTGTTAGCAACAATATGTCGGCATCATGTCAGAGGAGCATTAGGACACGCTGTCTAGGTTTTCTCTTCAGTAGCTATGTAGCTTTTCATCGGTGTATCCCTTTCTATATTTAAAGTGCAAAGCCAAATCTGTCAGATGTTTTCCAAGGTACACTTTAGCAGGCATCCTGGAAGACGTGAAGTGTGAAAGAGGGCCGCGAGAACTTGTGTGCACTGCAATGTGTGCAGGTTTCAAGTTCTGGCACTGCGAGCGAGCTAGACTCGGCCCCTCTCAACATCAGTCTGTTAACACGTAATAACACCAACTTAAATGTATAAACACATGTGCAAGTCTGTCACTCTCAGTTTGTTTGGCAGCCTCAAGAGTTTTGAGAATTCAGTATAAAGCCCTTGAAAACTAAGCCAAAAGATTTCCTCCTCGGACATGGATCCTATTTAATGACTTGGTATGTCTGATAAACACACCCTGAGACAGAGACAGAGCAGAGGTGCACACAGGTGATGTGGGCTCACAATGTGCAGAATAGTCGCTTCACATTAAGGCCAACTATGCAGGTCAAGTCTTAAATCAAATCCCCTGCTGTGCTCCAAATTTCACGTTTAAGTAAGTAATTAAGTATGTCCTGTATTTCTCTGTCAAGCCGAGGGAGCTCTGCAGTTGAACTGTGCTTCCAAAAAGAGGACGGTGGTGGTAAAGGGTAGGGAATCCACGGCTTCATATCTGCATGTATTATTATTTATTCAATTTTATGGGAATTCTGTTGAGAAAACTTTCTGTCGAAAAGCCACAAAGACATTTATGTTCAAGAATGTTCCCATGTGTAGTCGTTCACAGCGACTGCAAAAATAATGTAAGTCTAATATTACACAGAATAACTTTAAGATGAAAAGGGTCATCCGGTTTAGTATCCATTACAAAATTGGCCTGCTCTAGTTGATAAAATAATCCTTGTGGAATGTGATGCCCAGCTGTCGACACATGGAGGCTTCACCGACTTTCCATTCTGCATCAAAAATACCCAGATTGGCAAGTTGTTTGAGTGGTGGGATCAGAGAGCTAATCAGTGGTTTGGTTCTATTATTCAGCCCAACTACAGAGGAGAGGATCAGTGTCAAAATCTCATATGAGCGTCTGATGGATGACTGGTATTTTCCAAAGAACGAATCTTTATACCATTGCCACTGGCCTATATTCCTTTCTCGACAGACAAATAATATTTTTTAAAGCAAAGCAATGTAATTATTTCCTGGGTAAATAAGAATCCACCTGGCATGTAACGCATATAATTATTTACCTGAAAAAGCCTCACATATATACAATCTAAAAACATAAAATCTTTGTCCATTACATACAGGTAGATGTTAAAACAAAGTAATTCCAGTTGATTTGCAAAACATGAATAAAATCCAAAGCCTGATGCTAATGAAGCAGCTCACTCTGAGCTGATTTGCAGGTTTTTATTGCAGTGCTTCTCCAGGTTCATATCAAAAGAAGAAAAATTAGGAGGAACGTAATATAGAACATGTATGTTTCCTCTTTTTGAAGAGGAAAAAAAATACATGAGGAACATTGACACTGACTGCGTGAGTACGACTCTTCAGTAGGCAGTAAAGGAGGTCATAAGTACTGTGTGGCAAGATGAGCTTGTTTATTAATCCACCCTGGCTCATTGGGTTAGGCAGAAAGACAAGCTTCAAAATGTGAGACTGATGCCTCGACCAGAAAGGATGTCAGAGGTCTGCAGCCAAGGAAAGGGCAAACTTGCGTGCTGTATCTGCTTTGCTGTGGCTTCAATTCAAGCTGCAGTCAGTATATATTCATTCATATTTGAAAGAGGTTTTTTCTCATAATAATTCTTCTCAGTGAAACAGAAAACGGATGCAACTGCATTCCCTCGCTCATCAAATTGTCATAATGTTTGCACTACAGAGCAAACGTTTGCACCCATTACAACATTGTGCAATTACATTGTGCTTTCATAACAAATACTCCTACATTATCGCACAACTGTTCAGCAGCAGCGCAGACCGAGACACAAAAGGAAACAGAGTCACATGTCACAGCAGGAGAGTATCAGCCTCTCAATCGGGACATGTCAAAAACTAAATCTCCATTAAACCGATGGCATACATTCATACATCAGAACACATCGTGGTCTCCCCTTTCCACTTAAAATAGCAGCGGGCTCCACAGAGCTACACAGGTGTAGGACTGATCTGACATTCTGTGAGGATTTTTTTCTTTTAAAAACGGAAAACAAACTCGGTGGTCCAGTCACATACTTAACCCAGACTCCTTATTCCCACTGTGGGCAGAAGTAGCACAAGCATAACGATTCATACCAGAGAGTTATAACCAACTGCAAGAACTACCAAACATGGACATCTGTGATTAATAATAAAAGCAGTGACACGTATTTTTGATTTAGGAACACAAATTAAAGACAAAAAAGTGTGTGTATTCTTTCTAAAATTTATTTAACAATCCTTTGGCTAAATTCAAAGACGGTACAAAAGGAAGTTTTGTCCGACCTCGACTGAACACAATCCTGTCTCAGGCTATAAGAGTGCTGGAAAATCCACTTCAGACTGTCGGAGGCTCAGTGCGCTGATAGGTAGCCTCTCAACAGACCTTCCTACACATTAATGCTAACTACTACTGCCCTTGCAGTTGCCATCTCTTGATTTAGCGTGGCATCAAAATAGTCCTAATATATATATTGGTAGAGTACAATAATTAACAATGTGTGGCTGAACAGAACAGGGCCTCTTATACCCATAAATCAAAGATAAAATCTTTTAAAAAAGAAGGACATAATCAGGCAGGACACAAGCTGAAGCCTGAGTAAGCTGAGTTCTGGTTTTAGAGGTTTCAAAGTAGTCTTCTGTAATCAAACAACTACAAATGAACAACAGAACTAGTATTTCAAAAACACAGAGCTGGGCAAGAGCCCATCTATATTTCTTTACTATGCTAGCCTATTATTTAAAAAAGAGGACGCAGATTTTTGATATCTGATTTGTTTGGTCAGAGGGGAGGTGGGAAATAAGCTTTAACTGATCAACGATGCAGCATAGTTCCGTCTCTCCTCTCTCATATCCTCTCCTCCCTCAGCCAGCTTCTTTTGTGTTCCCGTCCAAGGTCAGGCAGTGACTGTCTCTAGGGTATTCACCAAGTAAAAGGGGGGATCAGTGAAAGGTTGTTGTTACCCTGTCCTTCAAGAGCAGACTCCACCTCGGTCTGGAAAGGCTCCAGCTTCATTCATTGACAACGTAGCATCTTAAATAACATTTAAAACACAGCTGGACTGCTAACTATCTGCTAACAGCTGCTTCTTTATTCATTTTGTTTCACCACATTTTGTTGTCGTTAAAGGAGCCACACTAATTTTTATATTATGATTGAAACATAAAATGTTTTAACAGCAACCAAATGAAGCAGCATCTGTAACTTTTACAGGTTCCTTAATCCGTATAAAAGCAGTTGCAAATGTAAATATGTTGAAAAATGAGTCAACTTGCGGAAAGGTTTCTAAAATAAGTTGTTTTATTTTCTGTGAAATTAGCCCATTAAATTTTTTGATCCCGCCCCTCAAAGAATCAGAATCAAGACTCAAAAGCAGAATAAAAAGCAGAATCGGAATCGCTAAAATTCAAACGATACCCAACCCTAGTATGGATGTGTGTGTGAGTAGGTGAATGTGACAAATATTGTATCAAAGCTTTTTTGAAGTCAAATACGATATATAAATCCATATAAAGTCCTTGGACTATTCTGTCATTTGGTTTTACTTTGGATACAAGAAGTCTAATGTCTGAAAAAAAAAAAAGCCTGAAACAACACTTTGCAAACTATGACGCAGACCGGGTCCCATGACAGACTCAAACATGACAAACTTCCTCTAACAACTGAAGAAAAACCATGAGAGACAGGAGGCGAGTGGAAGTGATGAAAGCAAAAACTAATTTTAACCAAAACTTTTGCCAGAGGCATCCCCATATGATAAAAAGTCACAAAGATATCAAGAAATCATGGGTGCCTTTACCTCATTTATATGTAGACTTATTAAAATACTTGACCCAAACAACATACTGCCAAATAAATAATCATACCTAGTTGTATGGTTTGATCTGCACACCCTGCATTCTCGTCATAAACACCACCCGCTGATCCTTCACACACCCGACATTGGCTCCATTTAACCCTAGTGGTCTTTATAGGACAGAAGCACAAACGTTGTCGTACCTAGGCAACAGACAAAGTGATTGATGGCGATAAAGTGGGGCGGGGAGGAGAGGGGGGTTTGTATGATGGAAAGCCTCTCAGGTCTGACAACATGACAGCTCCTAAAATGAGCATCTGTCAGTGGGAGATGAAGAGGAGGCCCGTGGGGATCTGTTACAGACGGCCGCGACAACCTGTCTGAAAAATTTCCTCTAAAAAGTTTCTCTATGGTATCATTAATTCATGTAATGAATACATTTTTTTTTTCTTTCTTTACTTCTTTCTTTTTTCCTTTTTTAGCTGCTTGTGCTCTGTAAGTGATGTGTCACTGCTAAATAAGACCATGCTAATGGATTAGGACTTCCGGAATGAGATGTATGCTTTAGATAAGGACAGGCCATCCTTACTCTATACATCATCCTGTGTCTAATGGACAGTTTCCCAATGGACCAGCAGCGTGACCTTGAACGTTCACTGAGGACTCCGCAAGGGCAAAAGAGGGGAGGAGATAAGAAGATGGTGGAGATGACGACATGAGAGGGAGGGATGAGAGAATATATGTGATAGCCCCCCCCCCCACCATGGGACATGAGAAGCATTAAGCAGAAAATGGCTTGTGGCAGAGACAAAATGAGAGGGGAAGAGGGAGAGAGCAGGGTGGAGAATATCAGAGCATGTCCTCAAGGCACAGCATGAGCTTAAATGCCAGAGCGTGTGCACGTGTGTGCACCACATTGTGTGCAAGTGGGTTCATATCGTGCATGCGCATCTTCAGCCTCTACACGTGCTCAACCTTTTTGTGCATGCGCTCGTCGGCGAGACGGAAGGGAGGACCCCAATTGGGATCATGCCAGCACAGAAAAGACGAGAGGATGCAAGAGTCACAGACAGTGTTGAGGGGAAAATTCTTTGACTAAATTGTAACCAGCTCTAACCGACATCCCCAACACCAGCATATAAATGGCTCCTTTTAAAACAGCACAATATCAGCATAATATTAAAAAAGGGACTTTATGGAAGCTTCTGCTACTGCACTAACTAGCCATAACGTCCATGGTGCATATACAGTAGCTAGGGGGTAATATTATTAGTGGTATGATCATGTATGGCAATGCTAGTCAGCAGTAAAGATACGATGTGGAACTTCAGTGAGAGACATAACACCAGCAACAGATGACAGATGATTGATGGGTAAAGTGCAGCTTTTCACTGTTTTAACAAACTTGTTATCCCATGCCTCAGGTCATCTGAATGTCAATATGTTTTGCTCACAACTGCACCACAGATTCAAGAACAGCATCCAGCACCCTCGCCAAATTTTGAACTGATTGCAATTATCACCTTACGGTTGTACATCCTCATGAACCAGTCGAGTTGCAGTTTCACATGTCTTTTCAGTCTCATATAGTGTTGATGTTGATTCAATTTATTAACAAGTTACCCCTATATGAAATGTATAATTCCAGTGATTAATTTCAGTCCTAAGCATACTTCACACACCATTTTTACAGGGAGGTACAGATAACTGGTAATGGTTCTTTGGCCAAGGTGAATGGTATTTCATTCTGAGCGATATATGAGTAGGCTGATATTACTGAACAAATATGAGCCTTTCACAGATATATCGATATCAGCATATATTTTATCAATAGTGGACGAAAAAATGGTTTTAAAGAACACAGTGCAGAAAAGATGCTTGGGGTGATTTAAAATCATTAAATTTCCAGTAACATTTAATGTTTCAGTGCACTGCTGTCATTAAAAACAATCAAATTAAATGTTTAACCTGTAAAATATTCTGCCTTTGTTGCTTATCTTTGTCACAAATGTTTCATAACCTTATTTGAGGGATCACTGCAAAAAATGTGCGCTTACTGGCCAATATATATTGATAACGGAATTTTAAGTTCCCTAATATCGGTATCAGCCCCCAAAATTCCTTATCCTTCACGCTGTAATAACAAGCCAAGACTTTTTAAAATCTACCTGTGGAAATTAAAAATATATCAAATTGGCGGCACAGTGGTGCAGTGGTTAGCACTCTCGCCTCACAGCAAGAAGGTCCTGGGTTCTTTTCCGAGTCAGGGCGTTTCTGTGCAGAGTTTGCATGTTCTCCATGTGCTTGCATCGGTTCTCTCTGGGTGCTCCGGCTTCCTCCCACAGTCCAAAAACATTTAAAAACTGGGGGTTAGGTTAATTGGTCACTCTAAATTGCCCTTAGGTGTGAGTGTGGATGGTTGTTTGTCTCTATATGTCAGCCCTGCGATGAACTGGCGACTTGTCCAGGGTGTCCAGTGTGTTCGCCCCAAGATGCTGAGATAGGCTTCAGCCCCCACCCCCAACAGGATAAGCGGTAGAAAATGGATGGATGGTTTTATTGCAGCATAAATAGTAATTATTTTTAAAAAAAAAAAAAAGCTGTAGTGAAAGACTATACATCTCTGTATAGGAAAAGTTTTTAATCAACATTCATGTTCATTCAACACTGTGTCGGTGACCTTGTGCCGGTGTGTGGACCCGACAATAATCTCACCACTTCAGCATCCAACCAAATGTGAAATATGGTCACAAGCTTCTCTGAGCTATGGGGCTGAAAAATGGGCAGAAAGCATAATGATCTCACAGTGAACTTTACGTTTGATCTTTTTACATTTTAAATGTCATTACTTCATGGTTTTACACCATGAGGTATATTTGTGCGAAAAATTTTGTCATAATGACCTGACTAGTGTTACAGGTAGGGCACATTGATCTCTGATTACCAAATTTCAAGTTTCATCCCTCGTTCCAAGTTGATGTTTGTGCCAGGCAACCCAACAAAATAACAGTTCTGAACAAGTCTCTTGCTGGTGGGAAGGCATAGAATAAATGAAAATCCAAGAAGTAGCATATTTGCAGCCACTCATCAAGAGTGAAAAGTTCAATCAACCTGATAAGTAGTTTTATGGCCCATTTTTGCAACATGGGTCTTCCCGAATTTTGTTGCAGCTACTGGCCGGCTCTGAACCAGCTTCAGTCGCCTTACTCTGATATAATGAAAAGCACCATTGCTTGATCATTTTCCAACTGAGAAACACTGTAAATTCCCAGGTGAGGAACACAGACAATTCTTTTTTATTCGGCACTTTTAAGTACCCTCCACAAAATTCCCTTTTCTCTAATTTGCCAGTAGTGTTGCTATTTTCAGAGGAAAGAAGCTGCTCACCAGGTTAGCTCATACATGAATTAGCTTCTTTTTTTTTTTAAACAAAACTTTTTATTCATTGGAAGGAGGATTATAAATCTTTTTGGGTAAATCAGCCTTACAAGTATAGAGGCATGCACAAATCAAAAAGAAGCCTGTGTAAATGGTCAGTCTGCCCACATTGTCTACACCCTCGTCAGACCAGATGATGTCGGTGGTGCTCAGCAGATCTTTTAGGGACAACAACAGGGGTATCATCCACCATCAGCCTCAGTCATTCAGAAAATGTGATGGAAAAAACTCCAAAAACTCCAGTAAATTAGTTGCAAAACATGAATCATATCTACAATAGTTGATATGTCAGGTTATCTAAAAATCTAACAAAACTTAACAGAGACAACAATTGAGTTGAGCAAAACATGTCTTGCAGTACCATTTAAAAAGGGAGCTAGTTTTGCTTATTCATGTACCCCTGAAGGCCCCAGAATCCTATCAAAATCTCTTCTATTCTTCCCCTTCATGTATCCCATTATGCTTCAAGAAAAACAAAATTCTTGATCTCCCACAAGACCTTGTCTCAGACTCCTTCCAAGCAGCAGGGAATTCCTTTCAGCCATGATAACATGATCCTGATTGGGGTTATTCCTCTCTGTTGTTGTCCACAAATGTAAGAAAGAAACAAATCTGCAGATTTTTTTTTCCGGTTTTTATCAGGTTTTTATGCTGTCCCCCACCCCATACCTAAACTGAAACGCCTGTGTGTTTTTGACTCAGTAACTGTAAAGATACTGTGTAAAACCTAGCATCCAAACTCCGTAAAGGAGTAATTTTCAAAAAAAGAGCCATAATTTGGGAAAATTAGGTACAAAAATATTTAAAAAAAAGAAATACACAAGTCATATTGTATTCAGGTCACCACGATGCTGTCCAAGCACAGTTACTGCGACACAGTTTCATTATGGGACTTTAATCGTAGCATAAATCATGTCTGCCATAGTTAATAATATCAAAACTTGATTTCACTAATGCCTTTTCTATTATAATGTATGCAGAGCAATTACTTTGTAGGATGCAAATTGCAAAATTCAGCAGAGCCACACCGCATTTAACAGCAAGAAGAGCAGTGACTTGTCAAATACGTGTAGAATTAAAAACTTCGGCTCCTCTGTAAATAAGAGTAACAGATTGGCTACCATCTGAAGGATAAAAATTTAATATAGCTGTTTTCTCTCTCCAACCGCCCTTTTGTATCACCAAGAGTGTCCCCCAATACACGCACACACATGTGCACTCAGGCTTCATCTCTGCAGAGACGCAGCAGTGACGTGATCTTTATCTAATTAAATCAAGGTTTCATTTAATTTCCTGAAGGTTAATGAGAGGTTTATCATCAGCGCCAGAGCCCACTTTCAGTCGCTTACAACCCAGTGGCTCCTGATAAGAAAGGAAGCTCGCTTGCAGCAAGGTGAAAGACAAGACTCGGATCCACAGAGAAGAAAAAGCCATGTTAGTGTTCTGCGTTTGTTGGCTGGCAATGTGTAAAGTGGAGACCAGCAGCATCTCGGTGTCTCTCTCCACAGTTTGTTCTCTGCCTCGTCAGATCAACCCCTACACGCAGCTGTCCGGTTCAGCCAATAACGGTGGGTGGATGCCGGGAACCTGCCAGGAATGACCTTAACACGTCTTTAATACGTTCCCCCATCAGCGGGAAGGATGAAGGTGTCACAATGAGAGCAGTTCATCACAAAAGCTCACAGTGAAGAGCTGAAGTATCTCATAGAAAAATTAAAAAAAATAAACCAACATATTTAAAATTCAATTTCATTACTGCATAGCTCAGTAGGCTTTTGTAGTTGAGATATGGCAGAGGAGAGGAACAGAAGGGTAATTTGCTAATGGGTTCTGCTCCTTTGCCTTTTGGGGTATATACTGTTAATACCACTTTATCAATACAGTTTTTCATTCAGCAGATAATTAAAAGGCTCCCTTGCAAAAACAATAGCTAATCCACCTCTAAGAGACACACAAAGTAAAGGATTTTACTCTCTCAGTTACTGAAAGGCAATTATAAAAATGATTCTACATGTGTGACATGGTCCCGAACAGCATGTTTTTTCCACAATCACAAGTGAACAAACAAAAATATTGGCGACTTGGCACTATCAGTCAATTAAATCCTTCATCCATAAGCGCAGACACAGTCAAGTCAATAGACCTTTTGTGTCGTTTCTCATGGAGCCCTGACCCTTATTAAGAAGGCATCGAGCCAAACTCCACTTCAGCTCCACCTCTCACTTTTCCTCTGATGATCGTCTGCTGGTTTGATTGACTGTTGACCAGCGCAGACACTAATATCAATATTCAATATCCAACACGCTCGTCTGTGAAAAGTTCAGCTGCCTGGAAGACAGTCAGTTCCCATGAGGTTGATGATTTTACAGGTTTTACACTTCTCCATTCTGATGCACGGTTTAGCGTGTCACATAAAGCCGCTGTATATACTCATATCTCAAGAGTTGGCAAGTGCTCATCAATTCAGATACTAACTATTACTATCTTAAACTATCTTACATTTTGATCCTGTTTGTGCACATGTGAACTGAATTCAGTATCATTTATATGATGGCAGTAACAGTAAGGCGTGCTTGTTGCTGAGTCAATTTCAATGCTAAAGATTTGGTTCTCTCAAATTTCCCAACAATTCCTATAAATAAGCTCCAAAATTCAAGCTCATTCAAAAACCTGATGCAAAGAATGGAAAAAAACAGGAATGGTGGAGAGATAGAGGAATAAATGCCATGCGATGTGCCATTTGGGATAATAACTATGAATGCAATGTGCCAGAGAGACACATAGCTGCAGCAAAGTAATAACAGTTTACGCTTCTGCACATGTGGACAAATTTGTGTCCTTGCACACCAGATGTACTAATAAGAAAGAAAAACATTCATATGTATAAAGTGGCGTCAAAGGAGAGGAGGAGAGGGAAGTGCTGCTTCTGGTCCCTCTGTGATGAAGCTTTGAAGTCAATGTTGATGCAGTTTCAGAACTGAGGAAAAGACAGCACCTTGCCATGGCACCTAATATCGGATGGCCTCACTAACAAAGCAAAAAATGTCAGCACTGCTCTGATTCATTCACAGGCTATACTAGATATTTAAGAATGTTTCCCAGGCTAATCTAAAAATCTAAAAAATATTGGCAATTGAGAAATAACAAAGTGAAATTACAGGGTTTTGGGGTTTTTTTGTTTTTTGTTTTTTTACTATATCAAACATACTAAAATAAAAATCAGATTTTTTTATCTTTTATATCTTTTATATCCTCTCACCTCCACCTGCCCACTCTTACAGCAGCATCTTTCCCTCCCTGCCTTGCCTCTTACATCACCTGCAATCATCCTCATATGATCTCATGGAAACTGTGAGTGGAGGAGTGGCAAGCTGGTGGAGGCGATGTGTTTTAGGGACACCGTGTGACCGTCCCATCCTAGGAAAGAGAATCCTGGTGGGGGTAACATATCTGAAACCAGGTACCCGTGCGGACTTCTCTGACAAACAATCGTAAGCACAGATACGACACAAGTGATAGCAGCATATTCAGAAAGCAGCTGAGACCTTGGACAACTGGGTCTGAACCTGCCACAGGAGAGTCATAAAGAGAAAGCTTCCAAACGTTGACGTTCTGCGGCTCTGCACAGAGCAGTAGCGAGGTGTTGCCCATTAATATAGCACACTATGTGACAGTTGGTTTTTGTTGCCTCTCAGGTCAGTTTTAGGAGGAGCAGAACCCTATCATCTGTCTCACACCTCACTCACTGATGCTGCTGCAATACTAACCTGTCTAAGCTATAAAGCAGTGCTCGGATGCAGTCAGCCCCAAGTCAAATGATCTTTTCACTCCCACACCTTCTCTCTTAGTGTGTGATTCAGACCTGTTGATGTATGGATGTGATGTGAGACACCGAGAACAGGAGGCAGCTCCTGCTTCACAGGGCAACTGACATTCAGTATATTACGCCTGCATAAAGAAAATGTTGAATGTTAATGATTTGATACTTTATCAGCCCCCGGCGGGAAATTCTCTTAATGCTTAGGGCCCACTCCTGGGAGTTAGAGAGCAACACCCACAGTATGGAGCTCGTATTCAGTTCCCTCCTGCAGAAACAGGTCAATTCATGATATTTCAGTAGCAGATACTGATTTTTTATTTGTTTATTTATTTATTCATGAATTTATTTTGCTCACTGGTCCAGTCCTGATAATGTCTGAGGTAATGTTCTGATGGTGGTACTTACTGACTGTCTAAAGTTAAAAGTTTGATTCTCTTTCCAGGTAGTCAAAATACCACTGTTGTAAAAAAAATTACCCCAAAACTTAATTGCTTAAGTAAAAGTAAAAAAAAAAAAAAATACATTTCATCATTGTCAAATACTGACACCAGGGTCTTAAACTGATGCTTTAGGTAAGTAGCTGGCCCAAGCTATAAACCAGGAATTTGATGAGCCAGGAACAACACTCTTAAAAAAAAATCTCCTTCAATTCTTTAAAGAAAAATAACAAATTAAGTATTTTAAATAAGTTTTGAAATATGGTCTGCGAGATAACTGCGTATAACCTTGTTATAACCTTGTTTGATGCCACTTCATAATTCCTGCCTGCTCAGAGCACCTCTCTGCATCCACATGATCACATGATGCATGTGGGGAAGGGTTGTGATGTCAAGACCTAGGTGAGGTGCCGTACAATGAAAACCTGACATTGTGCTGGGCGATTTTGAGATCCTTTTGATCGAGAAAGTTCTGCTGACTGCTCCTTAGTTTCTCGTTGGTTTTTGTCCTCTGCCTTTTATTGTTTTCACCCTCTTCCTCCCCAAAATTCTGATGCCTGATGAACAGCAGCTATGATTAAACTTACCATTTTGCAAAAAAAAAAAAAAAAAATCCTGACAAGGAGGGGAAAGTGTCGTTGGGGATGTGTCAGAAATGTTCTTTAGCCTTCAAGTATGAAGTATCAAGTATCAAGTATGGGTATTTGCCTCTGGTGAAAAAAATTGTAATAGTAGCTAATAAAACACATAGCACAGGCAGCATTTTGTTCACAGTTATTGTACAATAAGGACAATTCGACATAAGCTGTAGGACTTTATCCCCCCTTTTGCTCCACAAAAATGCCCTAGTGCATAAGGAGGAAAATAAAGCAATTGTTGAATCGGCAGTATTGCAAGTGAATTTTTACTCATGGCCAAAATCATCCCTAATCAAGCTTTTGGATGGCTTTGAATAAATGTTTGACAGTGACACAGTGACAATGGTGTAAGCTGTGGTTGGATCAATAGCATGCTGCACGTTTTGATCCACAGGGTGTGTGCCATCATCGCTGAGGTGTTGAGTCACCCCGCACCCTGACACCAAATCAGTGACCCAGGGAGAAGTGACAGGGACTCCAAATGACAAAAACATGAGAATGTGTGCATTCTCTGATTGACTGTCTGCTTAGGTCTGTTTCTCTGTTTGCACGGCACTTTCTGCCCATCTGTTTGCCTCTGTCTGCCTGTCTGCCTCTAACCTGCAGTCTAGTGCACATGTGATTCTCATTTTGCTCACTCTATCACACAGCAAAAATAGTAATACTGAAAAAAGTCACTACTACAGTCACTTGCTGAGACTGAAGAGGGCAATATTTTAATTATCTAATATCATGGGCTACTTGCTCAAAAGCTATGGCGAACTTGT
>KV751325.1:10189719-10220905 GCA_001698575.1 Mola mola
TGAAAGTACATATTAGACAATATTAGATTAGAAATTACATAGTTTTACTGTAATGCACTCTTTAAAACAATGAAAGGCAACATTTGTGCCAGATCATGAATTACCATTCATCTCAGATGATATATATGTATGACTACATATTGCATCTGTCTACTGTACTGTCCAGCCCTACAAGTGCAAAAATAAAGAGGAGCTTTCTGGTGTGGTATGATGGAACGTTGATCCGAAGGTAACAGGCTTACCTCAGCTGCCATGTGTTTGATTTAGGGATTACACAGGTATGGGCTAGAATGACATCTAGTCAGCGTTGTGTTTAACACAAACATAACACATTTGCCATCTACTCTAAATCATTTTTTGGTTGTCAGATCTATCACAGTTTGATCACCAGCCTCACCAAGGATACCAAAGCAATTTGTGTCATTGAAGCAGTTGTCCATCTCCAGAGTAACATTAGCCATGTCCCTGTGCTGGCCTTCTTCTGAACACCAGCGAAGGATTAAATGATTTGTGGACGCTGGACTGAACAGATGACGACCGCAATGTTGGCAAACAGCAAGACAAGGCAAAGGGTTTACATCTCCCAGTATCTCCCCTGGACAGCAAACACACAGTCACAACATGACAGGAAGCCATTCCTCAAAATGGCTGCACTCAAGCCAAGCTTGCTGTCTTAATGGTGACCTCTCCTCTGCAAGCAGAGAGCAACAATGGCACAATGGAACAAAAAAGGGTGATGTAAGCCTCACTGCGTGCTGTCCAAGACTTTCATGTGCCTCCGCTTAAACAAGACAGGACAGAAGAGAGATAAATCCGCATTGATGTTACCTCCCTTCGACTGACGGGAGAGTGGTAAGAAACTTGAATGTACTGCCCTGTTGATTAATAATGCTGTACTGCACCTCTTCCAGTTATACATTATTTTAAGCCCCAGTGCCCTGGGATAAAAAAATAGATGACGCAGTGACTTAAAAGACATTGAAAGGTCAGTGGTTTAAATCAGGCTAATATAACAATTTAACCTAAATGAAAGTTTCTTCTAATAACATTTCTGGTACGAAAAAAAGCTGCTGAATACCAGACAAAATCAGCGTATTTGTCTCTGTATCTCTTTCCTCCCTTCGGTGCATTGGTGTAGCAGCTAAGAGCTCTTGGAGCTTCCACAGTCAGGAGATCTCATCAAATAATACTACCTGCATGTTTTATTCAGCTCACAACACGGCTGAGCAATAAATGGCACCTCCAGGTGTCAGACCTCAAAAATCAACATCATAATTTTCATTGCCATACCATTACTCCCAGAATCCCCAAAAGAGGGTTGATACCATTAAAATGCGCACCTAACATTCACCTTAGCTCCTGTCCAATTATTTACCCTGAACAAGGTAAACAGCTGTCAATCCAGCTCTCTCCACCTCCAACACTCTCTGATACCAATCTGTGCTTCGAAACCATCTGACAGATCATTTCCCCCTGTAATCATCAAGGAAACCACACATCAGAAAGATTTATTGTCTGACAAATAACAGACAATATAATGACTTTAATGAAGATAGAGGAGAACAAATTGAACAAATGACTGCGTGGGGAGGAAAACACCCTTAATGTGAAGTCATTATTTTACACACACAAATCTCATTCTCCACCACAAGAGCACATCATCATTATTTAATATTTGACAGGTGTAACATATATATACATATATACTGTATAGTTTACGCAAGTGAGGTCTGAATGTTCAAATCGGTCAATTTAATAAACCAGAAAAATTATCTTCAAAGTTACTTCTGACATGAAAAGAACTTAGAAAAAAATGAATCTAAAATGAAATCATTCTACATACATTCTACAATAACCAAGATGTGTTGTGACCCAGACTAAGGCTTCCAACATCCGCCCCCCCCGGGGGTGTTACAGTCCATTTTACTCTATCAGAAAGGAGGAGGAACATAGAGAAAAGAAACATGCTTCAATGACACCACCCTTTATCATCATGGCATCGCGGCATAATGACCTCAGGCCACTTTCCACCATTTTGTACAACAGCACAACCTGCATCTGAATGGGTATTTCCTGTGAATATAAATGTGAAGTGTTCAAGAGAAGTTGAAATAAAAAATAGCCAAGAAGATACTAGATCACATTTTTTTTAAATTAAGTGATTCTGTTTGTAATTCACAGTTTCTCTGAATGATGTCATCCTCGTGATTGCGTCACTATACTGACCAGCCTTTGCCCATCCAGCTTCATCCTGAAGGTTGACTCTATTTCCTATTATTGTTCTATCAACACAAGGTTCAGTCCTTCAAGGAGGCTGGACCACTGTGTGGACGTGTGTGTGTACTGTATGTGTTGAGGACAGATTGGATTCTGTTTCGACTAAGGCTTTGTTTGTGTCAGCATTGCTTACCACACCTGTGAATCAGGAGGTAATCGTGGGCCTGTGTGCTCGCAGCCTGTCTGGACCTTCTAAGACCTCCTGTGGAGCCAGTAGCTCCATCAGCAGCAGCATACTCGACTGTACCACACAACCAAAAGCTAAAGGTTTTTATTTATTTAAGTACTGCATTTGTTTAAACCACACTGCTGCTGTAATGTTGCAATTAATCACGTATTCATTTATACTGAACTGAAGTGAAAGCAGCTCAAATTGACAGGAAAGCAACAGCAGCACAAAGAAGAACAACAGCCAACAAAAACAATCTTATCAAACTGTCACCTGTCTTTGCCCTGATCCCATTTCACCCTCAGAACACTTTAATGAGCTTTCCTCCTAAATACAGACAGAGACTTCTGTGTCAATAAGCAGCTCGACATACTCAACAGACTGAAATCAGCGCCCTATTACCTTCTGTGGAACAGGCAGTTTAGGTGTGTTTTCCAAGAGCGGAAAGCAACCAAGATGCCAGCTATTGCCCTAATTGGCTCCCTGCGGTCTAACCTGCTCTGATCAATGAGCTCCACTCTGCACAGAGCAAGATCCCGACATGACTGGCAGGTGCATTTTTTCACAGCGCACCAAGGCGATAAAGTGCAGTCTTGAATGCAGACAGCGGACAAATCAATTCGGCACCACAAAATAAATTATTATGTTTGTTAGATCTTTAAAAAAGGGAGACGGTTATTCCAAATTAAAAATCTAGGCTTGTTTTAAAAATCAAGTCTAGTCTAACACTGGCTGGATGTATTCAAAAGACTTTGTGCTTCAACAGAAGTGTTTAATGTGACTGTGGCTATTACTGAGATAACTGTGTTCTGTAGTTAGTCATAATGTAATATAAGCCCAACCAGTCAACCTATAGTTTAGAACTAGTCAACATCCATAAAACCCATAAAAATACGGATGATTTAGTGCTTCAGAAAGGATTATGTGTTTATGAATGTAGTTATAAAACGTTAGATGTTGAAAGATGAAAGTTACAGCTATTTATTTTCTTTGGATATGATTTGAAAATATGTTTAATGCAACAATAGACATTACAGCTTGGGAATCTTTATAAAGGAAGTCAGTACAAAAAGAATATAACCAAACTCAGCAACAAGGGGAAGGGGCAAGTCCAACGCAAAGCTGCTGCAGTTCTGACAATTTCCATTGCCTTCAAAATTTGAACATTGAAGCTGCGCAGAAATGTTATTATGGCCCCCCAAAAAAACAGCTTTCTTATTTAATTGAATCAATCACTCCAGAAAATATGTGACCACAGAACAACAGATGAGTGGGAGATGTTGCATAATGGCACTTTCTGGGCACTGCAGTCCATGCATAAAATATGAATGACTAAGTACGAGCACAGTCCTTGAACACGGCAAGCGGTAGATGTGCATATTTGCAACATCATGCATGTTTTTTCTCCATATTCTGTTTTTTAGGGAGCTTCGTTGCACAAAGATAGATATATATGTTTTTTCCTGTGGCGCACTCTTACAATCATAAAAGCTATTCTACGTAAAGTTATGGGCTTCTTTGGAGCTCTCAGATTGGTTAACCTATTTATTTGCCCTCTCCTCTCCAACTGTCATCCAGTCAATCCTCTCTTTTATACTAGTGCAATCACACTGACCATAATTCAAACTGAGGTACACTTTCAAGTCAACTGGCACAACCACATTATCTCTCTATCTCTCCATTCCCCCTTCCATCTCTTCTACCTCCGCTGGCATCTCCTTCAAGTTCTTTTTACTTCCTTAGTCTCTTTTTGCGCTCTCTTTTTTTTTCACTTCACTGAAATCCAGCAGCTTAAGTGAAGGCTGAAGAGACCGAGGAGATTAGGCTCTGGCTGCTGGAGAGACAGGTCTCATTACCTTATCTTCTCTTGACACAATAATACTCTCAAAACTCAACTGTTGCCAGCCATTGCGCAGGACTATGTGAATTTTTTTGATATGAGCTCAGGTCCTCGCACATGATGCGGAATAATAACACGCAAAGATTGATTACTATCACTAGTTCCCCTGACAAAGTATTTGGAACTTGAAGAAAAAGATGTTTTGATTAGAAAAAATTAAAAAAAAATTGGCTAATTAATAGCATCAATTTTTTTTTAAAAAAAAATGGAATTTCTTAGAATATGTCGATTAAAGTTCGTCCACAACTTGTAGTACACAACATAGGGTCAATAATGTTAGAGGGGAAGTGTTATTGTTAAAGGCTGTAAAAGACGCAGTCATCCAAGCCTAATGATTTAGAGACTTGCCCTTGATTTGGAAACAGCTAAGAGGCTAACAAATGGAAGTGCAAATGACGATTCTAACTCTAGGCTCATTTGATCATTTTAAATTTAGATCTCACGCCTCCCACTGGGGAAAATAAATCAGCTTCCCTCACACAGAATTTGCATGTTTTAACCCTGGAGTAACAAACAGAAAATGGGAAGCGGACACGCAGTGGATTGCAAAACAGTGGCTCGTGTTCTCCCATCAGCCAACACCAAGGCCCTTCGATGTTTCCACAGGGGAGGCTAGGTGTCTTAATTGGGACCCGAGACAGACAGGACTTTGACCTCAGCTAATAAGATCCATTAAGGCAAACTGGAGTCTAGATGAAACATTGCAGCAAGTGTGCATAAGCGTTCTCAAGCCTACAGAGAATCAATGTAATTATACAAGATGGCAGCGCAGCAAACCAATCAGTATGTTTATAGGAAAGTTCATTGCCTTCAGAGGAATACTCGACCGTATCACACACGGTTAAGCCTCTATGTGATGTCAAGTGTAAAGTGGGCTGCCGGGTAGGACTGAGGCACCCTCTCTTTGCCTGTTATATATCTGCCTGGTGCTCAACGTTACCAAATCGAAGGATTTCTGGTGCAGCACGAAACATCCACTGACAAGGCACACCAAGCTCAGAAGAAGCACTCTGTATTCAAGTCCAACCATGTTTGTTTAGTCTCAGTGGAAGACAAGTGTCAGCTCTGGTCTCCGCTGTGATCTGCCTGTTCCTATTAGTGGCATTATTGTGTTGGGAACAGGTTTGAGATTTGCGGAGCTGACAGGAAGCATTGCAGGATTGCCTCTCGCCTGAGGTCAAGGGAGGCATTCCCCTGTGATGGCGCTGTGATGTCGGCGTGGTTTTTGGCGGGTAAGGATGGAGAAAACCACCTCCCCAGAGTCAGCAATTCAAGCTGTGCCGTTGAGCTCAAATAGACAACACTGAAAATTCAGCAGTAAAATAAAAAGTGTTGTCAGGGTGCACCAGAGAGAGAGAGTTGGCAAGAGCCTTCACATGGGCTGATGCGGGGACTGAATCAGCTCTCTTCTACTGTCCACCATGTCTACCATGTGCACCACTGCTGCACCATACGAACCCAAGGACACCGAGGTGGCACACAGATTGTGTTAAGGTGCCATTTGCACGAGAGGGTTGTTTACTTTATGAAATCGTGTCCAAGTAACAATGCAGGCCACAAGAAAGGTGTTTGTGTTCGTGAGCGAGACAGAGTCGTGAATCACGGGGCAGCCACAGCTCGTCATAGCTCTTCATTAAAGACAATCGCTTGCTGTCCTTGCAGATGACAACGACAATGATGTACTCCTGTGTTCAGTTTTGATGTGTGTGGACAAGGAAGGGCAGTCAGTACATGGCCTGACATCCTCAGACACAGATGACGACACATGTATGGAGTGGTTGCTCTTTTCTGTCAAGTAAAAAGGTTTTATGAGAATGAAACAATAAGCGTTACATCATAATAATAACAGCTTGCATTTCCACTTCATCTGGGTTTTAAGATAGCTAAGAGAGAACCTCAATAATCCACTCATCTAGATGCAGTACGCCTGTTGCAATGAAGTAACCTCCTGCTCATGGGCTTCTTTTCAAACGCAGCAGTGAGGAAATCCTCATCGCTAATCCTCAGCCTTAGTGCATTCATTTAACAGACTCTGGACAGCCAGTGAAGGTTTACTGTAAGAACATCTTCCTCTTCTTTTCACTAGCTAATAGCCACTGTTAATCAATACTGATGTAAGTGCTTTTTAGCGTTCAGCACCAGGCTCATTTGTCAAAATAAAAGCCGTGAAAACCCAAGGGACTAATCAAAAGGGATGAAGCAACATGGAAATTTGTTGCATGGTAACATGAGAAGGAGTCGGGGAGAAATGGGGAGGGGCGCAGTGGCAGTTGAAGTATGTTCAGCAGCAGCAGTTTCAGATTACAGCGTGCTGAGGAAAAGTAATACATTACAGCTCCTGTTCACAATCTCCAAATATTGCATTTTATTGTTTTGCAGGAAAAAAAATATTTTTAAAGCAAGTTCGTGAGAAAAATAAGGAACTAGGTAATCCCCAGCAGATACAGCAACTAGCACGACTCTTTATACCAAACTAATATTGATGAGGAAAAACACTACATGCAATGTGTCAAAGCAAAGTCCTGCAAATTCTCGATTAAAACGAGAAGTTCTTGTTGTTTTAATTATGTGTTGAGGAAACAAAACTAAAATATGAAATTCAAATACACAATCAGCACTAATCTCTCTACACACAACACCACTACAATTCCCATAAGAGAAATCCAGTTTATATGTGTGTACGGGCAGAGGCAAGTGTGAGATCATGATGGACAAAGGTCGCTCTCTTGAGAGCAGTCCATCGCTCATCGCTTGTCGCTTAGCAACATAGACCTGGCGGGCAGACAGTAGGTGTGTGAGACAGAGTGTGTAGGAGGGGAGGCTTGGAGGACGGGGGTAGAGAGAGGGACAGAAGCAGAGCAACAGGGAGAAAAAGACAGAGAGGCAGGTGGAGATGTAAAATGTCCAAACAGTACACGAAGGAATGGACAATCATATTCAACAAAAGAAAGTAATCTGCAAAAGTTTCTCAGGTAAATGTGTCCATTTCGTCCCCGTTGCTTCGCTGAGCCGAGATTCACAGCAGGCTATACTTGGAATTTCTTTAGGCACAGTTAGGCCAGCCATTGTCAGCCAGCCGATTTGATGATTGTATGCCAACATTTGCACCTATCCTGAGAGTTATGTGAACACCAGTCCACTCTGTGCGTGGCCCATCACATTTTCAAAACTCCAGCTGAAAGCCAAAGACTTCAGTACCTTGACATGTAGTTGCAGGTGCAGCTAATTTCTTTTTGATTAAAAGAGGGGACTGGCACACTAGATGTTATTCCAAGTTTAGTCAAATTTTGAGCATCTTAACAAAATTAAACCATGATGAGTTTAACTATCAACCACAGCAGTGATCGTAAATGTTCTTCTTGAAAGCGAACAACTGAAAATGAAAAGTAAGAAAAAACCATTCAGGAAGTTATCGAGGAAGCACGGCTGCACGGAGTTCGCTTCACAGCACTAAAAGTGCAAAATCTGTGCCAGAAGTGATACAAATAGCTGGGCGCTGATTTAAGCACGGGGAAATTGAGCACAGAGAGGTCAGGTTGTGTGAAAACTAAAGTACACTAATGACATGCTTTCACACACATATGCACAGTCACAGTTCTAAGAATACATTTTCAAGTTCAGATTTTCACATTTTAACACATGAAAACAACATGAAATGTCAAGGCTAGATATTTGTAATATTTTATTCTCATATTAAAAGGTGCAGCAGTAGGCAAAGGAAGGGCGTTCTAATAATGCAAGTGCCAAAATACCAAAATACCATCACGTTATTTTTAGCTCGGTGGCCAGTGAAAAATAGTCCAAGTGCAACCTTGGTACACACTCAATACTGGCGGCCTGGGCTTTACAAGGCATATATTCTGCTGCATTGGTCTAATGTCACCCACAGTAGCCAAGTCACAAGGGAAACTAAATGACAGGGACAGGGTAACTTAAGAATGCCACAATTCATAATGAACGCTAATGTGACCAGACTTGAGCAGAGCACAATGTGCACTACATTGCTGGAGTCAATATAGTCCCATTGCACGCTTCACACTCAGTGCCATTCATGCTTAGGGTCTTTGAGTTATTGATCACTTCAACTTGTCATCAGTCAATTTTCTTTGTCCCAAGCTTGTTGCAAAGCAGGACCTGCTGAGAGATCCTCCAGAAGAGCACCAGTAAGTTTTCTGCACACTATCTAACCCATATACAACAATTGTGGTCTACAGATGCATTTTATCAGGCCCATATTTGTTTCAAGCCACATGCTTTAGTAAGCTGTGAGGTTGCGTCTGCCAATCGATCAATATGGCATAGCTAAACATTTTGAGAAACACAGTGTAACAGGAGACACTCTCAACCATCTCGCTGATGGAAAATATCCAAGGGATCTGTATAATGGACCCAACTGACAGCGCTCTAATTCAATCATGTTTTGCCGTTTAAGCTGCCTCCGAACACCCCCTGTCTATTTTAACGCCAGTTCAACAATGACGGACCGAGAGGACTGGAGTAAGCCTGAAAAAACATTACACAAAAGGAAAGAGACCAAACACCCGTAGCTCTCTCTGTCCAGCATGTGTATTTGAGTGTACATGTGTGCGTAGGGTATGTACCCCTGCACAGCCTCGTATGTAAAGTAGTTACAGTAGACATGGCTCATTATGGTGCGCAAAGACAAATCCCTATACATTTAGATATTTTTCCACAATTCCACAATTTATCTCACTATAGATTCTTATCTTTCCCCAGCAGACATTAAAAAAAGAAAACAGGAGGCACATTTGAATGGTTGTACAACACTGGTAAGAAGAAACATGGAGGTTATTTCGCTCGCCTCTTAATCACAACACGCTGGTACCCCACAGCTGTTGTTTACTATTACAGCTGGATTAGGGCCAAGTTTCGCTTGGTAGTTCCAGGAGAAAGCACTGATCGCATGGTTGTTCCCAGAAAGCCCCTGTCTTTGAGCTCATTTCATGCAGAGTGTCAAGCTAGCGGGGGGACAGAAGGCCCCCTCCTCCCCTGTTCTTCCGCAACAGGACTAGAAAGACGGTTCCAAGAGAAAACACTTCATTACGGGGCAGATTTTTTTTTACTGCAACCAATCGTATTCCGCTTTTGCAACCAAAGCATTTTGTACTAATACGCAATCGTGAGATTAAAAACAACCAGGAGTGAGTGTTGTGGCCCATGGATCAGAAGTGCTGGACGTATATAATGCAGCATGTTTTATGAAAAACAGCCGGAGGGATTTTCCGTTATTGATTTGTGAATCTCAGGTTAAAGAATGCCACCTTCCGGCTAAGTCTTGGGCCCATCAATAATGCAGCATAACAGTATCCGTGTCCGCACAACAAATGCACAACACACAGGCGCTTCCATTATTCATAAGGGATTCCACCTGTAGCACCGCAGCTATATTATATACTTCTCATAGGAAGACTTGGAGGAGCAGCTCAGTGCAAGCCTTTAAATGCAGCACATTGATAGTGAGGTCTTTTATTTTAGGGCAATAGTATAGAAAAGACATTTCATTCACATTCAGTGGAAGTGGGAGGTAAAATTCATTACAGTCTCTAACTGATGGAAAATGTGTGACTCAATGATTCCCATTTCTGCAGCATAATGGTGTAAACTGATGTGACACTGTGTAATCAACACCAACAGAGCCTATAATCCAACAAAGAGAACGGCTGACACAGAATCTGATATTCAGCCATTTTGCGGCTTAACAACATCTTGTTAAAAACTAGGCTGGAGTCACCTCTAAAACCAGCAGGAGCTCCTAGCTGTTGTTGTTTGTTCATTTGTTTTTGTCCCAGAACAGAGACATGGATAGAAAACAGCTCTACGCGGCAGTATTTGGAATGGCAAAAAAAACCCCAAAAAACAGTCAATTCGTCTTATACACAGTCAGGGGGCCTTCTAAGCACCAAGTTTAAAATCTAAAATTGAATTGCTTTTGTTTTTCTTTCACCTCACATTTTAAAGGCTATAGATGTGCATGCAGATGCAAATTTGCATACAGACTTTATTTGCAATCATATTTTTTAGAAATTTCATTTGAAATCATTTCAAATCATCATCATTCACGATCATAATGAAGGTCATGATAGGAAAAAAAACAACGTGTCCTTTCTAAGACCTCTGGCAAAGACCCTGGCTATGATTTTCACAGTGTTATATGGAATCACATCCAAAACTTGGGATTCAACAAGAAATTAAATATCCTCCGAAGTGCTGAACTTGTCCTTTAAAATGGTCTTTCTGTACTCCTATTTGGTAGCACTTCCTTTCAAACAATCCTGCCTTGCCTCTCTCTTAGGCAACATAGAGGCTGCAAACCACCACCTGTGAGGCACACGCAACCTAAATGTCAAACTCCAAATGCACACCATTAGAGTGTGTGTTTGTGTGCGTGTGTGTGTATACTGTATGTGTGAATAAAAACAGCGGGGCCAAGGCAGCGGTAAATCATATTGTGTACTGCAATCCCACTACCATCCTGCCCACTGGTTTCCTTCTGCGGTCTCCTCTCCGTAATTCACAACTGCCAAAAAGGACCGATGAAAAGTCAAGACATCAAGGGATAACACGGATGAATTCACAACATTTGTGTTAATTAAATGCTTTTGCATGCAAAACGTCATTATAGGCGGCCGCTGCTGTGTAACGAACAGGCTTTCTTTCTCCGTGTTATTGCAGCAGAGTGCGGAAAATTGAACAAAATGACTAGACTCTGGAAGGTTTAAGAATGCTAAGAAAGATCCTCTTTAGCTATTTATAACAAGGAGACATGTTTCCCGACTTGTATGTCTTCATTCTGATCGTCCAGTATGTATTTTTTAAACTGAATAAAGCCTGTGTTTCTCACACCCACGCATGTGCCTCGCCAAGAACGGCTCGCTTTGATCGACAAGGAGCGCAGCAGCGATGGTCAGAGGCTGCGTGTCAGAGTAATTACAGAGCAGCCATGTTAGCAGGCCTGGGCTAGTCCCGCTGGATGAGGACACGGCAGCAGGGCAGCCTCCATAGGTAGGGTTACACCTCACGAGACACCCCACCTTTGTTACGTCCACCGGGCGGTCACGTGAGAACATGCAGACGGCTAATTTCTCCCGCGACCCTTGTCAACTTTGACCCTGATCCCTCTTCAAGACAGGTGAAAGGCTCCGTCTCTGGTCAGGCTCAAGTCACAGTTTTCCGTTGCTGACGGAAGCAGGGGTCAGTTTCCAAAAGGGGAACAATCAATCACGATTAAATACAAAGGGAAAGGGTGATTGCTGTCCTAACAAATTGACAAAAACAGACTCTTCCCTCTGTCCATCTCTTTCCCCTTAAACCCCTGACATGTCATGACTGCTACTTGTGAGTGAGTGATGAAGGAGAATCTTTTCCAGTGTTTTAAAAATGTTGGCTTTCCACGTGTCATCTGTGATATCACTTATGATGTGTCCTTCTGTCGTCACATCGTTGAGGGTAGAGAAGGCCAAATGAACAACCAGGGCTTCCTAGCAGAGACCAGAGTTGCCCGGGCACCAGATCCTCAGAACGGGTCTAAACCTGAATGCAGCCTCGGAAGGGGAAAAGACAGAAGAAGAGGAAAAAACACCAGCATGGGAGCTAATAATGCTGTCATGATTCTCAGAAATCTACGATTTGATTCAATTTCCAATTTAAGCATTTTTCCAGTACTGATAGTACAATTTGTAAGATTTGGTCATGATTTTACTCTATGAAATTTAGTTTAACTATGTTGATGTTTTCTCAAATTCATGTTGTGCAGCTATTGACTCCAGTTAGCGTGGTAGCCAGCTGGTCCGGTGCCTCTTTGTGCCTCTAGAGGCGATGCTCTGATAGTCAATAAGTAAACCAAATAAAATGTCAAGAAAGGAAATATTCAGTTCAGTTTTCCTTACTAAATACACTCTCACCTTCTGAGGATTTGATATTCTAATCTGGGTGGAGCTCTACCACTATGCAGAACTGCGACAGATATAATGTTATCAAAGGGAAACAAAGACAGAAGATGAAATAAACACTGCTCATGTTCACATCAGACCGTTTGCAGGAGAGAAATTTCGAAGATCAGTGGTCTCCTATTCCAGCACATTTTAATAAAGAGAGCAAATGGATGAAAAAAAATGTTTTTCAGCATTTTACTATTTTATTATTTAAATTATGGCCTATAGGTCTAATAAAAATCATCTTCAAATTTCTTCAAAAAATTATAGAAATATTTCACTTTACTTGAAAAGTAGAACAAGACGTGTTCATAGTTACTTGTTTTGGCATAAGTCATAATAAGTAGAGTAGCGACAGTTGACTAGTCAATCAATGAAATTGAAGATTTTCAAATGATGATCAAATAATCATCTCATCATCAAGTTTTCAGTAGAATGTCGAACATTTGTTGATTCCAACTTGTTGAAAGTCTGAACTTGCTGCTTTTCTTTGCCATTTCTGACAGCAAATGCAAAGTCTGTGTGTTTATGGACCTATCAGAGACTCTGTATCTCTCTCTGTACTTTTATGATGTTAAGTCCAATACCCCCTTCAGTCCATGTTCTACTCCCTGATGATCAAATAATCATCTCATCATCAAGTTTTCAGTAAAATGTCGAACATTTGTTGATTCCAACTTGATGTTAAGTCCAATACCCCCTTCAGTCCATGTTCTACTCCCAGAGCTTTAAAAGTAAAGTCTGAGGTCTCTTCCCGCCAGCTAACGCCTCTGAACAGAAGCTGAATCCGATGTGACTGTAGGTGATAAGTCCTCTGGAGGGTCTGGCTTTGCCCCGAGCTCTCTCTTCTACAGATGAGCAAGGAAAAACTGGTGCCTCTTTACATGAAAACTGGAGCTGCTTTTATTATTCACTGTCAAAACAGCATGTGTGTGTGTGTGTGTGTGTGTGTGTGTGTGTGTGTGTGTGTGTGTGTGTGTGTGTCACCGGGGTCTAGGCTGAAAATGGTTGTTCATCAAATATGCGCAGACAAAACAGGACCGGAAGGCTTATCTATTGAGTCGGCATTTCGTCAGATTAAGTGCTCCAGTGAGCAGTAGAACAACAAGGAACAGCCACGGGGCTGTTACGCAAGGAGCTAAAAGGTGATAAGATGGACATATTCAAATTATGGTGTGATGCAAAAAGGCAAAATCACTTTGTTTACAAACTTGGAACCGTTCACATGATGCAGACATGTGTGAGTATCCTTCTGAATATTAACAGCCCCTTTAAAAGTCTGAGTTTAAAGGTTCGTGACAACTCGTTCAATCCCACAGTACACCTGACCATTTCCCCCAAGAGTCAGACGTTTATGCCAGTTCTTGCAGGTTTTTCTGATCACTAACGTTATAACACAATTTTTTGGAATTGCCACAGGGCCAACAGAAACATTGGGCCTTATCCATTAAATGCTTTATGATTATACACTATTTTCATGATTCGATAAAAATCAAAATACACAGGACATAATTTGACATTTATCACTGGATGTTAACATGCCAAAATTCTTACTAATGACTTCTTTGAGCATTAGAAATGGTACTAGTGTTTTACCGTTGCACAGAGATGTGATTGTGACTATAATTTCACTTTTGTATCGCTTTACACCTTTTGAAATACAAAACATTTGGATTTGATCTTTGTATCTCCTAATATGACATATCAAAATGTTGATGCGATGACGTGAAGGGTATTGCGAAACCTTTTGATGGGCCCATGCCTCACTGTAGCAGTACTAAGGAGAGCATGAGGCATGAATGTGAGCATGCATGGTAGTTTTTCTCTATATGTCAGCCCTGTGATGAACAGGCGACCTGTCCAGGGTGTACGCCACCTTCGCCCAAATGATTACACGTTAAAAAAACTAATAATGCATTCATGGTCTAACTCCAGTTTTAGTCAATCTTACTCCAGCCTAAACTAAACTATGTACATCTCATCGCGTGTAGTTCCTCCAAACGTGTCTACTTGTGGGTTTAAAGGCTTTACTGACTTCATTCTCTTTCTAAGACGTATGCTCTCCTGGGATGGTGAGATTTTCTCTGATTGCTTTTTTTTTTTCATCATCTTCATCATCATCTTCAATCCCCGACACCATACAATACAATATTTGAGCCATTTGATGTGTCGTGACATGAAATTTCATATCTGTGACATTTACTGAGTACATTTATACTCCCTTAGGCCAAAATATCAACTTTGCACATAATGTAATCTAATATACATAATCTTATAAACAGTTTGCCATGAAATCTACTGAGCAAATCCTCCCGAGGGAATAAGACCTTCCTTTTTAGACCCACTCTTATGACTAACTCACATATCTAAGTGTTGGAACTTTCTAATAATAGCAGTATTGTCAGTGTGTTTTGTTATTTCCAAAAGTGTCTTTGTTACTTGCAGGACTTTGGATTTTTTTCCACTCTCAGTTTAAGTTAAAATATACTTTTAGGCACAATGCAATTATGTTCTGCCATTATGCGCTGGATTTCAAGAAAAACACTGAAAGAGGCTTGTGTTGTTTCAAGCCCAGGCGATATACTGAGAGTGCAAAGCATGAAGGGAGACCTCACTTTGATCTTTGGCCAATTTTCCACCGGATTCTGCATTTCTTACAGCCCTCTGTGCTACATTCACTGTGTGGAGGGACATTCAGATAGTTCTGCCATTGCGTCACAAGTAATCCACTGCTGCTATATTAGCTTCACTTTCACACAACCCTGCTTGGATGCAATGCAAGCACTTACATTACTATTTTGAGATGTGACAACTCCAACTCATTGTGCATTCACTGAGCATTAGCTAAAGAGCTGCTCTGCCAAATAAAAGACCGATCTAAATTGTGTCAAGTCAAATATTACATCGAAGTCCACAAAATGATCAAAAGAGAAACACCTTAAGTGTTGCATCCAATTGGATGATTTTTCTTTATTTGTTAAGATTTTAATGATAACATTTACATTGTTTAAACAAAAGCCTATGACATGTCAAAACCCCCGTTTTATGTATTCAGCAGCACGAGCACAGTCACACACACACACACACACAAGCGTGTTCAGCGTCCCTCTCTGAGCTCTCCATGGTGCTGAAAATCTTCACTTGTGCGGAATAGCAGAGGCCCATGGCCATTATTTTTTAATACAGCCTGCCAAAAGATGACATTTGGGCTGTGCAATATCATGTTTTCGCATCAACATCCCAAAGTGCCCATGTGCAACAGTCCCCCTGCAGGATACGCAATGTCAACTAAGGCAAGTTAACTCAAACACGTCATGCTGCAACTTTTTTTTTTTTTTTTTTGCTTAACACAAAAGGATAGCTTGAAAGGTTTTCATTTCCAATGACTCATCTGGGGAAAAGTCTTTTTATCTTCCACCACACAGATTAAGCATACATTTTAATACTGTTGGAAATTGTAGACTTTAAACTTGAATAACACTTCTAATTGTGTGGAGACCTACATGAGAAGAAGCATATCAGTGTCACGGTGGCCAATGAATCCCATGTCTGCACCATGAACACTGGACAGCATTACATTATCTGAATATTACAACTAATCCATGCTGCTGCCCAGGTCAACAGCGAAGCGGAACCACATATTTCAACACAAGCCACAAACTCCAAAGTTTGTAATTAATGTATAAATTGAACTGTGGTGCTCAAAATGGCTTCCATTCATTTATAATTACAGATTAAAAACATCTGTCCGAATGATCCTCAAAAAGACAGCAAGGGAATTTAGTAGTTTTGCAGCCACTGACCAACTAAAGACTTGCATAATCTCAGCGGCTGTCAAAGAGCAGCTCGACATTATGGTCCATCTTTAAAAAGGCCTTCAGCAATGAGCCCTCTGTGCATCATCTGTGCATGATGTCTACACACGCTGCCATTTTGGGCCCAGCACTCGGCACGTCATCTTACAAAGCTTGAGCCACTCCGAGTCTGCCTGACTTGCTTCATGTATGCATACATTTCTCAGCTTTCAGGGCAATGTTGGGCAGTAGACAGCCCCTGAGTGAGACTGCAGCTCCTGGGATTTCTCTTTTGCGAGCTTAAAATGAAGCTGTAATTGACAGCTGGGCTATTCATTCTCCGCAATCACTCTGGAAAATGTCAGCATGAAGTCAAGAAGTAAAATCATCGTTTAGCAGGCACGCTGGCTTTGTAGGTCGCCCTTCACTCTCAGTCCGACTTGTGTTTCCCCATTAAAACCCTCCATTTATTAGTGTTTAGTGTTCACTTAACTAATAGACGCCGACTGGGATGCTGCCAAATGGGGCGCAATCTTAGCATTGTTGCCAGTATGAAGGCCCATCACTGGCATGCAGAGAGAAACCTGAGCCTACTGTTAGACTGCTTGGAGAATGACAATTTACATATTAGTACCCCCCCCCCTCTTGGAGGTTAATTGAGGCACGTTGGCTGTGGTAACGGTGACTTGAAATCCTAACACTTTGCTATCCTTTTAGGTGCGCGCCTGTATGTTCGACCACAGGGTCGGCTTCACGGAGCCCTGTACGATGCTGAGAGAGCTGAGATCTATATAAAAAGCAATAACAACACCGGCTGAGATTTTCTGAAGGACACTGCCATGCCCTCTACACACACCCCGCTCCCTCTAAGCGCCAGTGCACCCCACTCAAATCAACAATTATATTGTTAACCGTGTTTTGATGTCCACATGTCAGCACTTCGCTAGTTTCCCTGATTTCTAAGGGTGGATGGCAGGCTGAGGGGCATGGGGCAAGTATGAGGGGGAGACAAAAAGAGCGTCAGCTCTGCTTGATAATCAACACTATTCTAGTCCCAGGGCTGTGCTTGTGCTGGCCTGTCTGGTTACTGTGATTCAATTATGGCTTCTGTATGACAAACTTAAAATAGAAATGTGACTATACTCATTATCATTATTATTATTAGTATGAGCTTAATGTTTAAACAGTTTACAGAAACACAAGGATTTGCAAATTGCATATTTGTGTCAAATCAATTTTTAAAAACATAAAGCAAAGCCAGGATGGAGTAGAAAGCAGCGTGCAGCGGCACTGTTGACTGGTAAAAGAAACTTTAAATGACTGCCCAGCTTGATATCTGGCCATAGGGAGAGCATCTCACACCCAACCAACCTCTGATGCTAAGCGATTTAAGTACAACAGCTGAGGAAGAAAGGTAGTGGACTAGAAACCATGAGCTATGATCCTATTGGCCAGCCAGGCACTAGTGAGCTATCTCCCTCCTGCAGGCCTCCCTCGCCAGGTTGGCCTAGCCGGTCCCAACCAGCAGATCTATGCGTAAATGGTGCTCCTCTGCCAGTTTGTCTTGGCCACGATCAGGTTGCTTAGAGCATCTCACACTTTTCCAATGATGGGAATGCCTGTCTAGTGCTCTTTCCCCAAGTGGAGCCAGGTATACACTTCCCCGCTGACCTTTCACCTGTAAATAGTTCCTGGGGCGGGGAGATCCTTTTCATAGTGCAGTGAGTAGCCAAAGAAGACATAATAGCATGATGGCAGGGTGCGAATTTTGGGTACAGGGGGGCTGACCTCTGCGTCTGCCTCATGATATACATAGTCTGGCCTGATATATGGCCTTGTGTGTGGATTACCATACATCGATGTGGCACACTTTAGTTGTCCTTAGATGGACATCAAATCAGTCCTGGAGAATTAGGGATTAAGGCTGAGAAAAGTAAGGATCACCGCTGAGGAATAACTTATGAGTCACACATTCCCCGTTAGAGAAAATAAAGTTAATCATTAGTGCTGGACAGGCCAGTTTATTAAACGTTATGTCACTAATGTGAGGTAGTTTCATATATTTCGTCATGATTTTAGAATGTAAAGCAGATCAGGATGACTTTAAGAGCAAAAATACAAAAGCACAAACATTTAATTTATCACAACTGTCATTTTTGTCAGTTCCGATCACAACTTGTGTTGTCTATTGAATCTTAAAAGTGATAAATCAGTCACCTTTCCAAGGAAAATGAAGTGTTCAGATTTCTAACACCGGGTGGCTATTTGGATAAAACAAGCAAACTAAATATGTCACAAAGAATGAAAATAATTAATCTTTCATGGTTTGAAAATTGACGGTCATTACAGCATACATTTCTTTAATCTTTGGTATTGTATCAACCATGTGTTTCATTCCTTCGATTGTCAACAGCACTGAACAGCAGTAACAATAACAACGCGGTAATACGGTGATATTTGTTTATCACACGGTTGCCACCACCTTCTGATGAGAGGAGCCAGAGACAGGAATGCGTGCTGTGGTGGAAACTGCTCACGCTTTGCCCTGGGACAGCTGTAAGCAACGCTCACTCCCAGAGAGTGTCAACAACACATGACAAGACACATACCAACCGCTGGTCAGAGAACACTGCAGTCCCCCAACACACGCTTTTCTGAGCTGCTATTATAAACTGCTGGCTTGAAATGCGCTTCGATCTTCACAAGGTGTTTTGTTCGATCCAGTGGTACTCTTGTCAATATTTAATCAGGTCATTTCTTTGCATTTTTGATTTCTTCAATTAGCTCTGGATATAATAAGACGGACGGTGAACTAGGCCAAGTTAGGTCAGGGTTATTGAGAGGTATAGCTGATGTCTGGGGGTATATTCCTAGCATGCTCTTGCAAAAAGCAGCTGATCCATTGCCAAACACAAAGAAATACACAGGCTCACAACGGTTCCTTTCTGCAGGTACCTCCACTCTTCAGTAAGTAAAAGGTAGGCAGGCTTAGGAGGCTCCCTTTGTACCTCCTTCTTTCTGCAGAAGATGTAAAGGTTCCAGGATACAAACATGCATACAAGCAAACATTGAGGTGGGTTTCAAACTCAGGCTTGATTAATTGCCCTGCAGTGAAAGCCGAGCCTTAGAGCATGAAAATCAATATCGATCCTAAATTATGGAAAGGCCTGGTAAGGAGTTAGAATTCACAGAGGGTGCCATATCTCATCAGACCACCAATCATAAGGCTAGATTCCTTCTATTAGCTTAAAAACAGTGATTTAAAGGAAACGGGTGTACCTTTCCACCTTTAGTGTTAAAGTTATCATGTGTTAAGTGATAATGCATTTGCTTTTTCATGAAACTTCTATACAAACTGACAGGGGTCAGACAAAATGGAGTCTAGGGGCACCAGATGTGTCCTCCCCTTACCTCTTTATAAGTCGTATCAGAAGCGGCGTTTGGCCTTTCACTGAGAAGAATGTGCAGCACATCAAAATCTTATAATAAAAGTTTTAATGATTGCAATGATTGAAAAAACACGGAAAAATCACAAGTTAAAACAGGGAAAGCAGTTTCCCTGTGAATGCTTGTTAAGTAGAGGAGGCATCAGATATTCATACAAGAAACAGAGAATGTGAAAAATTATACAATGTTACAATGAGGAAAGATTAATGTTACAGTCGCACGGGGCCATACTCAAGTTCAGGAAGACTGTACTTCGAGGTTATTTCCTCTATCTGAGTCAGATTGGGTTTGGTCACTGGCTCGCCCCTTTAGAAGATTAGCAACAGGTCAAAGGTATGGCACCAAAGTAAAAAATTGGATCAATCAGGAGAAAATTTACTTTATTTCAATAGCTGTCTCTGCCGCAGCAATACACTCTAATGAGATCTGGCAGCAAACACATTGAGCTAGCAGCAAAATGACAAAACTAAAATTCATGAATGTACCCTTAGTATCTCTTAAAAATGCCAATTTCTTATCAGAGACTGTATATAAGGATAGATGACATGGAGCTCCCCAAAAGTAAAGCCAACGCGTCTCAATCGCCCCCCCTGGTGGCTGGCTTCGGTATAATTAAGAAACACCTCCCCCATTATTTTTGTTAGGACTTTGGCCAAAACAAAAGCTCGCCATATTCCTAAAATTATTTTTTTTCTCAGTGATAGTTTCGGACAATTTTAAACAGCTGAGCTCTGTGTGCAATTGGTGAGGCGGGTGGATGGACAATACTGAGGTTCCACTTCCCAGTCGCTACTGTGCAGACTATGGCAGACTATGTAATGGTGTATCCTTGTCCTGTCTATAATCTTTGGTTATACCAATGCAGAGAAAATGTGTCCGCGAGCCAAAAAATCTTTTCAACCAAATCCTAACGCCCAAATGAAGCAGAACTAAGGTGTTTCACAATTCTGTCATTAAAAAAATATTGTGGAGTTAGGAAGTGTACATAAAACATGGGGAAAAAAACAAAACAGGGAGTAAATAGCAATCATGCATTAAAAAGCCATGTATATTAGCATCATTGGAAATGTCAAGAGTAGATGGGAGCAGATGGAACAGGTGCACTAATCCATCAGCCCTCTTGTTGAGCTGCTGGACACAAATTCTGACAGCTGCTGGCTCTGAGCTGCACTTTAAACACTACCTGTGACAACGCAGGCAGGTTATGGGCAGGCTGTTGTAGTGGGGTTGGAAGACTTATTTTGTATAAATCACAGCGAAACACAGTGACACAATGTGTAGTTTGACGCCTGAACTGAAAAACATGACAGTCCACAGTGCCTCAGCTGCTATGGCGCATCTGTATTGTCGGCCCAGCCCAGTTTGTAACCGCGTGACCACATCTTTTAAGAGCGAACCGGCTCTCTCCTTACTGCTCTGCGACAGCTGTCGGAGGTTCTATTGCTCCACCAGCAGCTCGTCCTCTCACTGATGCAGAGCCGCGAACTGTTTTACAGGCTTCTCTACGCCTCAAGATGAAGCTGTCCTCAGCACACATGTACTGGCTCTCCTGTGTAAAGTAACACAAACTCTGGCAGCAGAAGCGAAGACCCTCAGCTACTGGCAGCAGTGTACGCGAGAAGATCATTTCATAAACAATTTTATCATACACATTCGAAACATTAACGACAGTATCCCCGATTCTGCCTAACTAGGTGTTCTGTCAATCACAATATTAAAACTTTAAATAGCACTTAATAATAATTCACGTTGGCATTAATCTGCTGCCTGATTCACCGACGCACAAAAAGCCATACATTTGGGCTGCATCGCAGGATTATGTGCAATATTGATTAAATTGATTATTATTTTCTTGATTAATCACATTGATTTATTGATAAATAACAATAATAATAATCACCTCACTTCTTTAAATCGAAAAGATATTCTATTAACTTTTGCAAGTTTTATTTAATTAGACTATTGCTCTTTATTTAACATTAATATTCTCCATTCTTTACTGGTTTGTACATTAATTAAAACCTAATTACTTATTAAAAAATATGGAATCGTAAATTCTTTCTCTAGGGTGACAGGCTTTTGGCTAATTCTGGTGTGTTTACGGCAATGTTTATTAATGTGAATGTCCAGGCTAAATAAAACAACAAATAAATAATTAATAATATCATAAAAGATGGAGAAAAAAAAAAAAGCTAAACCAAACAAAGTTAAAACATCTACATGAGATCCTCCTTTTAACAGGCTAAAGGAAGGGTAATATAGATAAATACTTCTTATTAAGATTAACTATTTGATTTGATTTATTATTTCCTCAGATATCATCTTTGTCGGGTTTAATTCCACTATGGTGAGTTAATGATGATTGCTGTTAACTGATTGGCTGGTTGAACATGACATTCAACCAGATGTGGTTGATTTTTGTAGCTTAGAAGACATTAATTTGAAGCTGGAACATGTTGTTTGGTTTTGATAAGAGATTCGTTATGAAAGCGCTCTCAATAATTCAAAATAATAAATCATTAATTGGATTTATCCTTCAGCCCTACGTCAGACCTCTATTTTTCGATTTCACAGTTATTTTCTTTGCAGGATGACGGTGCCATATTCACATCTGAATACATACTGGTAGCCTCGAATCTCCTTGTCCTTACACATTCCAAATCACGGAGGATTCATATGAACTCCTGAAGGTGGCATGACGCAGAGTGGATAACTAGACCATTAGATAACCATACAGCAGTGAGGCAGCAAAGCATAGAAAATACCTCAAAAACTCGCCAAACTCAGGAAGAACACTAGACCGCAGGGCAGAGAGTTGACAAGGGGACGCTAACAAGGCTCGCAACATGGAAGCTGCTTCCTCGACTTCAAGTATCGCAGAGTGGTTGTGCTTATACATCTGTCAGTCATGTACACACATCAGCGATGTCTTGAATGAGTCTCTCCCTTAGAAGGAAACACCACGTTCGGAAAGCGTGAAATCTCAGAATCAAACCACGGTGCTCAGGGCGCCTGCAAATCAAATTGATATGTGGACTTGAAATGCCAGAAACGCCCAGCAGATAAATGATGCCATAAATGTCACCGTTACTGGTGCAGGGTTAGAAAAAAAATCAATATGCGTTTGTTTCATTTATTTTATGTTGCTATTTTAGTCCACCCAAGAGACAGCACCAGAAATATAACACACTGTTTCCTCAGCTGCAGTACAATCGTCCAGCCTGAAAAGAGATGATTATACCTGGAATCTTAGGTTCTGCTGTAATAAGCGCAGGTCACATTAGGTTCAAATTCTATTTTCTATAGACTTTCATGATTTCAAAGACTTATTTTTACAGCATGATCTCTCTGACCCATCCTTACAGAGATAGGGGGCGTTTGAAGGAATTAGTGGTGCAGCTGTGTGTCCGCGGCAGCCCTTCGTCACCCTCGTACCCTCCGTTTCCACGCCCTCCTGTGTCTCTCGCACTCTCTCAAGAGAGTTTTCACCTCTACTGCCTGTGATTCCAGCTTCCCAGTACTGCCAGTGTGAGAGCCTATCATCCCCACTCCGCCAGGACCCCCCCCAAAGCCAACACCGCATCCTGTTTCTGACACATGCCAACTCAGCCGGCCGCACTAGTCATCTGAACGCAGATCTAGTTTCCCCTCTTAATACTACTAACAAGCCTTTTCCCTCTGCAGCCAAGTGTCAAACCTACCAAAGTCACCCAACTGGGGGGCTCTGCCATCAACACACACGCAAGCCATGTTTCCACTGTTACAGTTTCTTCTGGTTCACAAGAGATGAGATGCACTGGGTTAACACCCCCAGCGGTCGCAAGATGGACACCTCATTATATTTGCATGACTTATTTGAAGAATTACCATCGGTTCAGTGCCATGTTTTGATAGGAGGGGGACAATCATCCCCTCAGTGTAAAGAGGCTTGATTACGTTTTAAGTGTGACATTCTGTAATTGTTTGCAAGTCTAAAAACATTGGAGAAGCCTTTCAAATTCATGCCCCATCCCAAAGCTGGAAAAAGCTGAACTGAATGTCAGTTATGGCTGTTCTGTGTGTAGGGGAGGGAGTGCAGGCCTGGGAGATCAAGTGTAAATAAAAATGATAGTATTATCTAGACTATTGGGGATATGTCAATACAGCATAAACTGAGGTCCAATGTACTTAAAATGTATAATTGATTAGATAATATTTAAAAAAAAAACAAAAAACATTTTAACATGATAGCATCATCGGCATATGAATCTGCTGCTCATTCCACAGAGGAGACATACAACAACCAGTAAGAAAATATAAGATAAAAATGCACTAAAGACCAAAAAAATACCCAGTGATGCATCTAAAAGTTAAGGCTATCTTGTTGGCCATTCTTGACATTGAGTAGAGATGGGAAAACACAGTCAACCAACCAACCAACAACAACAAACGTATTCAAAACAGATGCATTCATTCTACAGATTCATCTGACTGGCATCTCCATTGTACCATGAAGGGCCATTACAGCGCCGGGTCAGTGTCACATTCGGAAGTGAAGGAATGTTTTCGGGCATACGCGTTCAAGGAGATCCCAAACACCGCTCCTGAACAGCAGTCGTACCTTGTTTTTGATGTTGCAGTGGCAGCAAACAGTCCACAGATATTTGAGGGTCCTCCATAGCAGGATGATGAAGAGACCCCCAAAAAACGTCACCATGGAGGACGCGAGGAATGCCCACCACATGCGCTGCCCATTATTGTCGCAGGGCACCTCGGAGGAGAACGGGATGACGACGTCTTCCATCTTGGATATTAAGATCGAGGAGTCCGGATTGATATTGTTGTGAATGTTGCTGGTCCTCATAGAGCCGTCGCTTCCATGGGGAACGGTGCCATCCGCCTCAGCTAGCATGGAGGAGCCTTGGAGAGCCTGTGCCAGCGTCCCCAGCCCCACTCACCAGCCATATCGCTCGGAAAATTCAACACGAAACACAAATTAAACCCCTCTCGTCGGTGTCTTGCGTTCGCGCACCAAATGAAGTCTCTTTGTGTATTTTCTTTAGCTGCCCGCGACTTGTCGCGCACGCGAACCGGAGCAGAAAAGCGTCTCGGCGGCGCTTTGGCAGAGGCATTTAAATCCGCGCTCAGTCCGACGGGCTCTCCGGCTCCCGCACGCCGAAAGCCATCGCGAAGGCGTCGAGGCTGCCGCTGATCCCGCAGACGGCGGTGAGAAACGCACCAGCCTGTTCTCTCTCTATCTCTCTATCTATCTATCTCTATCTCCCGCTTTCTTAGCCGTCTTCCATCCACGGAACCCGTCGATCGGCGGATCTTTTTCACTTTCTTTGAGCGTCAATCGACCGTGAACGCCAACAAAATAACGCACGGACGCGGACAGGGCTAATGTCATTCACGGGGGACGTCAGTTGTGCGCGGCGTCTCCATTCACCTCCCGGCGGCCGGCTGAGCGCGCCTGTCGGATCTGCTCCGGAGGAGAAGTGGGGAGATTCTCAGGTAGGAGGGCGGAGCGAGGAGCCGATAAGAACGATGGACGCGGCGCAGTCACGCCGAGCGGCTCGTCCGGCGCGTATAAAAGCGGCAGGACGACGCGCGGCTCCGATGCGCGCCACTGACGCACGTCGCCAGAGGCTGTAGGAGAGCAGTGGCACGTTTAAGGATTATAACTCACTATGTAAACATCGCAGGGGGTTGTTGTATTGATATGGGCGCGGATGAAAAAGGCGATAGTGGTTACTGATCACTGACTACAGCGCTGTCCGTCCCGCAGGGATTCTGTTGGGCTAAATGTTCATTAGGGAAAGTGCTTTCAATGACTGAGTCTGCTGGAAAACGGTGGGGGGGGGCGGGGTTCTGAATGTCCTTCCCAGGCAATTACTGCAATACTCCTACATTTGTAGCTCTCATACGAGGTGAAAAACAGGTGTGGATTGGTGATGATGGTGAGGCATCAGTAGTAGTGGTTCATGGATGCACCTCGAGTAGCCAGCCGGACCAAAAGGATATGGGGAAATAGCTGGCTCCGGGCCCTGAATAACCACTGACCCCTGAGCAGCAGACCATGCAGGCAGATGCCCGCAGCCACCTGTGTCACAAGGCTCCAGACTTCTTGGAGTTTGCTTGCGATAAACCCCCAATAATCCGTCTCCTCCTAAATGCTTCTGGCAGTGCAGCTAAAGGGTCCTATCCTTTCTGGTGACTTCATTCATAAGTAATGTAAGCCCATGTCACATAAAGCGTGCTCATATGAAACTAGATCTCAAGCTGCAGATCGTTTGAAAAGCAAATACGCCGTTTGTAGTGTGAGAAATAGGTGCGATATACGCCTCTAAATATGTTAATTTATTGTCTGGGAAATCTTAGCACTTCTGCAAAAATAGCTTCTGTAACATAATCTTTTAACCTAAGAGTGTCGAGCCATCGCACACCGAAGACAAGGCAATGTGTAATTTACAGCACCTCAGAGTTGTGAGTGTCCATGCCAGCATTTTGACCTCACATAAAACAGGCAGTCCTGACTTAACAGGGCTATCTAGCATCAGCTTGTGCACTAAATAAGGGGGAAAAAGTGTAATGTTTGGAACATTCTAACTGATTTTTGCTCCAGAGTTCCTTCACGTATACTGAGAGTGACCCTGCCGCAAAATGCCAGATCAAATTTAGACAAGATGTGTGGCTGTATGCTGTGTGAGAGCTGTGTCATTTCTGCCACCTGAGGAGCAAGTGCTCAGGCACGTGCTCCGCAGAGGATGCGGCCTTGAGCAGCAGAAGTTGTCCTCTAGCTGGCACAGTGGTGAGCTGTCACACGAAAGGCAAATGATGATGCTCCACAGCAGCCCTGTGGATTGGTCCATCATTGTTTCGTTTTTTTTATTTTGTTTTAATAAAAAAATGAAATTTCTTGCCCGATCAGGAGATAATAAAGTCGAGATTTCTAATTACTAATGACGATAGAATGTTTTATCGTTGCACATCTTGATTGAATAATGTGATCTGCAGGAAACTAGTGAGATGTAAAATCACAAGCAGTTTTGATTGAGAGCAATACTGTTTCATTCATGTTGTGGATTACAAATAAATCTGCATATTATTTATGCATCTTATTACTATTACTATAATTAACCAATGGCAATAAGCCCCCAGAGGAACAGAAAGTGAGTGTATCAGCAGCACATGCTACATACATCACGTGTCATAGTAAATATCTGAGGCTAATTGCTGAGCACTGCAGAAGGGACGATGATTGATCATAGTTCATGAGAAGCCAGCTGTTGGGGCGACTGGTTCCTGTCGGGCGGCAGAACTTCAGCCGTAGGCTTTCACAGATGGGGCGACTAGCGTGAGAGCATTCAGGTGGTCATCCTGAAGGATGTTTGGAGATGCTAGTGTTAACTGTGGAGTGCTGCAGGGGGACAAACTAGACCAGCTCATATCAGTGAACAGAGAGATGGGGAGAGGCAAACAGAGAGCCAACATGGACTACAAAGATCCTTTGCTGTCAGACTTAAGACTTCTCAAGTTCAGTTGAGCTGTCAGCAGCTGTCTCGAAACAGACACCCCAGTAGGAGGGTGAAGACCCTACCCCATTCTAAAACAGGCAGGAGGGTACTTGGAGGACAGAATTTCTGCACTACAGAGCAGACACACACCTAAATGTATCCTATGTAATGTGAGATAAGTAGTGACTTAAATCTTGCGCTACATTCTCTGATGAGTTTTTAGCAGCATGACTGATTCTTTCAACCTGTTAACATACAGCTAAAAGGCACTCTGAGTCATTACACATGGTGGATATTTGGGGGACACTGGGAGCTGTCTTGTTCCAGTGATCTGACAGGCAGCTGGAGGGCACTCAGTCACTGTGACATCAGTGGCCAGAGGACCATGCAGTGCTCAATCAACCAGCATGATCTGGTGTAGTTATAGGCTGCCCAGTTGCATGGAAAAGCAGCTCTTATAGATTGCTGCAAAATGTGGGAAACCAATGGAATGTATAGAATAAAGTTTTACTGAAGCGTATAAACCCACATTTATCATGTACAGTATATCACATCAAAGTTTTAAGACATGCACGAGGCCAGCTGCAGAGTTAAAAAGTCACATTTAAGGGTGATTTTTAAGACTAATCACATGTTCAAGTAAGAGCAGTCGATGAGAGCGTTGAGAGTGGCCGGGGAGAAGAACGTCTGGATCTCCCTTCTCAAACTGTTGCCCCCACCGCCCGGACCCGGATAAGCAGCAGAAAACGGAAACAAAATCTCAAAATTTTAAAACTATTCCACTGAAATATATAGATTATAAATCTTTGAGACGTATTGAGTGTATATGCTCCGGTCTTTATGGTTACGCAACAAAGAATCTGTTCTAAGAGATTTTGATTTAATCCAATAACACACATACAGCATGCGTGTTCCAGTGTGAAGGCAGCAAATGTTGGCTCGCCAACATCCAACATGATGTATGACTGAACACCAGAAGTGTGTATAAACCCAGACGTGCAGCTGCCGGCGTAATACCAAGGTAAGGCCACATTGTTATCGCTCGCTCCTGAGATCCTGGCTCATGGCAGATACTGTCACACAACCTTATCTCCACACTCAAATTGATGGCCATTTCAGCTGCCACTTTTACCACTTGCTGCTACAGCAAAATGGATTCACAGTCATCCTTATTCTGCTGAAGGACACCGTCATAGTTCACCAGGAAGTTAAGAGAAATTTGGCTTTCAACAGCATTCATTAAAAGCACAATTTATATAAAAAGAGCTTACAAAGAATCACCTCAACTCCCTTTTTGTAACCGTCTTTCTCGTGCAATCATACAAGTAGTTAACAAATGGGATGTACGAGGCACAGAAAAGAAAATTACAAAGAGCCCATGTTGTGATACGGAAAATGAGTTTTATTCACGTTAATGTCTCAACATACAAATCACATTCTTTTTAATAAAAGAAAAGTTCAATCAGTACCTGGCATCTAGACCCATTTTAAAAATACAACCATCTCATGTTGTATCCCGCTCACTCTCTCTCTTTCTAGCACATGCTATCTACTCAGAAAAATAGTAAAGTTACTGGTCGTTTCTGCTAAGTCATTTAGCCCAACAGTCAAACTTGTGGACCAAATTTCCTTTGAAAAACTGTGCAAGAATAGATCCCTTTTTAACAATTCAAATAAGAAGTGATCCTTTTCTTCTAACCAAGAATTAAAAGGCCATTATTGAAATGTAAGGAACTCAAGTGAGAGACAAATGTCTTTGTTAAAGTAAAAATTATAGTACCTTTCCATGATGGACTGGAAACCTAGGAACAGTTACGTGTTTAAGGTTAACAGGTAAACAAGTGCAAAACAGAAAAATAAAGGATAAAGTTGCCTCAGTGGGTTTTGGCACAATATGATAGAGGATATGTTTTTTTCAGGGAAGGGCTGAATATTTTTGGCAATATTTTTTGCCTCCTGAACAAAACAAACAAAAAAAAAAGACATTTAAATAACAATTAAAAGTCACTAACATTTAAACATATCAGAGGAAAATCCTTTAAGATATTACCCTGCAAATTTTGCTTCATAGTGTCTCTTTACATGAGTACATCAATAAGTGACTGACAACCAACCACAAAGAAACAAAAATAAACTCTGGGAAAAAAACCAAAAATACATGCTAATACCTGCTAAGACATGACTTGACGTTCCTAGGCATATGACCTAGTGAAAATACATGTAATATATAGATTTATATATATTTGTTTTTTCAGGTGTATCTGCATACTGTATATGTTATACTCTATATTGTTGTTAAATATATGTTCAGAGATAGAATGATAGTTACACAGTGGTCTGTCTAGCCCTGGAGTGCATTCTGAAGACTTATAACCTGCTGGCCGCCTCTTCGGCCTACCCTCAAATCCTCACCATTATCGTGCGCTCTACACCATCCTGGTCTCAAATCAGCCCCTGAAACTGTCCAGTCTGAATGGTAAACCGTTGCACTGGACTCACAAAGGCGGTGAAAGTGAGCTGGCAGGGGCTGGTTTCAGATCAGTGTTCTTCTCAGAAGGCACTTCCGAAAGGCCGATAAACTGTCTACACACCCGGCTGCTATAGGAACACAATGCATAGAGCAAACAACTATGTGTTTTCAGTTTTCATGGCCATTGCTGTTGGCAGTCAGGTTCAGCAAACACCACGGCTACATACTTCATGAGGTTTGATTCTTTTTTTTTTTTTTTGCACCACGAGAAGTACAATGTCAGATCCCGGCATTCCATTTCTATAGCATCATGCTCATGCTAGCAACCGTAATTCAACTTGACTGAAATTGTCATTACAATTTCAAACAACAGTCTCAGTGTTTTCTCTTGCACAGATATGCGCACACACGCACACACACCGGCATTCCATTTCTATAGCATCATGCTCATGCTAGCAACCGTAATTCAACTTGACTGAAATTGTCATTACAATTTCAAACAACAGTCTCAGTGTTTTCTCTTGCACAGATATGCGCACACACGCACACACACACACACACAATTGTTGTCAGTCGCCATTAATGGGTGCATAATTGTAAGGAAACCACAGATGCCATTTGGTACACATGTGGGTCCGAGGGGAGGCTGAACTTCATTAGACTTGAGGTTTGTGTACACAAGGGGAGGGGAACTGGAGCAAATATTGAACACCGATAGTCTGACTCATCTTTTTACTGTAAACGGACACTTTACAATGCAGCATTACAAATACACCACCAGAAACCCTTAAGGAAGACTGAATGAACTTTAACGTCAAGATCCAGTGCTACTAAACTGCTCCGGCATATATCGGAAATAAAAAGGAGGCTCTGATTATAAATCAGAGCAAAATGACAAAATTAAAAAAAATATATCAATAATTTACAGATCTACTTTGCTGTAGTGTACCTATTGGTATAGTGTGACAGAGTTAATTAGTGTTTGCGGAATGGAGAGTAGAGCTGCAGCTTGCTGTAGTGGCGGCCGGTCTCCTCTAGGGGCAGCCAAGTGGAGTCCACAGGACTTTACTCTGTTCTTGATCAACTATAGTCATGATCTGAGTGCAAATATAAGGAAGGGTGCCACCTTGGACAATACCTGCAAAGAAAGAGTTTGTATTGTAAACACATGATGAGCATATTTTCTGTGCTTTTTAGATGTTTTGTCTGCATACAAACCTGTGAAGAATTTGCTGTACTCTTGCTCTATCTTCTGTGCACTTTCAAATTGCTCCTTGGAATGTTTTTGAGATACTTTGTCCCTCAGATAAACTGGATCTTTCTGCTCCCTGTGAAACAAATGACGGTAGTGGTCAAATCAGAGGCTCCAGGGCAAGAATCCTACACCAGCGACCATTTACTGTATCTGTTTGATTAAAATTTTCAAGTCAGCCAGCTAAGGTACAAACTATTCAAGCTGTGTCTACTTATCAATTATATTTTAAAACATGTGTCAGAATTTATTAAAATAGAAATACCAAGGGAAGAAGAGATACAGCAGTAAAACTGGAAGACTTCATTATAAAATAAAGGAACAAACAGGCACGCTTCACCAGCTGTTTGGCATTATGCAAGAGTTTGGGGCTCTTTGACAGGTTCACAGCTGGATGGAGAGTGTGAAGGCTTATCCTGCTCTTTTAAC
>KV751325.1:10221051-10238342 GCA_001698575.1 Mola mola
ACGTGGAGATGTCTGTCTATCTGAAGGGAAATTATTACTTACTTGATCTGCTTGGCGTTTTTGTAGCGGACAAAAACAACAATGGGATAAATGTGAACGCTGTGGAGCCTTTCGATAGCATGCGGGGCGATGTCGAGCAAACAGTGGCAGCCCTGCATCCAAAGAGAGAGAACAGAAAAATCACCTCAACTTCAAGACAAATTATTAATGAAGTTTCAAATGGCTTGACAGCTATTACACACTACACTGGTTTCAAAATATTCGCCCCATGTGGTGAAGCGTTACGAGCAGGAACCACGCTTTCATTCATCACTATCAAAGATTAAAGCGCGGCAAGAGTGACAGCTTATCTTGAGCAAACGCAGAGACAAACCGTCAAGTTGAACTCACTTTATCTTTCCTGATAAAATCTGAGAAAGAAAGACACTGACAGAATACCTTTTCTGTTATTTCCTTTATTGAAGCAACAGTGGTCACGTCAAAATGGCCACTCCTGCGTTTGTAGTCGACAAAGAGGCAGTCTTTGACGCCCCGCTCAATAGCTTGTTGGGATGCCTTCATCACTTCTGCAGACGTGACACATAGAGTGAGAATAAAGAAACTGGTTATATGACAAAGCGCCAACTATAAAAAAATCAAAATGTGTTATTAATATCGATTCCTGTGTCCGACTGACAAACAGCTGGATAAGGTGAACACAAACCCAGAACACATCTGCAGAACTTCCCAGGAGACTCTTTGACCAGCATCTCCTTGACGGGGTCAGTGAGCGGCCCGAGGATGAGCACTGGTCGGGGGGAGGTGCACTCCACCTTCTGGACCCGCTGGTATGCCAGGCTGAGACAGTCTGACACAGAGCAAAGACATATCGGTCAAAGTCTATTCTCACCAAACACATTCACTGTGCAATTTGGTTGTATGCTGCCATTTCAGTCGAAAAAAAAAAAAAAATCTGAGACTTTCTTCGCACCGTCAAGCAAAGGGATGGAGTCTGTGCTGATGGCATCCAGAGCCACCATCTCTTTGCTGTCTTTGGAGCTGCTGCGCTTGTGTTTCTGTTTCCTTCTGAAGAAGGACCTACGGGCTGCTGCAGACAAAGTCTTGCTGGAGTCTTCCTTCATTTCTGTCACACTATGTCTGCGATAAAACTCCTGGTCCATCCTAACCCACACACAAAAAAAAACCCCACAAAGATGACACAGCACTTACAAAGAAAAAGCCATTGTGTGCATTTACGAATGATTTCACCACAGAGACTCCACTATAGGACAGTGTAAGATGTGAAATTCTAACATTCGTCCACAGCATATGAGAGAGAAGTGACATTACATAAGATGCCTACACTGAGGCACCAAGGCATAGAATGCTGTCAAACCCACAGCTGTTACTAACTCTCCACAAGCTCAGAAATGTATGCGTGTCAATGTGCATCACACTCTCCACCCACATGTATTTGCTGGGGATCTGCCCCCTCTGGATCTGCTGTGCGTTCTCATCTAGCTGCCAGGCCATCCACGTCCCAAAGCTGCCCTTTGGTAAAGACTCATCCACGAACAGGATGTCATCCTTCTTAAAACTGAGGTCCCCCTCGGCCTCGCCCACCCGGTCGTAAAGTGCTCTGGTGGGAGGGAGAGACAAAGATAGATGGGGAACTTATGAAGAGTAGGGCATGATGAAAGAGCAGAGATGAAGTCAGAGCAGAAATGGTGTGAAGAGAACAAAATAAAGGATCAAGGAGATGGAGGGAGTGGAGGTGCAGGGGGAATCTCTATTGACAGCACAGGCCTTGCTTGCCTACAGCTGAAGCCTCGTAAGTCACTGCTGCGCGGCCAGCCAGGCTGAGTGTATTTACTGCGGATGACATCACAAGGGCACTTGCCTATATGACAAGTGACTGCAGCAGCTGTGGAAACATGCCCCAACAGACACAAACAATAAAACGTGACTATTTTTGAGCTTCAGTTTCCACCCGTATACAATGTATTTCTAATGGCCTGGAAAATATCAAGGTGCAAAAATGGACACGGTGTTGGGACTGATGGTGTAATGAGCTGAGAGATTAGATAACCTATATTTGTGGTGTGATTAGCATCATTGCAGTCACACAGTGGATCGGGGACATATTTGGTTAGATGAGAACGGTTCCAGCATGTCCGGGGGTAGTTTTACATATAGAAGTATAGACAGAGATGAAGCTGCTTGGGGGAAGCACAGGCAGTCCTTTTACAGAGCTGTAACTCATTAAAGGTCAACGTTACAATTCGTGAGCATTCATGTATATATGGATGTACCTAATATAAAATCCATCTCCTGGGACATCTTTTAGCATGCTGAAGTCATCCGGCCGATGCTGCACCTTCAACGTGACAGTCTCTGCGGGTTTCAGCATCTCGACGTACACCTCTTCTGCTGTCTTATTCTTCATATTCACTGAGTTGTACTAAAAGACAAGAGACGATAGGCATGAAAAATGAGAAATTTAGGAGCAGACAAGTATGAATGTGAAATCATTTGCAGCATCAATAAAGGTTCCACTAGCCTACATTTTCTCTGAGCTTTCAGTTGCATTAAGGTGTTGCAGTATTGATTTGTGTCATGCGTGTGGGAAAGAAAACAAACAGGAAGGGAGATTGAAGGACGCCCTGATGACAAAGCTGCATGACAATTCATACAGCACATCCTCTGTGGCGCAGGGCTGAGTGGGAGCATGCCAGGAATTGTTTATTAAGAGTTTGCAGCGCTCAGAGCAGATGAGTGACAAGGGGCGAGAGAGAAGGCAGAAACGGAAGAGATCAATGACAGGCAGGAGAGAAATGCCAGCATCCTTCTGGCACCGATCATGTCTACTCAACCTGCACACAAAGCTTTCCAACAAACAGAGCTTAGCTTTGACATCACACCTACAGCTAACATCTGACTGAATATACAGTTGTAAATTATTAACATTGGCATGTAATACAAATTTTCTGCATTGTGTATTGGGCAGTTTTATTTTACAGTGTATGATAGTTTTACAAAACTTCTGAAATTCCTAAACAATGGGTTCTTGTGTTTGAGTTCAGACCTCCAGAATGAGGTCCCCTGCAAGTAGCCCATCGGGGCCTCTGGCAGGACTGTCCTCATCCAGGCTCTCTATGTAGACGCCGCGCAGGTTGCCTCCGCAGAGCGTGACTCCCACCTCCACCCCAGGCCGGCGTACCACCACAAGACGCGGCTCGCCCACCTTCCTGTTGCCCTCGGATGGCATTCTACGGAGCAACAAGTGATCAGGTAGAGAGTTATAACAGTGTTGGAGGAAATGGAGGAAGTATTTCTCTCAGTCAGTGCAGGCTTACCTGATGAAATTGCGGGGGCTTGTAGTAGGTGTGGTCTGCTTGGAGGAGGGCGTGAGCGTGCCCTCGTCCTGTTCACTGAGCGTATCGATGGCAGAGTGATTGTCGGGGGTGGCAGCTCCACTTCCCTGGGGAGTAGACTGAGTGCTGGCTGGCTCCAAGCGGGAACTACAATAACAATAAAAAGTAGACAAAAATAGGTAAGATTTGGCTGCATCAATAAAATTACATTATACAAGACCCTATTTAATGCACATCAGATTAGAAAAATTACTTGTTACTTTTTTTGATCATTTAGGCATGTAAAGCAGCCTTATCTTTCATTCTAAAAATATGTGACAGGTTTCCTGCTTTATTAGAACTAAGTTGGTCAATAGGTCTTCAAATTTATGTTCTCAACAAACAAGCACTTTATAAAAAAAAAATCTGGATGAAGGCCAATCCGGCACAGATTTGGCTGTTGATGTCTGGTGAATTGGTCAAAATTAGAAGCCATCTGCAATACATCACTATTTATTCAAATGAATTAATTTATTAGGGGGGCCTACAGGTGCAAGTTACTTGCTCAGCTAACCCCGACACAGATAAGCTTATGCTTTTAGATGTAAATGTTGATTAATGTGCACAGAACAGAAATGATAGAGCTGTATTTGCTCAATTACAAACAGTGTTACTCTTATTAAAATTGAATTTTCTTAGTAATGCATATTATGAATGTTTTAAAAAAAAAAAAAACAAAACTATACAATTACAATTGATTAAATCTGTGGGGCTTATAGTAATGACTGCTGATTTTTTTATTTATTTTACTTTTTTTTTACTATGCTTAAAAAAAAAAAAAAAAGTGTAAATAAAGTGACTGGCCTGGGGAAAAAGAAAACATAAAACTTGCAAATGCTTTTAGAGAGCACCTGGCCAAACTTCAACAATTAACGGTTGATTCCGGAATGAGCCAAGCAGCATACGAGGGAAACCAACGTTACTGAAACACCTTCGTAACATCCTGTTACCTGGAGCGAGAGTGGTTGCCCAGCTGGTACATGTGCGGGTTGTACTGGGCCATGATGGTGATGGTATCGCACTGCTGCCCGATGATGAGACGAGCTTGCTGCTCCGTAGCGTTCCGCAGGTTGATGCCATTATACTGTTACAGGAAGAGAGGTGGGGAACAAAACACATTGAAACACAGTATGTGCCCAGTATATAAAGGGGTTTACTTCAGTCATACTGGTAAAGAAAAGTTGCTGTTGAGAGCTGACAAAGAATAAGTAAGTTCGTGTGTGTGTAAATTAAACATGCCAAAAAATGCATGCTTAGTTGTCAGTCCTTCTCAGCACATTACGACACTATGAAGAGTTATCAGGGATGGGTTTTTTTATATGTTTGAATTGTAAATACTAATTAACGGGAAATAAATCAGTCTTAACATGGTTTCCATGAATGTATTCCTTGAAAAGAGACATGATTAGAACTTGATATGTAGTAGATTGCAGTCTTATTTTATTGTAAACTGTACAAATGGGACAAGTGTACATTTTCCCAGAACAGGCAACCTAGATTATGGTTGGGGAGGACAACAGGTATTAAAAACTGCCTACTCTTATGTGATAGGTGCGGGCTACCTAGTATGATGTTCACTGAAGACTTGATACATTAATGAATGTTAAAATATTCCTGCTTTTTTCTCTTCTTCTCAGCAAAAACTGTGCTTCAATGGCAAGAGCAGTATATACCCTCTTGATGTGACACTGAATTTCAGCTTGCACAGCCATATGTATATAGAGTGAAACAAGCCCCTGAGCGAACGCGTTTCAGTGAGTATTAAAACATTTGGAACTGTGACTACTGTAATGAATACAGTCTTCCACACAGAATAGATGTACGGCTGGCAGAAATATGACTAAGCCTTTCAAGCAATTGTATAAAGTCTGGCAGATTCAATATTAGGCCGCTCTTGTATCGCTCTTTTCCCTGATGGGCATATGTTGGAGCATTCCTATTTATGCTGCTTGAAGCTATGATCTTTACAATATACAGTGCATTGTTTATACCTCCAGTAATTGGTCTCCATACTCCAATCCTGCCTGGTGGGCGATGCTCCCTCCAGTAACTTTAGAGACAAAAATCCCTCCGTTCTCCCCGCTGACTATGGAAATGCCAAGTGGCTCTGCACCTTTGTGCACGATGACATTGCGAGGTTCCTCCAAGTATGGCCTAGTGGGAGGAAGAAAACAGTGTATATGATAACAGTAACAGGATACAACGCTGTAGCAAGCTGAGAGGGTGATTGACTGACAACCTTAAGTTACAGGAGTTACTTGTTACCCACACTTTTGCTAAACAGCACTAATACTGGTCCAAATTCTAAAGATTATCAAAGAAATACAAAGTAGTTGAATACAGTTGGAGCTGAGCTTTATGCCTTTTTTTTAGCAGAAAAAAACTGAACCGGTAAGGATAGCAGGGATCATGTGGGAGACATCAGAAAAGCACAGGCAGGTGAAATCCCTTTTCACATGAAGGAGAAATGAATGAACTTTGTGTGTCTTCATGACAAGTTGGTGGACATGGCATACAAGACAATGAAGGCAGATAAGAGGAATGTATTTGCACCCACAGACAGGGGTAAACACAGTGGTGGTGTACAAACAAGACCATGACCCAGAAGCTTATGGCTGAATAATAATGCCATTGATTGATTAACATACATACATACATACTGCAAACTACTAGAGACTTGGCTCAGGCCAAAATATGCACATGCATGTTGACCATGTCGTCATCATGTGGTGTGGACGCTACATGCAAGATCTGAGGTTAAAGTGGGTTTTGTCGACATGGAGGAAGATGAGTGCAGACATACGAGCATGACACTGAATATTTGAAACTCACAAAGTGTAGCTAACTAAGTCTGTATTTATTTTTGTTTTCTAAGGCACCAAGACTGTGGCATGCAAACAAATAGCAGCCCTGAAAATCAAACCGTGCTCTTGTGGATGTAGAAAACATTGCATATTCTCCTCTGCATTCCATGTGGTGCATGTAAAATGCACAAGACTATTCTGCTCCTCTGTGGAACTGCACTGAAGCATGTGAACAACGTGAACTTGGGGGGGCAGGGTGGGAGGGCATTCCCTTGACTTTAGTACTCCGAGGGAGAACGAACCTGAGGCTTCTGAGAGAGGAGAACCTCGGCCTTGCAGCCAGAGGAATCCTCAGAAAAGATCGGTTACGGTAAAGAGATCTGGAAATCGAAGGTTGCGGAGAGGCGGGAGGAAGATAAAGAGGAGAACGGAGGACAGATATCATACAGAGACAGCAAAAGTGTGTAAGACTGAGAGGTGTCCGTGATACAAAATTAGACAGAATTGTTGGAGGAAAGAGTCGCACATGTCAGCAGATCACGGCCTCACGGCAAGAGACTTCCATACAGTGTTTTAACACCATAGCAACATAAATATGAATGAGGGATTGCACAGCTGTGACTGTGATAGACCATTGCATGGAAACACCTTCTGAAATAGCCTAGGAGGATCCAAGAGAAGCCGAAGAGCAAAGTGTGCCTGCTTCTGGAGTGATCCTTACAGTCGTGTACTCCATCATTTTACCCATTTTTCACCCATCATCACATACAGAGCCTTTTTCTCCTATCAATCTAATCAACCAGGCACCGATAAAATGATATGACAAATCTTGATTACCTGATCATTAAACTGTGAGAGGTCATCAGTGCAAGGCACCTTTTTTAAACGCCCAGATCATCAAATTTGCTTAAAAATATGTGCACAAGTTAATATGCATCACAGTACTGCAGATATGCCATCCAGCTAGGAACTGACAATTAGTACTACTGTATAATGCCTTTTAAATATGTTTCATCTGTGAGCGGTGTTTTCTATCCTACCCTACCTGTCTTTCCTGCGCTCTCCTATTGGCACGGGGCTGACTGAGATCCGAGGTAAAGTGGAAATGGAGCCTTGTGATTGGCTGCTGGCAAATGAGGAGGTCTCCAGATTGAGTGGCGACTGTGGAGGTGTGATGAGACTGGGACTGCTACACTCCGAGTGCGAGAGGGATCCTGGGTTTAGGGGGAGAATAAGATACAATAAAGGTGTGCTTGGATGTCGACACACACACCTTACACTTCCCGAATACACAATGAGTACATTGAATGCATTTACAACATCCTATAATATATAAAGAGTGGTAAGCACCTCATCCTATTTGCCCCACATTCACATACTCTGATCATTTATTTGTGAAAATTGCCATGTCTGCTGACCGTCCGCAGCTACGTTTGATTTCTATATTTACATGGTGCCTTAGTTTAATTAATAAAGTTTTTGATACAAACAGTTCTCACAATTTATGTGAACAGATATTTTGAGTATTTCTAACCACATAAGGAGGAGATTGTGGTAATCAGATCTTGAATTGCCTAGAGATTACTTCTTATTCCTTGATGTATTAAGGTGTGCATTAGCAACTTGTGCAGGGAAGATAATATTGTCATAATTTGGTGGTAAAGTACAGAAAATAGCCTGAAAGATTAGAACGGGCTAATTAAGGTGTCTAAAAGAGATTTGCTATAAAACCTCAATCTAAAACTTTGATTTTACCGCTCAGCAAACCTGACAAAGAACAACGAAGCCTGGGGGTGGGGAAACACCTTTTAAAAAAAAAAAAAAATAGCTACACGTATATCTCTTGCTTTGCAGTTTGAACCAAGGGGCTTTGAATATTTTAATAGCCGTGTGTAAGAGTACCTCTGTCTGACCCCAGCAGGGAGCGAGGATAGCGGGGAGTGGAAGGGATTTTGATCCTCTCTGTGCGGTACTGGACATTACTAGAAGAACCTGAGAGAGGGATGAGATGGTGCCGGAGTGAAGGCTGAGACATAATGATTTCTTAGAAGAGAAAGGGACATTGAGTCTGTGAATTTGACATATGTGTGCATGTGTGCGTGCGTGTCAGACTGACCAAGCCGTGCGCTGGAGGGCAGTGAGTTTGTACCGTGTGATGCTCTGCTGCTGCGGGATGACGAGGATTCAGAGTAGTCGTTGGTGCGTTTCTGCTGGCTCAGGTCCAGGCTCAGACGACCCTGGTGTTGTGGGCTGCCGAGAACAAAGAAACACACACATTTGCACACAATTTTAAAATTATTTGAGCGAGCAGGACATCTTGAGCTTCATTTACAATTGAGATGTGAAAAAGAGGTAACCTGGTGTGTGTGTGCTGGTGACATATCTGGGAGGCAACGGATGGGCAGTTGCTGGTATGAACGCGATGACTGCGCACGGTGTACACTGGATTCCTCATCACGGCCGTCACAGCAGGGCAAGGAGAGAGACCCCTGTGTGCTGAATCTGGCAGAGCACAGGCCAGATTAGAAGGGGTTGATTATGGCGAGAGCGTGCGTGTTTATGCAACAACGGAACAAACTCACTAGGAGGTAGGGTGCCGTTGTAGACTGTGGGCACGAAGCCGACGCTGTGCCTGTGGGAGCGGCTCGGGGAGGAACGCAGCATGTCCCTGGGCTCTGGTGAGTGCTCGTCATTAGAGTAACTCTGTGTTGGAGGACAGAGACAAAGGGTTACCATACCCCTGCGGGGTAACAAAACACCATTATGTCTTTGGAGGAATCCTCCGCCTGTTGCTGGTGACAAGAATCATATCAGAAAAATGACTGAATGAATGAAAATCCCAGGACAGTAAAATGAACAAGCATCCCGCCTGCTATGTTTTATGTACTGTACTTCAGGGGCCTGGAGAGGCAATGTTGGCTGACTGACTCAGCTCCTAGGCTGGGTAGCTATACTGGCGCTAAGGCATCAATCACTCTGACACAATGGCTAACAGGAGAGTTCCAGAGGCAGAACTCTGATGGGGCTTTAAATTCTATTCCAAAAATGGATGCTTTGCCCACTCTGATGATTCTAATTTTGAATTTAAACTCAAATTAAATCATGCTCTTATTTCTTAATTAAAGAAACTCTAGATCTCTTTTGTGCCCCTGAGACTCACTTGGAAGGTGGGAAGAGTGATGGCCTGGGGGGTCATCCTACGCCGTAGGGCCGGGGCAGATTTAGGACGTGGCCTCTTCACCTCTGGCTCCTCCCCTCTAGTTCGACCGATGTCCTCATCGCAAGACTTCCTCGAAGTGAGGATCTTGCCGTCCAGGAAATAGTGGTTACCGTTCCTGTCTCTTTCTCGCTCGCTCCTTTCCCTGCTCTCTCCTGCTGCGATGGGGACAGCAGCCTCTCCCTTGCCGTCTGAGGTGATTGTGCAGTCGGAGGCGGAGCTGCTTTGATGCTTGTGTTTAAACTTGAAAGAGTCGCTGCGAGTGGGCGGTGTTGGAGGGGTTGGGGTAGGGGTGGATGAGGAAGAGAGGGACTCAGTCTTCGAAGGCTGTGGGGAGTGGGAGGCTGCAGCCGCAACTGCTGCAATCTGATTGGCTGCCATGTACTCCAACTTAGAGGATGGAGTTTCGGGGCGTTTGAAAGTGTCTGGATCAAATATGGACTTCCTCGGCTTGGGCGATTTGTAGATAGAGAGCTGGGCTGCTGCTGTAATGGGAATGGTGTTATCCGGTGCCACCGACATGCCTCCGACCATCATCTTGGGCCAAGTGCCACCGCTGTGCTTCTTTTCCACGGCAGTCTCCATTGAGATGCAGTCTGAGGGAGAGACAGGGTCAAAGGGCAAGGAGGAAGGCGCCTTCGTGTAGGCACAGCACTCTTGGAAAGCACTAGGCCCATAGCGACCAGTGCCCAGGTCAGAGGCAGGTCGGAGGCTCGTGGCATGGAGGGAAACAGTAGGGAACGGCTTGCTGATGTCACCGTACACTTCATCAGATTCACCTCTGACCTTCCTTCTCTCTCCGGAGATGCTACTTGTGCTGGTGCTGCCGACATCGGTGCAGAAGATGTCGGTCTGTGTCGAGCTGTTGTGTTTGAGGTTGCGGCTGTTCCGTGAGTGTATCTCAGACAGGTGAACGCGCCCGTTGGACTTCTCCGATGACTCACGAAGGCTTTCAAAGATGTTCTGGCCTGATGTGCTGTTCGGGAAGAACTGTGGAGGAGGACAGATGACAGAATTAGTCACATCAAATGAGAATAATTCATCAGATAATTCAGTTGAAAATGTAAAATTACTATATCAGATGTGGAGAAGAAGAAAGCAAGCCTGTGAAAAATGTTTGGCATAAACGAAGGAGAAAAGTGGATCAGAAACTGAGTGTGTCACACCTTCATGAGAGACAGACTAAGAGAGTCTCTGCAGCTCCTCAAGAGAGCTTCACACTCTGTCAAAGATTTGTTATCCAGAGCGATGCCATTTATCTGCCAAGAAGAGAAAGAGGGACTAAGGACAGGTCCTTCAACACTCAGGCAATGCACATTTGTGTCATGTGTATAGGTCTTAGGAAGCAGTATTTTTAAAAAAGTTGCCCATCTACAATCACATGAAGGTAAGATATCTCCTGAACATGACAATGTCAGGGCCCTGAGATGTGTCTCACTCTCGTACGAAGCGGAAACGGTAAAAAAAATCTAGGCCGGCATAATAACGTCATACAACTTTTTGATTTAGCTTAGAACTGTCCAATACATTTTAGCAAGCTTCTCTGGACACACTTCTGAGCCAAAGAGTTCAGCTAACAACACTCGACTGAATCCCATACATATTTTATAGCCAATTCTACACTCCTACGCCCCTTTTAAGCAATTAATAAGTTATACATAACCTGATACACTAATGTGGTCAATGTTCACAAGGGCATAATAAAATACGACACTCTCCCACAATTAAGAACTCATAACACATCATCTGTACTTACCTTTGCTAAATGTGATTACAGTTGAACTATCATCTGGCATATCAGGCCCCTGGCTACATGAAATAGAACGGCTATGCTGCCATGTGGTTTGCAGAGATATCTAAGTGCTCTGGAATTTAAAGCTAATGCACAGGTTTCATGCTTAATTTTAAACGAGGGAGTTAAGATAGCTGCAGCTACTAGCAGATTAGCAAGGTCACAGGGTCACTTGTCAGAGGAGACAGAAATGCACACTTCCATTTATGATTTTCGCCTTTTCTCTTCCATTCTTTCAGGTGGGATTATACTGCAGCGGTGTGTATGAAGACAGCTCCATCTAGGCCTCTAGAGTTGCAAGTTTTGGGAGGATTTAATCACAGAAGGAGAGACTCTTATTTCTACTTCACACTTTCAACCAAATCCCACTTTATCTGGGGTTTGGAGTGTGGATATTGGAACGGAACAAGGCCTGGATTAAAAATGCTACGGAACCCGTGTGAGCTGTGGTGGGGTAGAGAGGGAGAAAAAAAAAAAAAAGAGTAGAAAAATATATATAAAAGAGGATTTAAAAGAAGCTAACAGAGACTCACAGCAATCAGTCTGTCTCCGACTGTGAGAGAACCCTCCTTGGCTGCTGGACTGCCTTGGACAATGGCAGTGACGAAAACACCACTCTCTAATCCGATCCCACTGTCTGAGCGACAGAACAAAAAAACAAACAAAACACTGGTGCATCAATAAATCTATTTATAAGCGAGTAATTTAACATACTGATGTACCTTTGTGTCCCATTAGGTTGATGTGAACGGGAGTGACGAGCCTTCCTCCCAGAGATTTCCTTCTTCGTACCACCATGTTGATCAGTCCTCCGCCATTGAGAACAGCCTTCACCACCTGCTTCCTGTCCTTATTCGTCAGGTCGATGTCGTTAAGCTTCAACAGCCAATCGTTCACCCTGGAAACCCAAAGAAGATGGATGATGAGGTATTCAATTAACTGTTAGACCAGAAAAAAGAACATGTGATTGCTTCTTAAGGGAGCTCATACCTTAACCTTCCATCTGCAACACTTCCTTTGTCCACCCTTGTAACAAATATTCCACTATCTCCTGGTAAATACGGATCATTTACCCCCTCGGCAATATCAAACCCAAGTGCTTTCAAATCCATGTCATCCTGTAAAAAGGCAATAATACAAATGTCAGTAAATTCATTCATTTTGGCAAGCATACTTCATGTCAGCGGGTTTTGGCAGCCTCTAGAGGTTTCCTGGCTCTTTGGACACTCCCATGTCACAAAATCACTCTCTATAATAAGAGCTGAGCAGTGCTCTTACCCTGTCTTTCTCAAACTCCACCACCTCTGTCTCCCACTCCAGGGAATCTGTGTCGATGGCTGAGTCATGAGAGCTGTGGGCCATTAGCTGACAGAACCGGGCTTCCTTCTCCAGCTGGCTTTCCATCTTCTCCCTTAACAAAGGACAACGTTGCACCCAGAGTCATAGGTCAGTCACTTGAGGGTGGATGGGCAGAGACAACAGAGTGAAGGGGATGGCTGGATCAGAGATTAAATACTATGCAGATATTTGGAGACCATAAATGTTTTGATGTGTGTGAATTTATGTGAATGTTCTAACTTCTTGTGTATTTTTAAAAAAAAATCCTCATATCCTTTCTCACACTGTGTTGTGGTTTAGGGTGTTAAATTCAATTTTAAGATATCTAAAAATAGAATGCACACAATGTCCCACTGTCAGTAAGATATATGGCATCCTACTGAGGAATTCCTTGAAGCTGTTTCTGACATTTTGCATTGTTCTTGAAAGAGGATACAGGATGACACTCTCAAAGTCACAGACTCTGTACGGTGTCATATACACTTCAGCCAGCAGAGGAAGCTGTTCCACGAAATATAAACGCATTCATATGCAGGGAGCATGAGAGAGTGAGAAACCAAAAGCGAATGTGTGGCCAAATCACTGCTGCTTTTTCTGGGACTTCACTTTTAATCAAGGCATGAGAAAATGGCTCCGAGCACGCAACTGAGCTCCATGATGTCTCCGAAGGCAGAGTATCACAGCTTATGCTCTGCCACGCACAGAGCACAAGAGCTTATAAAGACAAAAACAATGCGGCACATGAAGTGGGCCAAGCAGAGTGGCGTGTGCTTGTTGTTTTACTTGTTTGCAAAACCAGAAGGATTTTGGATTATACATTTAAAACTTGAATATAATTATCACAGTGACTGAGTCTTTAGGTATTTGCTCACTTAATTTCTTTGAGCTCTCGCAGCGCGTCATTTTTCTGTTTCCTCATATCGTCCAGATTACGCAGGGCATCGGCCAGATCGCTGACTGCCCGGTCCCGTTCTCTCCGCAGGTTATCACACAGAGTCCTGGGAAGGGACAGGAGAGGTCGGGAATTATATCAGGCAGAAAAATACCGAATGTGCCCTCCAGCTCTAAATCTAAACCCATACACATACTGACCTTATGCTCTCCCTCTCTGCCACGATTTTGTCCCTCTCTTGAAAGGCCCAGTCCCTTCGACATTTGGCCACCTCAGCCTCCTGTGTGGCCTCCTTCAGTTCCTGGGACATGGCCTCATATTGTTTCCTCAGCATCTCAATCTCTTTATTGGCTCGTTCCATGTCGAGGGTGGCCGTGTCTTGTTTCTAAGAACGTAGAGCAAACACGAATGAGTGTGTTGTTCATAGCCTTTGCATTTGTTACAACATCCTACAAATTTCAGCATCCAAGGTGAAAATACAGACTGATATTAAAAAATAGTAAATGTGGGGATTACCCAGATGCTATTTTCAATCGAACATTACATATCATTATGAACAAAGATAGACTTAAACATGGGCTATGGCAGGACTGTAAGAGTGCCCTCTAGTGGACAGGTTGTGGTCTAACCGCTTTAGACCAGTGGCAAACTGTAAGCCTCCAACTGACAGCATCTGAATGCACAAGGCTCTTTATCATGTGTCTAACGGTTGACTTTATGCTGTCCAACCTAAGTTGCAATGAATTTATCACCTGTCTAGCCTGATAGTATTCTCGGAGCAACTGATCCCTTTGAATGATGGCCTCCGTCCTCTCTTTACGGGCCACGTCCCTTTCCTCCCTGACCATCTCGATATCCTTGCAAGCCTGGCTCAGCTCCTTCTGAGCCTCAGCCTTATCCTTCACTTCGTGGCAGTATTTCTCCAGCAGCTCGTTCCTCTCGCAGATGGCCCTGTCACGGTCTACGAGTGATGAGTTCAGCTCCTGTCACGGAAACAAAAGAGCCCTAAAGGAATGGGTTTTTTTTTGACACTGTGAGTCATCAGTGTTTAAGTCCAAGTTATGATGTGATGAAAATAAAATCCCAGAGTTTCACAATTAATTCTCCCAGAGGAGTATTGACAAAAAAACATTTACTTAAGATAGCTTAATTTTATAACTTTTTAGGACTTTATTCCCCTTCTTATTTTCCTTAAAATTTGGCATTTCAGTATTGTTTTTAATGTTAATTCTATGTTTATGTGAACATCTTTTGTCAGTAATTTATTATCACTATTAAATATGGAGGTGGATCTAGCAGGCAGTTAACTGAGCCTAAAGACTGGAAACAACTCACTCTTGGTCTGACCCAATTATATTTCATAAAAATTTAATTATAAACAATATTTCACCCCTTTATAGGGTGTAACTATTTGGCTCAGATCAGTAACTTCAATTATGTTACTAAATCAGACTAGTGCTTCCCTATCTTTATTCTAAGATACACATTTACCATAAAGAGGTATTAGTTGTCAAAATAAATGGAAACTGCTGAATTTCTGTTTGGTATTTTCCCAAAAAATGATATGCATTTTTTAGAGTTTTAGTGATCAGCTCTAACCGATATACAAACTAAACTGTGTACATTTGATACATTCTCAAAGCTGATACCTGTCTGAGTGCCTCCAACTCTTCACTGGCCACCACTCTCTCTGAGGAGGTGTTTTTCAGTCTGGCCTCTGCTGATTCCAGCTCTGACTGCAGCTTGTCCAGCTCCTTGATCACCTGGTCTCTCTCGCTCATGATGAGACGATACTCGTTGAACACAGAGTCCCTCTCTTCCTTGTACTTCTCGCAGTCCTTGGCAGACTTCAGCTGCAGGTTCTTGTAGCGCGTCACCTCTGACTGCAGGCGCTCCATCTCCCTCTGCAGCTCCTTGTTCTGTGATGAGGACTTGTTCAGCTCCTGCTGGACTGAATCAAACCTGGGGGGGCACAGAGGAAGATGAGGAACGTTTTAGTGGGCAATTTTAGTGGGCACAGCTGCACGTAGAAAATTATAATGTGTTCGTCACCCCCTTAGCACAGATTTGCACAGTGTTAATCAACTTTCTGTGGAATGCAACAGTGCTTTATTTCAGTTAAATGTGCGTATGTTCACTGCGTTTACCTCCTTATCGAGGTGGAGTACTGCTGCTGGTACTGCATGGCCGAGTCTCGCTGTTTTAACAAGGCATCCATCTGCTTCTGCAGCCTTCGGTTCTCTTCCTCGGCCTGCTCCAGGCGACTCAGGTCTGTGTTGTGGTTAGCCACCTTCTCACTGTAGCGTTTGCTCAGGGCATCGTACTCCTTTTTCACGCCCTCCAGCTTGTCCATAGCTGTGTCGTACAGTTTGTTTAGCACCTCTGACGAGCCTTTCTCTCTCATTACCTGGTGATACAAGTCACATGATAGGTCATTATAAAAAGACTGATGGGATTCAAAATGTAGATGCCTTGGAGTGAACTGAACTAAGCCTGTACTTGTTTTACCCCATCTTAGCAGCAGATGGCATCAATTCGTGGGCAGGATTTTATTCTTACAGCACAAGCAAATCCCATGCCAGCATAAGAAAAAGCTTTTACAAAGGTTAAGTGCATTGAGGCATATAAGTAATGTCAAAAACTTGGCCCGCAAAATTAATAAAGTACAGTTTTATATGTAGTCCTTCAGACTGCATTATTCATTCAATGTGAGATGTGCTTTTTAATTATAACAGGTTTTGCTGATAAAGGCCCTTGTGATTCCCGACTGAGCTGCTCTGACCTGAGGGATGTATTGACCTCCTCTACACAGCATACACTGCTTATACAGTGATCTTGTAGCTACATGGTGTGGGTCAGCGTGCCCTTTGCCCATGCAAAAACCCCTTTCCCCTGCGCTTGCCCTTTTCAGAAATGCTCTGTGTGCATTTCCCTGTGCTCTGCTGCCTCGTGCTCTTAGCCACTGCAGTGTTCCCATGGGTACTGTGTGAGACAGTACTGCACAGTAGTCCAACACGAGTCACATCATCCTTGTCGGTGTTTAGAGAAAGGTATTCAGTTTAAAGTCGCCAAAATGCAACAGTGTCAGATGTTCAAAAATCTGTATAAAAAAAATATTATAAGGGTGTGAAAACCTCTCAGCATTATTAAACTTGTGTGAGGCTGTAGCAAAGACAAGCTGTTTGATTATGCATATTGGTTCTAGACTCTCAAGGCAATATAACATCTGGGCAGCTACATTTGTGGCTGTGTGTGTGTATTCAGATTCAGATTACTTTATTTATCCCCCGGGGGAAATTGTTAATACGTAAAATGGTACGGTAAATTGTATGGGTGGATCTTGTTGGATGGATCTTGAAAAAAAAACAAAAAAACCTGTTGTTGCTGCAGCCGGAGGTCTGACAGCTCTTTCTGGTCTTGACTGTGAAGTCGCTTAAGCTCCTCACAGTTTTGCTTTAGGTGGTTGTGCTCTCTGACAAGTTGGGCGTTGTCCCGCCTGAGTGTCTCCATCTCCTCCTTTAGCTGCGTCTGCTCTCCCAAGACTCGGCTGTGCAGCATGCTGAAAGGAGCAAGCACAAATAGACATTGCATATGGACATACACATAACAGAGTAGAAGATTTGATCATATGAAGTCAACAGCGACTGAAAAATCCAACAGCAAAATTCTGCAAGTCATGTACAAAATGTAAAAATGTCCTTCTAGAGGTAATTTAACAAATGGACAGAAACAGAGATGGCCCTCTCTTGAAATAAAAAAGAAAGCACAAAAAAATGAACTTTTCAGCCCCCCAGTGTTGTCTATATACTGTTTAAGATGTCACTGATTTGGCAGTTTAGGTTCTAATTTGACCACA
>KV751325.1:10242660-10281159 GCA_001698575.1 Mola mola
TTGGCTACTCCTAAAGTGAAAAAATGCTGTAAATAAAAAAAAAAAAAACTCAATTCTTTTTAAATATATATTGTTTATCAAAAGCAGTATACCAATTTGCTGACGTCTAGACAACCAGCTAGTCTTCCTGATGCCCATAGCGTTAAATGTTGTAATTAATTATTGTCTGAGTGCCACATAACCCAAACATTATAGCATAAAGACACTACATGACACAAAGTCAAAGAACAATACCAAACCAGACGAAACTCAATTCTTTTTAAATATATATTGTTTATCAAAAGCAGTATACCAATTTGCTGACGTCTAGACAACCAGCTAGTCTTCCTGATGCCCATAGCGTTAAATGTTGTAATTAATTATTGTCTGAGTGCCACATAACCCAAACATTATAGCATAAAGACACTACATGACACAAAGTCAAAGAACAATACCAAACCAGACGAAAATAGGCAATCCAGAAACCAAAATATGACGATATTGCTCAACTCAACACAAGCAATTCAACATAGGCTCCTTTGTAAGAGGGATCTTTCTTGGCTTGTACATTACACCGATAATCATTTTATCATTTACACTGATTAATGTAATAACTTATTTGACAACTACTTTCATTGTAAGTGATACAAACATCTGCTGGTTATTTTTCTATTAACTTCTAACAGTTTAGATACTGTAAGCTCAAATCCCAGAAATGCATTCTTATGTAAAATTAGGGTTTGCTCCACTATTTAGACCATAAAATGTTGAAAACACTGTGGGGGAAAAAAAAATAAATAAAAATATTGTTAGTTTCCCAGAGGCCAAAGTGACATGTACAAACAGCTTTTATTGTCTAACCATAAGTCCAAAGCCCAAAGAGGTTATTTACTATCATAAAAGTCAACGAAATGTAGCAAGCAAATGTTTGGCTTTAATGCAATGTGATAAGTGCATAACGAACACGAGGACAGATGCCTGTATGCGTGCTTTAAAAGAGCAGGGAAATGCTAGCTGGCACTGTCAGCAGCAGGCAACAGATTGACAGCAAGTGTTCTAGATCTCCATCTCTGTCTTTGCCTTCCTACCGGCTGTAGCAACAACCCTGGTTTCTAGCCCTCAATGTGTGACAAGGCCGAGCCTAATTAGGAGTGAGCTTTGTGCCACTGAGCCACTCCGTCTTAAGCCCCGCAGACTGAGGAGAAGAGAGGGGGGCAAGAGGAGGAAACATGGTGAAGGCATGGAGCAGGGGAGGACAGAAAAAAGGAGATAGCCTGACTGAGATGCAAAAGAAATAAGGATAGAGGGTGTGTGAGAAAATGAGGATGAAAAGTAAGGGGAGAGATTGTGAGGCAGAGGGTGGAAAGGCTTATAATCTGTTCTGACACTCCCTGATGCTCAACACTTTTACCCTGTGAAGCCCTCGGAGCACACAGCTTTGACTTCATATTGTTCCATCAGGCATGATGAGAGCCACTCTGAACGTCATTAGTGCAATCAACACACAGCTAAAGAAAAAAAAAAAAAAAAAAAAAAAAAAACATCAACACATTAAAGAAAACAACACACACAAAAAAAAAAAAAAAAAAAAAAAAAAAAAGACTCACGCTCATTTCAACATGACTGGCGAGGCATCGCAGTAAGACATGAGGCCACTGACAGAGCTGGATGATTAAGTTTTCATAAATACTGTAGTCAGTAAAGCCCTGTAAAAACTGTAATATCTGCCTTCTTAAAATGTTTTTTGAAAACCAAAACCCATAAATAAATTAAAATCCCAGTTATATCTTACACTAAGGACGCTTGCAAAAAAACAGCCATTACTCTCACAAACAAGCAGATCTGGGAGAATCCTTGGTATCTCAGAAAGGACACATATTTCCACAAAAATGCACATATACCAGTGTCATGGGCAGATTAGTTAACTCTGCAAGTGCACCAATGAATGCATTATGGATTGCATGTCAGATACAAGCCTGCTATATCTGCTGGTCAATGGCCTCCGTGTTGGCCTTTGCCAGCAGGGCTTTCATTATCAATAGCAATTAGCACCAGCTATAGCCAGTGAGGCCTATCATTTGTAAACAGACTCGCTACATCAATAAAGCTGGCCTCCATTCCGATAGCAAAGATCGTCAGTGAGAGAACGTACCCATGTCTGCCAAAAACAATAAAAAAAAAAAAAAACAAAAAAAAAAACCCAGACAAATCAGACTTCGGAATGTAACAAATATTCATGTTAAATTTCTAACAGACCCATCATAGTTGATTTCATCAGGGGCCATTACATACAATAATATGGGTTGAGAGTCTGCTACTTACCTCCATCAAAGGAGGCACTCTAAAGTGAGAGATATTCCAGCGGAGGACCTGAGGCGACAGTAACAAAGGCCTGTCGCTGTGATTTAAATGGGTCAGGGGGAGTGCCCTGGTGCGCCCTACCTAAGGGGTTCAACCCCCCGCCCTCATCTACTCTCTCTCCCTCGGCATTTCTTCCCAATCAAGCAATGTGCCCAACAACCAACAGTTGCTTCAGACAACTAGATTATGTTCTCCAGCACATAAAGCAAGATGACACGCGTTGCTATGGTGAGACTGGATGAGAGGAATAGTAAATTCTGTAACGTGGTGGAAAAAGGAGAGCATGAGAGTTGCAAGGCTGCCAGAGGAGAGCCTTATCAAAGTGAGACAGTAAGTCTGGATTCCACTGTTGGGGTGAGACTAAATTATTCATCAGATCTGGAAGATTCTCTTATCTATGAGAAGTTATCCCAAAACATAAGACACGCATGATAAGGATTGGGATCGGACTCCGCTGCTGCTTCAAACTCTCCCTTTATCTATATTGACTTTATCTAAACATTTGACAATTTGAGACAGACATCTGCTCTACTCCCATAAACACGAAAGACTCAGTTTTCAGGGTCCCTTGGTAAAAGAGCAGTATTATCTTTCCTAAAGAAAAAAAACAAAACGGTATTCTTTGTTAGAAGCTGTCAGCTCTTCTCACTGTCAGTGTGCAATGGTCTTTAAGAGAAAAAACACTCATTTAGAAAGAGCAGAGCAGAGCAGAGCCTAAATACCCTTTTCTGGTGTTACTCCTTTTGTGTCCTCAGCTTCACAGCCTTTGAAACTACAAATGCACAAATACTAGCTGCCCTAATAATACAGTTGAAATCTACCCACTCATTTTACAGCGTGCTTTAGCGAGGCTGAGGGATGTGTCAGCATTATCACCAAAGAAAAGAAGATCAACCCTGGCATCCCAGACCTCCAAATTCTGCTAGTGAGGTACACATCTCACCTACTGACTCAACAATGGTTGAAATACCTTGATATTCAAACATAGAGGAGAGGTGAGGCATTAAGAGACAGGCAAAATGTTACGCCAAAAAAAGGGTCCGCTGCTGAATTTAACTTGCGACATTTCGATCAAAAGTATGACATGCATGTGTTTCTCTTTAAGTGAAGAGTAATTCTCAAAATTTCATCAAGCATCAGTATCAAGACATGTGATGTGCATTGTTTTTGGAAATCTGCCATGATATATCATCTCTAGAAGTGCTTGGCTTATTTTGTTTTTCTTTGAGAGGGAAAAGCAAATCGCAATTATCAACACTACGGAATCACAATATTTGTGGAATTTAAATAAATAAGAATAGCAATACAAATGGAATCAGAACTCAAGTATGGAAATGCAATTGAATCCGGACAAAAGCATAATGTGACAGCCCTAACAAGAGGTACTGTTGCCTAATGTACCGCAGAGCTGCACGCGTGCCACTAATGTTTAGTAAAGCATTCAAGTCACTTTCAGTCGTGTATTACTGTTATCATTATTAGTATTTAGTACATGAATATTAGTGAACTAAGTAGTATTTAATGTTACACCTGGCCGAAGTGGAACTGCTTTATATGTATTAGGGAGGTAAATAATCAGTTGCATCACAATACAACAGTATATCGATTCTTTGGACAACTATCTGACATTTTCCGATATCACAAAGCCTGCCGCGAAACTGTTTCAGTTCTATTTGATTCAAGGGCCTGTGATTGATATTAGAGGATATAATGTATCCGATTAATGCAATCAGTTAAATTTAAACCTAAGAGATTCATTTTGAAATGAATTGACTATTCTATTGCTGAAATGATTCAGACATTTAAATGACAATCTTTTTAACAAATGTGAAATTCTTTTACATTCTACAGCACAAAATATCAACAACAAAGCAAAGTTTATTGTAAACAGTCACTTATATTGAACTTGCCTTTTTCTGCTAGCCCCTAGCAATGTTTAGAAGCTGATACTGGCATCTGGTAAGAAATTGTGAAGCAGGTGTGCAGTAAAAATTTCAAGATAAAGGCATATTATAAACATGGCAATATACATTGATTATTTAACTTTCTATCAATTGGATTAGATTGTTGGTCAGCCAATCAACGGATTGATCTAGCTCGACGGATTGTTAACACCCCTAATATGAGTACTGTATAGTAGTTCATCAATAATAATACATTATCAGCTCTCATGAACTGTTTTGCATGCATAATTGTGATTTGATTGTATAATCCTAAAAGTAATGTCAATTGCTTTCAATGCCTTTAAAATACAGAGGGAAGTAGCAATTCGTCACTCTCCTGTGGCGACATTCGTACAACACCAGCACAGACATCCTTACCTTACAATGCCTCAACCTCTTATCAAAAAAGGTAGAAGTAAATAAACAAATAAATAGTAAGGAGTTACTGCATAGACCTGCCAATAAATATAACATAAGTGTTGTCCAATTCCATCCCTGCACTTAGGGACTACAGTAAGCCATGTAAAATGGGCCCAACTTCTGGGGAGGTAATGACACTACTGGCCAAGACTCTGGGCAACGTTCCAGTAAGAGCGTTGCTGCCAGATTAAAGGATTGATCATCTGATTTAAGGAGTCGACATTAAGCATAAACATGAAGACATCGAACATGATGACTCCATGAGGCCTGATTACTCTACCGCATGCACATTGCCTGACTCATAGCTCCGTGTTATTCTAGGCCTATGATACAACCCCAATTGCACCCTTTTGACCAGTCTGCCCTTTGTCATGCCTCAAAATAAGAGCCGTTACCTTGTTGATTGAAATGTCCAGAGATTTTACTCAGATGTAGGCTTATAGTCATTCTGAACCTATATAAAACATAGTGGAACATGAAGTAGATGTATAAAGGTAGAGCTAAAGGCCAGAGGCTTGAGCTCTGAAGACCTGTTGAACTGCACCAAAGCCCAAAAAGCCCCTCGAGAGCAATCCAGCCCAGACTATTATCAGCAACCCATAATGGGGTTCTCAACAAAGAGCCCTAGCTCAGCAAACTTCAGACATAATTTCTTTTTGAAGAGCCTGCCTGCACCAAAAGTCAAAAACAAAAAGGTGAAAAATGTCTGCAACATGTCCTCGAAACACTATGCTGCACAGGGAATGCTGTAGCTATTATTATAAATATAAAGCAAAATACTGCCAAAAAGCCTGTCTGCTGGAATTAACACAATCTTTGTGACATTACTTTCACATTCAATCACATGGGATATTTATTCAAGAAACATTTTATAATATGTTGGGGTTTTTTTTTTTGTTTTTTTTTTTAAAAAAGGTCACCAAGTGACTCCAGAAAAAGTAGGCCAATTACATACAGCATACGAGTCACATGAAATATGTTGCGCTGCAGTGCCATCGTGTAAAGCGTAAAGTTTTAGTGAAACATTCTAGTGATTCCAGTTATTGCACGCAAGTAAATAATTGTATTTTTAAAGTACAGTATAAGAAGACGGTCTTTTGACAAATTACCCAAATGGCCCAAAACAACCCATTAAAACAATCATAAATTTTAATTCATCTGAACTGAGATTTGCCTCCAACGTGTAACATTACTATAGAAATACATGTGCTAATTGTACTTTTGCATTCTAAATAAACACATTTGTTAAAAGGACACATCATGTAACTCCAGAATCTCTACAAATCTGGGATTCATCAGTATATTCTATGAAGTGCAACCAAATTTAGGACCTCCTCAGTCAATGCATATGCACAAATGATGAAGGCCTATCTTTCTTTGAAAATATGAATACAAGCCCTTTTTAACTGAATACACAGCATATTAAAACCACATGTATTAAAAAGGCTTTTGTTGACAAAAATATTTAAAACCGGTATTTCAGTACTGTTAAAAGAGGTACCAAATGCAATTAACCATCACCATCACCATCAAACTGCAGTCTGCCAGTGTATGCAAGTAAGAATTAAACAGATGGAGAGCCGAGGATAGTAAAAAGGGCTAAAAAAGCTTGGACACCATCAGGGGAGCGAGGGGGAGTAGAGAAATCTACAGGAATGAAAACCGAGAAAAGGATCATACAGCTAACAAGGCAGAGGGACAATGAGAGGAGCTGTTTATTTCCATGACTTCATGGCTCTGGTAAACATTTAGATGCTGGCATTTCCTCTACCTTGTGGGGTAATTAGTGTGTGGAGGAACATGTGTAAAATAGTAATGAAGTCCCGTTCAGTGGTACAGCCTCTCGGCTGAGGCTCGCACACTCACTGTGTAAATTAGCCTGTCATTAGATATTAATGCTCAAGTGAAAAAAATGTACATGTTTTACACTAAAAATGTGTGGTGTTAGAGAATTCATTTTGAACAGGAGTGGACCAGTGAAAGTACAGCAGAAAACCTCTCACTAGTCAGCATCTCAGGTCTGGTCTCAAATATACATACCTACATCCTTTATTAAAATCATTATTGACTCTTTTCAAGTCATCTTGGGTCTATAAAACTGTCAAGGTGACATCTGAAAATCATGTATATCCAAAACACATAAAAGTGCAAATATGATGCAAGTTCTCACCTTCAATAAATAATTAAATATGTAAATAGTTAATCATTTTGTATAATGGATACCTTAAACGATTACTGCAGAAACATTTGTAGGGCTGGGATGATATAATTTTGTATTGATTCAATTGTACCATGATCCTTGCGCCCGGTTTCGATTTGCGTTGCGATTTGCATTGCGATTTTGAGTCATTTAATTTCGATAGTATTGAGATTTGCTTCTCGTTCTCAAAGAAAAGCAAAAGTTAAATCATGCACTTCTAGGGACAATCGTGAGTCACGTTTCCAGAAACAACGCACATCACATTTCAGTCAATTTTCACATTATTTCAGCTCCTTAAGAAAAGTAGTACAGAACATGTACGACAAAATGTCTTTTTAAAGTAAACTGCCCTGTCATTGCTATCAGTTCACCTCAAGTGTTGTTTCCACAGATGAATATGACATTGCCATCATTGTCAGCTGCGCTACCATTAAAAATATATAGAACTACTTAGATTCTAGGGAGAAAATAAAATGTTTTAATTTATTTTCAGAAACAAAAAAAAGAAAAAAAGATAAGATCAATTTTCTCCGCCACCCCTATTATTTGAATATGTTATTACTTAATATTAACCAATAATTTTCGCACGTAACTCGAGCACAATGTTGGCTTACTCGAATGAGAGCACAGGCATAACAACTTGGACCATTTTAACTGAAGCCTGCATTGCTGAAATGTGAAACAACTCACATTTAACATGCTCCGCTCAAACCACATCAATCACAAGCGGGGAGAAACATCAGTGAACAGCAGATGACTCGATGGCTTCCTAAACACACCGATACTGCAGCAAGAAGGACATGAAGTCAAGCGGAGGTAAAAAGAGTGGTGAGGGGAAAGAGAGTGGCAGGATGAGGTGAGTAGCGTGTGCGTCAGTGTCAGTCACGGACGGAGAGAGAACAAGAAAAGTGAGGCCAGGTCCAGCTAGAATATCTAAGAGAAGCTGTCGTGACAAGAACGTCAGGGTCATAATTCGTCCTGGCTGTCCGCTGCGGTTTATGGAGTGGGACAGAAACTGGTTGACAAAGAGGAGGGCAACCATCCCCTCCCTCCAACAACACACTCACACACACACACACACACACACACACACAGGCCTGCGTCCTGGGCTGCCTGTACACAGAGCAAGCTGCTGACAGGGCACTTTGGGCTTGCTCAACTTCTCAACAAAAGGGCTGTTGTCTCCCTCTCTCTTGCTCCCCTCTTTCTATCACCCTCCTCTGTCTCTCCGTCGTGTCCCTACATTTAAGGGTATGAAGGAAACCAAATCACCCAGGGGAGAGAATAGAGCAATAATGAGTCAGAGAAACAAGAAAGGAAGTTGAAAAGGCACACTTGGGTAAAAAAACCAAAACAACAACAAACAAAGCAGGGGAATGAGAAGGCGAGAAGTTGAGAAAATGGCAAATCAAACAAACAGCAGATGAAGAATGTGGTTTGGATTATTCAAGTGAATTCAACATCTGAGAAATGTGCTCTCAAAACATACATACTTAGTTGCCTTGAGTGAAAGTTGTGTTCGGCAGTTTAATCAAAGTTTCAGAATTGGCTCATCAAAAAGAGCCACAGTCCCAAAGCACGCTGATGGACAAAACAGGCTAAATAATGAATGATTTGTTTGCAAGTCCTCAACGTTAATTTGTTAGAGCTTGGAAGGAAAAAAACCTCGGAGAGCCTGGGATTTGAACAAGTGCGTGTGTTAGCATCTGTGTGCTTCTACATTGAGGGAAGGGTGTTTCTCTGGAGGCTGGATGATTTCCACAGTGTACATGTATGAAGGCTAAGTTGGCAGAGGATGGACTTATCAGACGCAGAGCAAGAAAGACAAAGGACGTGAGAGCGGGTTACTAAGAGCTGGATTCCTCACACACTCATATTTTCTCTCTCTACACACACCCTGCGTCGTTCAGAGACACACCAGGGCTCTGAAGATTTCGTCCCTACGTGTGCAGTTTCTACAGCCTATTTCGCCTGGAGCTACTCTTGAGTGGATTGTCTTCAGTCTCACGCAATTGTGGTTAAAACGCTGTAATCGCATCAGTCCAAATCATTAGCCTAAAGATAATAAATAGCACATTAGGAAAAACAGACAACACTTGAGTCAAAACAGAAGGAGCCAGGAGTGTGGCGGCTAATGCAGAGGATGGCAGAGGCATGATAAAGCGTGTCTTGCAGAGAGTTGATGCCAGACTGAGAAGAGAGGGACCTAATCCTCCATTGAAAATCCAGAGGCTGACAGGCCAGATTCACAACTTGCACTTCCGCTCTCTGTCAAATCTCTGACCCCCACCTACTATCTATGAAAGGTGTGTGAAGAAAAAAGCCCAAATCCACATTGTCAAGTTCAGCCAGAGTGAAGGAGCTAACAGAAGAACATTTTAAGTGCTCACAGGTAAACAACTGTCAACATGTTTCAGACTAGCTAAGAATGAATGTTAGTCTGCAGCAGCTACACTTAATACAAGGAAGCAAAAAAAAAAAGGTTAAAAGAATCAGCATGTCACTGGAGCAGCAAGACACCAACTCAGCATTATCTGCTGCAGCCTGCTTGATAGTACTATATGGAGACACACTTGCAACTTGGCAGCTGTGTAAACTATGGACCACGTTGTGGACAGGAAAGTGCACGGACAGCGTGTTTGAATTAAACCTTCAGCTGCGTCAAAATGATCCACAAGCAAGCCTGCATGGCTGTTTTACATGTGAGTACATCACGAGAGGAGTGCTGCTCTGAGATCTCCTCCCTGCTTTTGGATCCACAAGGCTCATCCTACATTCAGGCCCCGAGGGTACGGTGTTGGTTGTGAGTAATCCACCGGCTTCAGTCATTCAGACAAAGCAAAACAGGCAAAACTAGACAAGGCTTTTACACTCAGTCACCCTTTGTCTCAGCGCAACAGCAACTGAAACCTGCTGAAGTGGAGGCAGTCGCTGTGAGGACACAAGTGCAAATCGAATGTTTAATGTGCACACACGCAATTAAAAAGGCAGAAAGGAGCTGAAATTGATTTTGTAAGGATACCAACATGGTCGGTATCACCACATGAAAAGGTGGACTAGTCTACCCCAAGTTAAATGCAATCGTGTACCCAAACAGGTCTATAAGGACCAACATGTCAGCAGTACACAGGTTGTCATGGAAACAAATCAGGAACCTCATTCCTCTGGTAAATAGAATAGAATAGAATATCTCTTATATTTTTCTCTTTTAACAATGTTAAAATATTACAACATTTTATAGCAATCATCACACACGCACCTATGACTGGTGAAGAGGAAGGCTAAGAGTATTGGTAAAATAGTCCTTGGCCGCATTAATCCCTGAATTAATCAGGAGACCTGCAGGGATTAATGCACAGCACAGGTCACCGTGAATATTTAGTTTCAAAGATGCAGATGCTTTATGTTTTCTGCACTGAATACAGACAGCACCATGTTGCCCTCGGGGAGTCCTGAATACGTTACTCCGTTAGGCAGTGCCATCGCCTGCCCCTGCAACATTCACACGATTAGCATTTTATACGGATTTGGGGTTAATAATGAATCAAGAGGCGAGCCGTGCTGCTGTGCGGCCATCCACACACCGTCTCCCTGCGCCAGACCACCCATACTGCACGAGCAGCACGGGTCCTGCAGCGGCAGGTCCACTCGACCCCGCGTTGAGGAGAAAGCCTGGTTCCGAGCAGCTCTTACCGGTGGTGTGGTCCACTGGTCCCCCGCCGTTGTTGCCGAACAGGGCGGCGTACAGGTCAGGGTATGCCTTCTCTAGGGCCACACACAGGTCGAGGAAATGGTCGCTCTCCTTGTTCATCAGCATCTTCAAAAGGTGATCGACTTTCTCGGCGCTGGACGAACAGTTCTGGTCCAGCTCGAACCTATCGAGCTGGCTCAAGGTACCGGAGACGATCAACAACTCGATGACCCGGTCGGCATCTGTTATGGACTCCAGTAAGTTCTGGTGACACTGGTCTAACAACTCTTTGTGCTTTGGCTCCATTGCTATCCGCTGTAGTTCCGTAGCTTCCCGGCTAACCCAGACGGCCAAGTGGGTGTCCTAGTCCTCACCGATCAAAAGTACCGAGCGACTATTGAACTTAACTTATCGCGGCTTGCAGAAGTTAGCCGGAGCCACCACGGCATTAGCGTGCACAGGAGATCAATTTTTATAGCATATTGAGAAAGGCACAAGAAGCCATATTTGTTGCCCAAGGCTGTTGACTGCACTAAACAGCGATACATTTTCCCATCTTACTCGTGTTGTGGCCGCTCAGGTCGCTCTCTGCTTCCTCTCTGAGTACGCTTTAGCCGCACACATCGTCCCCTTGTTACGTAGCATTTAATGCGCCCTTTGACGACTGGGACTGCTGGGAAAACTCACGTAACTCCGCCGCTGAGCCCCAGTTACACTGTATCCTCCGCCATGTCTGAGCAACTTAGCAGCTGCTGCCTGCTGTCAATCAACCTCCTGTTGGGTGACCATATAAGGTGAAATGGGGCGGGGTTAGGCGAAAACACGCCCATTTCTTCAATGGGCGTCCACATCATTCCGTAGTACGTCGACAATCACAAACGTACGCCACGAGAATGGAGAGAATTTGTATGGAAATCTGGAGATGTTAAAAGCATCTACGTATATTGGTACAGGTGGGTAAACAAAGACCCCATATATACGTAGAGAAACTACGTACTTTTGATCCCACCACGGTAAAATGTGTGCTTTATGCTATTGCTTTGTTTACTAAATTTCAGAGACATCAACAGTTTTTCCTCACAGCTCATCACAATGAATAATAGTAACATGAGTCATACTGTGTCCATAAACCCCCAATCCCTACCTATGAGTTCTGAATGATGTATTTACGGGTTAAAATACACATTCAATACAAAATACACTGTAACATGTACATGTCATCCATCACTGTCAAATACTTACTGTATATAGCTCACCTGGATCCATTAAATATTCTTTTCTTATGAACATAAAGACATTGAATATTGTTGGCCCTCGACGATATAATATGCTATTGTTACATGTACATCATATGTTTATTCTTACCTATCTATACTTAGTGTTGTTCTTTTTACTTGTTATCTATCTTTTGTTCTTGTTCTGTACACACCCTTTGACAATAAATGTGATTGTGATTCTGACACTTTACAGATCCATATTTTACATACGTACTGTATCCGATGATGACTTTAAAGTTGTTTGATTGGATAAATAAAACCGTCAGTGCAGTATACAGTATTAAATAAAAATTTCAATCACGAACAACTTCAGCAAAACCGTTCTAATTACAGAAGAATGCAACAATAACAGCAATTTAAATGAGTACTTTCAATCTGCATATTTTTTGTGAATTTTTCATCTCCAGACATTTATATATTTTATATGATTTTGGGCTAATACAAATTTTATACAAAATTTGATTTGATGTTATGGAGTATTTTAATATCTTGTTATATTATTCACCCTAACCCTAACAGTACAGATGAATCTGTGTCGTAAAAAAATGTGATAATATATAATCATATCATCCATCATCTGTGGACATCGTGTAACTAAAAGTGAGTATCTTTGTTTAGGGGAAATGCTAATGCAATAATAAAAATAAAAGAACTGTATTCAGTGCTTGCATAACACTGTAGGTGTAGCCACAGGCTAATGTATGTTCCGCTGCATAGCAAGCAACCTCAACGTGCACTTTGTCTGCCTGTTTGGAAAGATAGAGGAGAGCAGTGAGCCATATATGAATATATATGCAATATGTTAGGGCGACAAACGAAACGTGTACTTGGGAAGGATTTGTGAGACACGGTTTAAAGATGATGGATGCACTCTGCTTCCAGTCTACAGCTTAATAAGGATTGTTGGCACAGGCGCAGGCGTCTGCAGGCATACCTTTCAAACCATGACCTTATTCATGCATGCACTGAATCTCATTGTGACATCTACAACTCACTCCCGCTCTCTCTCTTTCTCTCCTCGCTCTGGTTCTCTGCCATGCTGGCTCCCTAGCTTGTGTAACCATGTGCTATCCCCTTCAGATGAAAAATTTATTACAATTCATTCATATCAAAGGATACCAAGTCCCCACTGCTGACACAGATTGAATTGTTGTATCTGTACCCTATTTCTGAGGACACACACTTGAATAGAGAAGACAGCCTGATGCTTTTTATCTTGGGGGTATGAGCGAAATTATTATTTAGGCAACCGGAGTTGTGTTTCTTGGTGTCTGATAATTTACTTCAGTATTTTCAACAGAACCGTTTATCAGACAGCACAGATCATGGAAAATAATAGCTTCATCCACAGTGAAGAGACTGTCAGCAAGCATCTCAATCAGTTTTTTTTTTTTAGACAAATAGTCTAAAAATTTCAGGGATTTTTTTATTTTGCTGACAGTATAAAATAGAGATTTATTTAATGGAAAAGTAACTGCAGTAAAGGTGCAAAACAATTGCATAATTATATTTATTTACTGCATCTCTACATAATAAATTCTCTGCAATAGTGACTTTGTTTTCATTCTTGCTAAAATGTAAAAACTAAAAAAAAAAGGAGGCTGTGGTGACAAGTTAGTTACAAGTTACAAATTACAAGAAGTTTGTTGCTGTCCTTCATCATCAAACGAGTGTCTTTTAAGGTATTTTAATGTATTTCATCATGCAAACCTCAAGGCCCTGTGAAATGACTCCAAAATGATAAGAGTGATAATGGATATTAAATTAGGCAGTTCCTGGTTTGCCAACAGTGAATCACACAGAATTCAGCTGGATGCCTGAGTAGGTCTTTGATCTTCATTATATCAAAACTAAAATGTTGGCAAAGACATGCTGAAACATTATGAAATGAACTCATGAAACCCTCATAATGACGTCTAAATTATCTTGTCAAAACAGATCTAATCGCACTTAAACTTCATTCAAATTCTCGTGATTGTCATATAAATATCTATTTAAAGCCCTTTCTGCCATATCTAGTCAGTTTCAACTTGACATGATCAAAAATGTTCTCCTTCCAGATGGCACTGCAAACATGCTAGACTTGCTTAATGCGGCCAGAGCAGCTTTATGGATCCCATCAATCACCATTTCAACTTTGCAGTTATTGATCGCAATGCTGCTAACTCACACATAAAACCAGCCAAGTGTAGAGCTATGTCTCTGCAGTCAAGCGTGTTCAAAGGCCTTTTAAATAAAGTCAACTGGACATAATAGGACACGGAAAGCTCAACATGCAGCTGTGCATGCTGGCTTTAAACCCCTCAAGGAAAGGGTTTATGTATCTGTATATTGGAAAATGCTGTGTAATTACCAAATGGATTGTAGCTACAGTATAACTGACTTTCTGGTCTCACAGAACAGACACAAGTCTAAACTAAATTCTGCACATGGTCAATAATCTGAATGGACAATGCCCTCTACTGGCAAACTGAGCCTACTACTAGGTGTGAGAAGTCTGATTTAGCAGTTAATGCCTGGGAAGAAAAAAATTTGTAAGATACTGTTGATTTATATGCTGTCTGATGACAACTATTTGTAAAGCATACAGGGATTCATTTGCTTGTGATCATGTGAAGGAATACGAAAGACATCTATTTGACTAGTGCTCCTGATATATTTAGCTGTTGCACTTTTGAAATAATTGAATGTGTTTTGCATGAGATGAACCTTCAATATTTTCAGGGTGCATTGTTGATATTTATTTTTTGAGGTCTAAGAATAAAATGACAATTTATGAAATGTAATGCTTGAGTCTTACAATGTTAAGATGACAGGTATGTAACACACAAATGAGCAGAGAATTGGCTGCAAAAAGCAGAATTATGATTAAAAAGTCAAACTATAGCCAAAATATAGAATTGATTACACAATTGCAAATATAAACAAACATCTTTGGTACTAGCTGCTATGTATTCTACTGTATGGCTCTTACATTCTTCAGCATTGCTGAACATTAAAATGAGCTGACAAACATTCCACATACCATTAGATATCTGATAATAATGGCACACGTGATATAAAATACCTTAGAAATATTTAGTTCTTAACATTCATATATTTTCTCTTAAATCTATTGAATGTTCATCTATATTTAACTCAAATATCCAGCAAAATATCAGAGAAGAGGAAAAATATAAACCTTTTATGCATACAGAACAGCATTATTGAGATTTTTAAACAAGGTAAACATAGTAGTGAGAGCACTGGCAGGGCATGCAGGTTAGTGTATAGTGCACATAAATGAGGCGGAAAACTGATATTAAGAGAAAACAGCGTTTCTGTAGCGTCGTGGACATTGTTTCCTTTTCAGTCACTACCCCCACAGAACTTCAGTAGGAGTTTCTTGTAGTCTCCTGATGTGTCACCCTTAAAAAAAAGTCACATCAAAAATTTGTTAACCTCTGTCTTACAAAATCGTGTGCACTTTCAAAACATCTATTTTTCCGTGAGGTTATTTATATCGCATACAATGCATTACAAAGATACTCACAGAGATGTGTGTGTACAGTGACTTTCCATAGTTTTTGACATACTCCTGACGAATATCCAGCATGTCAACCTCGGAACGAGTGACCATGATCCGGATCAGGGTTCTGTCTTTTGTCCCAGCTCCCTGTACATATGTGCACACAGCGTGTTAGAATGTTAAAAAGCTACACTACACAAATTTAGAAAATTACTATGCAAACAAGACGGGGTTTCTCACCCTCATGGCCTTGTAAAGTCTCTCCGCAAAGTAGGCTGGTGTGTTTTTAATGCACTTCACTAAAACAGAGAAAACACTTTTAATTCATATTCTGTCTCTCAGAATCAGGATTACTTAAATCGTCAAATTGTAAAGAAAAAATTTCAAAAAAGGAAGACTCCAAGGTGAGGATGGAGAAGACAATATTCTACTCATATTCCATTTGAAGAGTGAAATATGAAAAATTAAATTATACACTATAACAGAATGGAAACAGACAAAATTAAAGCTGCATTAGTCAACATTAAATGAAAATTGCTGTAGGCTTAGATAGCAGTCACTCATGATGATGAACCTATCAGCTCTACTGAGCTTTGACGCCTGATTACGGCTCACACATTTGCCATCTGGTTGAGGGTACTCATTTTCATCAAGGCAGCAACAACAACAACACTGTCAGCAGCGGACAGCAGTTGCTTTTACCAAACAAGTTGTGTAATTAAAATCATTGCACACTTCCTGAACAGCATCACAGACCAGACAGAAAAGGCTGGATGACACCAGATGAGAGAGAGTCAAAACATTTAGCAACAAATCAAGCAGATATTTTTCAACGGAAGTGGCTGGACATGAAACAGCTAAATTGAGAGTGAGGATTGGATTTACAACTTCAATAACAACATGATAAAGGTGACAATAATCAAGGCTGTTTGTGAGCTTGGTAAATTTCTACCCCGTAGTGACCAAATATTGATTAATGCAGCTTAAACGAAGGCTTTATTTTGATACAACATAAAAGCTAAATCAGAAATCAAACCACTCTTCAGAGGTGTGAAATAAGTATCAAAATAATGGCAAACATCCAACACTGCAGTGCACACAACCTCACAAATGGAAATTTATAGACTGAATGTGCAAAACTATTAAAGTATTCAAATAAAACACATCTAAAAAGGATTACTGTACCGTAACCCTGAAACATGCTGGCAAAAAAGAAAAAAAAAGTAAAGATTAAGAGAACTTCTTTCTCCAACAAACTGTCAAACATGTAAGACAGCTAAAATACTGTAAGCAAAATGATGAGTTTGGAAAATGTTTGATGGTGGAACATTACATCAAACTTGTACTGCAGAGAAGTCTCCACACTTGTAATTAGTTTACTACATTGAGCAGATTCAGGCTTACACATTGTGATGGGTGTGACATGTCTAAGAATAGACTTGAATAGGCACCAGTGTATTCTTACCTACTGCCAACATGCCACTCTCCAGGTCTCCGGACATCTCCCTGTCGATGCTCTTCTCAATATCTCTGCCACACATCCGCTGGTACTCAAGAAACACTGCACACACACACACACACACACACACACTTAATAATACAGCTACCAAAACTTGAATTTGTGCCCTGATTCTCAATTATTCTATATATAATGCTGAGCGGATGATGATTATGATCATGTATTCATAATCAATACCTGCTCTCAGATGAGATTTGCTCCTGGCACACAGAATAGCATTAAACTTGGACTCATCTGTCCCCAGCTTGTTTTCTCCAGCAGCATACAGAGACTGTGCAGAGAAAAAGTATGAGCAATGAGTACAAATCAGCAACTCATTGCAGCAAGCAGGGCAAATAACCAACGACATAAAAACTACCAAGTTGCACATAAATCAAACATTTATTATATATGAAACTCAAGCGGACTCTACCTGAGCATCCTGTTTAGCCAGAGAGACGTCAACAGTTTCCCTTTCGTCACGGTTACCCTAAAAAATACCAAAAAATATGTCACTACTTCAATCTGTACGTAATTGCAACATCAAGACGTCAAGTATACAAATAATTATTTGAGTCGTACTCTATCTGTATCTGTAGTTGTACCTGGGCAAGAGAGACAAGAAGCCTTCGGAAGTGGCCTGAGGTGTCGCCACTAATGGCGTTCTCCAGTGACTTCCTGTAGTCTGAAAGGGCACAGAAAGTAATTGTGCAAACCACCAAGCCAATACAGACGCACACACACACACGATTACTGTACATGGGTACAAACAACACTGGCTTTTGGAAGCTAATAATATATATCGTTGGCTTGAAGATGATAACAATCTGAATATTTTGTTCTTACATTTAAAAGAAACACTGTACCACTACATTTGATTCATGAAGCACTGAAATACTTCACACATTCCAGCCTACCTTCAAAGATATACTTGCAACCTCTCAGGCACATCCTGTAGGAAGGGGGAGGGGCCTCAGCATTTTATTAAAAAGTAGAGGTAGATGATCTGACAATTTTTGTTGGCCATGGATGTTGAGGGCATCGATAATTACTTTTCAGGCAAATCAGAATGAACGTATGAATGTGGTATTTAATGTCTTAAATGTTTAACATCTTTTAATCCCTTCTGTCTGTTTCAAGACATGACATGACCTAACCAGCAGATCTGTGCTATGTGAACAAACTAGGAGTTACGTAGTCAACTACATGGTTGTACTGACAGGACAAATTATATTTACATGGCTTCTCCTTGTGTGATGTATACAACGCAACAGGAATAATAGCTAAAAAGAAGATGAAAAGTTTTCACCAAAGGTTCCTTTTCTTTTGCTGTAATGCAATATTGTGATTTAGAACTGCAAATCGAGAAATTTACATGTCGTTTCAAGTTTGGCTTAAATCTACAGAACATTTCAATGTACTGTAAAAAGATTATAATTGAGATTGTTGATCACGATTGTAATGAAATAGATGTGATACTTTTTGGCTAGATCATCCACTCATACTAGGAAAAAAAATACTGTAACTACCTATTTTTTATACTTACCTCATAAGTAATGTAAGGATAAAAAAATTTAAAGGTAAACAACACAGAACAATTTAAACCATTAAACTGAAGTATGTAGTTTTTTTGACGGGTTAAAAAGTATAGTGGCTTTCTGCAGGAGTAGTGATGAAGCTACGATTTCACTAATTATTGACTAAAAAAGCAAGTATCAAAGAATTTTATATCAGAAATCTGGCTCTATCTGAATTGGCAAATTTCATAGTGGCACAAATACAGACACACTGGGTATACAACAGTGTGATAAGGTCCCCCTGCTTTATGACAGAAAAGAGAAGAGTAGGGGAAAGTAGTGCATTAACTGCCCTGAGGGATCTCACCTTGTTTGTAAATACGGTTTATCTCCTTGATTTCAGCATTGGATCGGGAAGACAAGATCTCTATCAGACAGGCTTCATCAGTTCCAGCTCCCTGTTAGGAATTCAGAACAGTGAAAATTAGACAACTACATCCTCTGACCTTGTAGCAGCCAAAATCCATTTCATCTATTAGTATTTGTCTATTGAGCCTAATGCGAATTTTAATAAATATGCTTTATTCAAAATGAAAAGTAACCAAATGTTTAAAAAAAATACACAAACACAGAGAATTAACAGGGTTATAAATCAGCAGCTACCTTTATGGCACTGTTGAGCTCATAGGCGTCAAACTCTGCTGGGGTCTTCAAAGTGGCCATGACCAGCGTCCTAAAGTCTCCAGACAGTTCTGAATGCAGGTCCTTAATCAGATCCTGTAAATGGAAACATGTTTGGAATAACTCAAACCCATCGTCAACTGCTGCTGTAAAAAAGAAAAAAAATTCTACAAGTAGCACTGCAGCATATCTATAATGAGCCTTGAGAACATCTAATCCCCTGTCCATTTTCCTGGCAGGACAACCACCTGCTCCCTGTTTGTCATCATCGACAGCTGCAAGCCAAATCACACTGGACAATGTATGACTATATTTAGTTTTTGTTTAGTAAACCAAGTTTTTTTTAATGAATTAAAAAATAAGTACGAACAGGACAGTTACCTTTCCGTAAGAAGTTTTGTAGGCTCGGAGTAAAGGCACGCGCTGCTTGTTGGAGCGACTCCCCAGTAAGTCAATAATGGCCTGCTCATCAGTTCCTGGACAGACAGGCACAGTGTCGGATCACATATATAGAAAGATTAATTCATTTCTCGTGTTTATTGAATTTCATGTATCAATAAACATTTTGAATTTATACTTAAAAATAATCAATGATTACAGTGCAAAAGCTATGATCTGGGAAAAAAAATAAAGAAGTATAATTTAAAACACTCACCAAAGCCCTTCATGGCCTTCCTCAGGACCTCCACATCTTTAAGTGGGTCAGCTCCAGGAAAGTCTTTGATTGATCCCCTGAATCCTCTCTGACAATACAAACAATACAGCAAGTGTTATTCCAGCAGTGTTCATTCTGTTTTAAATGTTACACTGAACAAGTATATGGGTGTATGTATTTCATGGATCACTAGAGACAGGCATCGCTGGAAGACATATTTCTTTTAACCAACAAGGTGAAAAAGTGCTGCAGTATGATACTGTAGCAGTAAAGTACAACCTAGAATTTAAGGAAATCTGAATGCTGTGTGAAACTTCAACAAAACCAAATGTGCAAACTTGTTAATTGTTTTAAACTACAAAATATTTTCCAGATGGATGAATTCTGTTTGTTTTTATTTTACATAGCATCCCAAAGTTTTTTCAAACTTATTTTGTATATTGTATTATATTATATTAAATTATTTACATTGACAGGTGGAGCTATTGGCATGGTGCTTCCTCCATAAACAGGCATGGATGGATTTGGTGAAGGGACCTTTGGGTACCCTGGCATGGGTGCTGGCGCTCCTCCATAACCAGCCATTGGTGGGTTGGGTGACGGTGCTCGTCCATATCCAGCCATGGGTGGGTTGGGTGACGGTGCTCCTCCATATCCAGCCATGGGTGGGTTGGGTGATGGAGCACGTGGGTATCCAGAAATTTGCTGGCCAGGATAACCCATCCCTGGCCCTTGAGAATGGGCCATCCCTCCTGGCTGTGGGTACAGACCATATGACTGTTGGTCAGGGAAGGGGGCACCGTACCCGCCAGGCTGAGGGGCAGGTGGGTACCCCCCAGGGGCTTGGGCGAACATAGATTGGTTTGTAGTAAACCCCGTCATGCCTGAAGAGATCTGACTGGCCTGTGATTTGGAAAGATTGACATTCCATAATATCTGTACGGCTCTTTGAAGATTATTTGATGCAAAGCGCAAGTAACGGGTCACGCTTTTTTGGATTAGATTTAGATTTATTAATGGCATTGATCCATGTTGATCAAATTACTAATTAAATGTCCAAATTCCCAAGTAATTGCCCCTAAACTTTGAACTGATTTCAGTGTAGAAAGAATTTATGCAACGGAGGGAGGTTATTTTACATATTAACTATGAACTTTTATTGTCCTAAATGATATCAGTGCAAGTGTAATAATAATTATAATCACACCAGGAATCTTTTTTGCATTGTGTTCTTCAAAACCAAGGCCAATATCGGACGATATATCGGTCAGGCTCTACTTCTTTCTGTTATGATGTAGAAATTTCATCCAAAAAAGTGTGACCATGCTATATGTATAAAATGATGGAAATTAATACACAAATGAGAACAAGATATAGACACGACAGTGAAAAGTATACGGGGTGAAAAAGGTTGTAGGTCAACAGGTTTGAGATGCATGGATAAGAATGAAGTTTGTCTCATGCAAGAGATCTACAAAGAGAAACTGAGACGGATAACAGTTGAGAAATTGAAGAAGACTTGAGAAGACTTTATAAAGTCTTACCGTAATGTGAAAGGATGTAACAGTCCACGAAAGGCAATTTAATTAATTCTAACTGGAATATTCAACACAGTAGTCTGATGATTTTGCATTACACAATTAGAAAGAATTTTCTGGGTACAGGATTTTGTTAGGCTAGACTTACCATGCCAGTGTTGTATCCAGGGTTGGATAAATTGTCAAGACCAATTGAGGGATATCCACCGCTAGGGCCACCCCCCCAGCTGCCTGCAGAAAACAAACATAAAGCTGCGTAGAGATGCGGATGGTGCGTTGTGCTACTAAATGGCTGACAAAAACAAAAATATCTGATTGAAAAAGAAATGACCCTTCTGGAACTTCCTTTTCCTTGCTCTCTAACTAGTTAACAGGTAGGAGAAAGGGTACTGGACAGACAAAGGGAGTATTATGTGAAAGATGGACTCTCCTAGCAACAGCAGAGGTTTGTTTGTTTGTTTGTAAGGGAAAAAATTCCACTCTGTTACACAAAAAGTGTCATGTTCCCTGATGCCTGCAAATGGACTTACCCAATCTGAAATAGGCAACAATTGAAAGAATTGAATACATTTTAGTAAAACACTGTTTTGCCAATAAGATCTATGCACCATAACAACTCAATGAGGTGGTACATCAGTTTATTTCTTTTAATTTAAAAATCTGTTCTCTTGCCCTTTTGTGGTAACATATCACTCACTTTAGGGGAACAGTTTTGCATTTTGCAAAATATACTTTTTCACAGTCTTGCTTGGATTTTGACGGGACAACGATCTTTCAAAAGTCTGTATCATAAATATAAAAGCTAAGCTTGGCAGAGCATAAAGACTGGAAACATGGAAATAGCTAGCCTGGCTCTGTCCAAAAGTAAAAAAAGATTAGCTGTCAGCACTTTTAAAGATAACTAATTTAAAAATATAATTTGGATTGTTTAATCTGTACCACACAACCGTAAGTGTGGGTGTTATGATAAGATAAGATAACAAGAAGTCACTGTGCCAGGCCAATACACATTTCCACAAGAATGTCTCACTTTTACACTCAATGGAACCAATCTCCTCATCTAACTGACAGCAAGTGAGCAAATAGGCACACTTCCCAAATTGTGTCACTATCCTCGTACCTGGCATGACAGCTTACCTGGAGGTGGAGGAGAAAAAAACCACCCGCCTGCGGAGGATAGCCACCCGCCTGCGGAGGATAGCCACCCGCCTGCGGAGGGTAGCCTCCGGTCTGAGGAGGGTAAACTCCAGGCTGAGGTGGGTAAGCACCAGGTTGCTGAGCATAAGCCCCTGGCTGTGGCGGGTATCCGCCTGCCTGAGGGGGGTATCCAGGGTAGCTCATGGCTTTAAACATAAAACACAACTGTCAAACATAAACTATTACTAAAAAAGTAAGAATCAAAATTTGCAGCGACTTACACAAAAGCACAATCATAAAAATTATACACAGTGCTGCAGTGCATCTTCACCATACTTAGTTCCCGACATAGGAAGAGGAAAGCGGACAACCTACCCAGTAATAAATCTGCCCTTCCTCTCTTTCCCACAAGGAAGAATTCTTTTTAGACTAAGACAAACAATTACATATTTGAGAATGAGCATTTATACTATGTCTACATTGGAAATATGAAGATCTCTCAAACTACAAAGCTTAACTATTACATAAGCATAATATGCTAGCCTGCTTTATTGTTGATGTTTTTTAATTTGGGAGGTGCTTTTCAAACACTCTTCATATTCACCATAACCTTTTGGATTTAAAAAAAAACCCATCACTGCAATCTAATAGAGATTGGTGGCGTGGTGAGGAACATTATATTTTAGTTAAGTTTCGTAAGAAATGCCTAGTTTCCACTGACTTTAGTCAGTTAGACTTACATGGAGCAGTCTCCTGCGCTTTGCATTTTATCCATGTTGTGTTTGAATAAGAATGCAGAACAGGGAAGCTAAGGTGTGGTTTGTTTCTGGCCTACTTCTGGCCTACTTCAGGTTGGAGGCTACCCACAGTCAGGAAACAGGAAAACGGTTTTTTTCATCCTTCCCTGCTGCTAGATGCCTCCTAAAAGACTTAGTCAGAGGAGCTTGCGGGGTTTGTAATACAACCGTAATTAATGCTCAAATGCAAACAGACCACATCCCGCTGTTTTCACCCTTCAAATTGTGACTTGACACAGCCGCGATGTAAAGGTGCAGTAGCTAACAAACATTTGCACACTCTTATTTGCTTGGTGAGTAGGGGAGGCAATAGAGACATAAAATATATCCACTCAAGGTAAAAAGTACCAATGTGAAGTAACAGCAGAGTCCCATGTTTTTTTTTACAATCATTAACTGGTTCCAATACAGTGACCGCTTACCATTAGCTAACACCGAGGTGTGACAGGAACTACGTCGGTTAGTTCGCTCTCTATAAAATTAGGAAGACGACAAGTTTGCGCAAGTACACGACGTTAGTTAACATATCTTGGCTGGTCGGGTGTCACTAGCGTTTGTCAATATGCTTAACAAATTAGGTTATTAATGGCAAACATTTAATCAGTTGGCCCGTATTACGAAGAAATTTCTCCCTTCGAAAAGTGGATTAACGTTAGCCAATACTGCTTTGGGCTTCTACACGCTAAATTAGCGTTACTTCCGAGCTCAGTTTACGCGATGCGGCTGCATTACCGAGCGAACTATTTGTGCCACGACTTCGCCCGCCATTAAAACGAAGCCAACTTCTAACTACAAACGAGTCGTTTTGGAAAACCGCAGAAGTCCCTGGTAAAGGCTGGCAAGCTAACGGCAGCGTCGAGCTCATCGAGTAGCGACTCCAAAAATAGTCCACTCTCGTCCAAATATTACTTATTACTTTATTACCGTGTTGCTCAAAGGTCTTATCATTATTCTAGGTCGGTATATTTTGAGAGGCTCTTTGGCTTTAACACTTACTTCCGCTGTCACTCTCTTCCAAGAAACAGAATTTCTTTGACAGTCGCTGTCTTGACTATTTTAAGTGCAGTGGGTGGGACTCCTTCTGTCCATTTCGGGAACCCATCCCTCTATCGCTCCTTCGGCGCTTTCAAACCCGAGAGCGCCCAGCCAGCCCCTCAATGCATTACACCAAACAGCCTTGTACACAGATCGGAAATATGACCGGACAGACGTTACGTGACGAGATGACGCACAGATAGTTCCACGATGGGTGTGCTGGCCCCTCAAACCGGGTGTGTTTGCAGTTTTTACTAATCCTATTAGATTACGAAGTCTAGAAAGTCTATACTCTAATATGTATATTAGCCTTATATAAGCCTTTTTTCTATCATACTTTAGGCCTATAACATTATATCCTAATGTCAATCGAAGGACATGTAATTTAAAGTGGGTCTGTTGAAGAGAAAAATGTTTCTGTAAATAAAGGCTTGTGAAAGTGCTTTTTATTAAGTTTATTATTGTATTGGTTTTTATCAACGCGCCTTAGGCGTGCTTTCTATTGGGAAACCTTGGAGGAGATTTTGTGAATAATGCGACTGGGGTTGAAAGAATAGACAAAGTTGGCAGCTGAGATTGGGTCTTTCCAGAATTTCTAAGTCAAAAATGGGGACAGGGATCATTTCTGTGTAAAAATTTGTCCACAAACCCAAGATATGTAGCAGCGATGGCTATATTTTATGCATATTTTCGAATCGTGGGCTACTTCCGCGGCTGTCCTCATGGAGAGTGGGAGTTACGCAACTGTACTGGGTGTATGTGCGTGCGTGCGTGCGTGTGTGTGCGTGCATGTGCGTTCGTGCCTTTGAAAAAGGACATTCGCCACAAGAGGGAGCCATTTTGTAAGATTGGATGGACCTGGAGGACTTTGACATGCGCAACATTTAGTTCTCTTGAGAGGTCCGGGGCTGGTGTTAAGGTGTTGATTTTATTAATTGACTGATTTGATTGCTCGATCTTCTTTACTGTCTCACAAATGATCCAACTTTTTTTTTTCTTGCTCCATATATCACTGTTGCTACCGATTGCAGACCACTGCATGAACAGCACTTTGAATTTAATTGGCAAGTGTCGACAAATGGCGGGCCTAATAAGTTATCTAAGAAGCAGTACTCCGAGAAACCGGCTTTGGGGTCTTATTTACCAGCCGTATGCTCTGGCAGTCGAGAGTTCGAACGCGGAGACGAACCATTAGTCGCATGCGTTGGCTCATCCGGTAGGACCGTAATGGCCACACGGGCGAGACGCTGATTGGTCCGCGTCCCTCTGACGTAAGCTCGTCCTTATTACATATTCCAGCAGGCTCGCTCTGCTCCGCTGCAATAAAAGCAGATAGAGGAGCATGGAGAGCAGGACAAACGTTCACAAACTGACATGTTAGCGCAATGACTTTTGAGTAACACTTATCTGGGACGAGGCTCCCCGGCGTGAGGGGGACAGGGACCTTTACGGGAGGAAGAAAAAAGGAGGACTTGCTGTTCGCCGGGAACGACAAAGCAAATTAGTGTTTGAGAGCAGTCCGAGAGTCAGCGGTGGAAAATCCAGTCAAGCCATTTGAATTGAAAGATGAGCTTGTTGTCTGCCATAGACACGAGTGCCTCCGTGTACCAGCCCGCCCAACTTCTCAACTGGGTCTACCTTTCCCTGCAAGACCCCCACCAGACCAGCGCTTTTGACGCGTTCAGACCCGAACCCAACTCTTCCCACCCGGATCTCAGCTTCAGCAAGACTCCCGCAGCGGCGGACTTAAGCTCTTCCCTCAACTCCAACTATCTCAACAACTTCTTTCAGCTGCAGAGGAATGAGGTGAATGATGGCACACCGCACGCATGTCTGGCCTCTTTCAGCTTAGTGCACAAACAGAGATGATCAGTGGATTGTCTCACGTCTGTGCTACAAATGTTTTAGCTTGTACAGCATGTTTTTTTCCAATATGGACAGTATTGAACTTCAAGTAGGCCTAGTACATCAGCATTCTAGGGTAGTTGCCCATTTCTTTTTTGTAGACAAACATTGTCAAATATTATTAAGTATTTTCTTGATCCTACTTTACAGGCTTTAACACAAGAAGTATATTTGCTACTTTAAATTAAAAGGTACTGTACAATTTGAAACCAAAAGAAATACTGCAGGAATATAGTGTTCAGACAGGAGGCCAGTAGTCTTACTATCTCATTAATAAGACCTGAGTATTTATAGTCTAACTGCAGAAACATTTTTTTTTTGCAATAATAATAACAACAATGCCAATATGACTAATGCTGCTACTACTACTACTACTACTACTACTACTACTACGTCTACTATGTCTAATAATGATAATTTATTTCAGACAAGCCTAAGTAAGCAAGTCAAAATCAGTTGAACAGCCAAATAGCACCGCACTGTTTCTGTTATACAGACTTTAATTCCCTTTCCCTGTCACCACATTAAATAATCAGTATAATTCTGAAGAGTCAAGTTTAGAGGTGGAGTTGTTGAGCCGAACATATGTCTCAATCAGACAAATCTCGGATCAGAAAAGCGAAGAGGACACCGCTCGCCTCTGTCTGGACTGATTGGGCCACTGCAGCCTCCTGCTGAGGCCTGCTGTTGCTGACTTCTTCAAATAGACCTGGTTGTGCAAACAAAATCAATCCTTGTTTACATATTGACTATTTTTGTAGCACCATGTAATTTTAGGGACAAACATGCTGCTAATGTATGCCAGGGGGCAAAACCCGATACCGCAGGCCTGGCAGTGTGGAAAGGACCCCCACCACCACATCCCTTAACATCATCCACACACACACATTTATATAAATATACTAGTACGGCACACACAGAGAAATGATCACATGATGTTGGCTGAATGGTGGTTTTAAAGAGCATCCAGCAAGCTCTCCAGTGTGTCAATGTCATTACAGTTGAGTTTCTCAGCTCTATGTTACTATGACACTATATGATGGAAACTCTAGCAGTGGAGGGATGGCGTACGCGCCATCTAGAGCCGAGCCGGTGTCCATTATCATGGTGTAACCATAGAGGCCCTCTGAAGTCACTTAACGTGAAACAGTCCTCTGAAATTTGGGTGTGCATTTTATACATTACACGCAATTGTGTAATGCCCTTCAATCCACATGAGTATGAATTGTTTCAAACTGAGCACATACTGTCTGGAAGTGGTGTAAAAGGGTGGGGGGGCATTTTGCAACTCACTATACTGGTTAAGCAAAGTGAAATAAACCACTGCGGAGGTTTGATTATAACATGAGTCATGTGAAATGTGTTTTTTTTGCACTAAGTGATCACACACAGTGAAATAGCAATGTGTTCATGAATTTGCTGCTGGTTAGTAAGTCAAGTAGTCTTACCACAGTCTTGCCTGGGGACATATTTGCCTAAATATTTACTCTTCTAACAGCTCTGGGCTAATGTTACCCTATAGTAATGCTGTGGAATCTGTTCTACCTCAGATCAGCCACCTCTAAAGTTTCCACCGGACTCCAGAGCCAGTTAAAACAGTTTAAACACACCGCTGTGTGATTGGCCCCAACGCGACACCTCATCTCTGGACCTGTGAAAACCCTCACCGATCTGCTACAGTTGTCCACCTCACACCGTGGCTGGCGCTGACACCAGTTTAGCCCCTCGTTGTCTTGGCCGACACATGCACATCCATCTCCACAAACATGCATGCACAAACAGCCAGTATACAGCTCGCCTGCTCACTCACTCGCACCAAGGCACAAGATAAACAAACAGTCTCCCCCCACCATTAGCAGAAGTGTGTGAAATCAGTTTCTCTCAGCAGGAGGTCCTAGGCCAAACTAAAGAAATGGGAGGTACATCGATTGAGCAAAGTTTCCAGCTCTGTATTTGTTGAAATAATTTTACAATCTGCACTGAGAGTTTAGTTAAGTTAAGCACTGACATTTCCCCACTGAGCGGTAATACGAAGCGCAGAAACGGACGGAGCTGAAACATATGGCAGATGGAAAAAGTTGAGAGAAAGTGCAGAGACGAAATGCTTGATTTACAGTGACTACATGTAATAGATGGACATGATCCTTAAAGCTGGAGCTATTTAGCAGGACAGATAAAGATTTGGCTTTCACATTCAGTCAGACTGCCAAGTTTACAGTTTCTCTGCTGCATTAAGCATCAGTAGATCACTTTCTAAGTGCAAACCTTTGGGTTATTTTGAGTTTCATCAAGTGTGCAAGGGTGTGTTTTTGCTCAAGAATTGCACCTCAAACATTTGTTAACTGTTTAATGTAGCTATTAAATGTCAAGGCACAGGACTGGTAAGTTTGTTTATCACCTGGTGCACATGGGTTAATTACCTGACCGAGGATAATAATGCCTGCACTGAAATAAGCTTAATTTCACCTCGAGGTCAATTCCTGTCAGTGCTTTTGGGAATGCATTTGAGCAGAGGAAGGCATGAATGAAGAGGGGAAATAAGAGGCCGAAGGCGATAGTTGCACTGTTATTAATATTCAGGCGGCATCTAGCATGAATTCACTGGGCCTTGTGGCACGCAACACTGTTCTGCGGCTCAGAGTGGACTGCAAACACCGGCCATGGCTGGTTTATCACCAACGGTGCGTGGTGACATTGCTGATGTTCCGCAGGATGGCGAGGGAACATGCCTCCCGTCTTGTTTACAGTGAGTCATCCTCTGCGAAGTCCTTTCTGTCTCCCTGGACATGCTCAGTACTTTTCCAGCTCAAGAGCACAGCTGGGCTTCTCGCCAGATGTTCTGAATTTAATGAGAGAAATGATCATGGCAGGATTTTTTTTTTCTCTTTTTCCCTTTTTTATTTATCGCCACACAAAATAGAACAGAAAGCTCTCAGAGGAAACTGGGAACTAATCTAATTTTTATCACTGCAAGCCAGAAATGGAGAACTGTATGTGATTATATTGTATGTGATAATATTGTCAAGCATGCGCTGTCAACAAGTCCCTCCGTAGGGATGTCTGAGGGCTGGGAATTGAGTGTGCAGGCAAGATTGATGTTTATTTTATGTACAATTTATGATATTTGACACACATCTGGTCAAAAATCTGAACCATCCTATGTTGAAATTTACTCCTGTGCAATGTTTTCCTTATTTTGTAGGCCTTAAACAACAACGTGTACAAGAATGTGTCACCCTACGGCTCCTTGAACAACATTGTGGATGGACTCAACTCTTTGACGGACCATTTCTCAGACCTTTCCCTTTCTTCAGAGCCTAGAAAACCCAACAAAAGACCCCCACCCAACTACCTGTGCCACCTGTGTTTCAACAAGGGCCATTACATCAAAGACTGCCCTCAGGTGAGAGTTGTAACACACAGACTACATGGCCTGGTCTCCAGATGCCACAGCAGCTTTCCATTGTTTGCTTGCTAAAGTTTTGTGTTGTAGTAGTGTGGCAGGTGACAAAATACTTCATCATTCTCTTTTAATTTAGTTCATACAGCTCATTGATAGAACTAAAATCTGGGCTTGCCTCAGCCAGTGCCTGTCTCTCTGAATATTTCTCGCTTCTTTTGGCTCTGGTCTGACCTACTTGTTAAACAGGCTGGCCTCTGTCTTCCGTAGTCGTGTGTGTGTGTGAATGTGTGTATATGTGTGCTTGTGTGCATCTTAACGGCCACGGCATTACACAGCAAGGAGCCATCCACGCTAACTGTGATAAATAAAATTGTTCATGAAAGGCAAAACTGTCTGTCCTGTGTTGGTGAAAAAATGTGACCATGTACTGTGACAGCCATCCACTCTGACTTGTAACTAAAGATATATTAATAAAATGAGCTAATACCTAACTAATTAGGTGTCATCTCGTAAAATCTACACTGACGTTGGGAAACTCCCAGAGGTTTTTAGGTGGTAAACTATCCCTATCAATTTACTTTCAATGAGATCTGTGTCAAAATTGACTTTTTTTTTTTTTTTTTTTTTTTTTTTTTTTTTTTTTTTTTTTTTTTACTGCAATGTGATGCAACTTTGCGGCCACTCAGCATCTACATGTGTAAATGAGAAAAATCATGCAGGAGTTGCTGAGAGAGGAATGGACTTTGAAATTGCTGTGGTGGATCTGATATCATGGTGTTATATAGAAGCCTTGTAAACGGCATGGCTGGGACTGCTGCCTGGAAGTGATCTGATTTCATTGGGAACACAATGGCAATTTCCCCTGGAACTGAGGAATTTTTACACAGAGACGCCTTTTTTTGGTCTGTTGAACTGTTAAAATCTCCCTTATCGCTGAGTCTCTCTCCTTCGCCTCTCCCCTATTTCTTATTTCCCCTATCCCTGGGTGAGGTACAACAGCCTACAACCCCAAACCAAAGTTTCTTTTGCATGAAATGGTAACGAGGACCAGATGTTAGATTAAAATGTTTTGACTCACTTTCTGATATATGATGACTGGTCTCAGGAGGTCTGTGGAAAACCTGTGTATTCATGAAATATCATCTGGACAGCTACAAACTGTGGTGGAATTAGATTGACAACCCCAACGGGAATTTTGGTTTTGACATGTAACTTTTGCCTTCTTTTCACTTTGTTTTCAGTGATGCTGTGGCCACTGATGTGAGCTTTGATCAAAAGAAACAGATTATTATCGCAGATATACATTCAGTATTTTTGTTAGTTTCCTCAAAACAGATCCTCATCACTGCACAATTTTAAAATGAAAAGCTTCAAATGTTGCTTTGTTGAACAAAAACTCTTAGTGAAATCACTCATGCTATAGATATGCTGTAGATATATGGCCTTTCCCCCCCTTTATAAACTGGCCTTCTGTTTGTGCTGCATCACTTACACTATTAGCCTATCCCCTGTCACTGTCGCTGAGCTTCGCTTCACTAGCAGAAGGCCCAAACAACAGATGGGAAACATATCTTAGAGGATAAAAATGAGTTTTTAATGGGAAGCGTTTTCAGCAACCTGTTAGCCACACAGTATTCTGTGCTGTTTCAATCTGTCTCCCAAGCCTCAGCAGTTAATTGTATTCCCGTAGAGTTAATGGCATCCACTTGGGACAGGAATACAGATGAATATGTGCCTAATAATATTTTGTTTGCTAATAAAAACAGTGTGCCTATAAGCATGTCACTGTGGTCCAGCGTGGAGAATCACTCGCTGATGACATAGACAGTCTTTACTTCTTATGTGCTTTTTTTATTGGGCTGCTTTGAGCTTTAATTTCATATTTGAGCTTAGATATGGGTAGGTATACTTACATTTATTTTGGTTTAAAGCATAAGAATGGTGAAGCTCACACTACTCACAAGCGTTGTTTGTGTATCTAAAGCCTGGTATTGCTTAATGTAGACCTTTACTGTTGTCAAAAAGCTAACAAAAAGAGACAAGAAGCTTCACTGTATGATGTGTTTCTTCATTCAGATGAACATGGGCAAATCTGAGCCCATCCCAATCAGTCTTTCTACTAGATATACTTGTTTGTGTTTACCAAAATAGTAACTGCTGGGGGTTGCAATTATTTACAACTGTTTGAGGCTTACAAGTGCATTTTTTTGTGATTGAAATTAAACTTTTATATATTCTGTATTCATTACAAGTAAAGTGGAATATTTAAAGCCTTTTTTGTGTTAATTTAATCATGAGGCTAATACGTGTTAATTTTGTAATCACCTCTGACTGACTCTGGTTCATTTTTACAGAATGCATAAAAATGATACAGAATCAAATTAAACTGAAATTTTGTTGACAGAAGGCCATACCTTTTCTCTGCCAAACCTGTGGTTCAATTGTTTATGCATTACTTGAAATTTAAGCCTGTTGTTTTTTTGCTTCCAGCCTGTTAATATTGGAAACAGGCAGTGGAGACTCGTGGCTGTGCTGAGAGAATGGGTTTGCAGGGAACTCTTGCAATTGGAGTGAAAGCCACAGGCCTGTCAGCAGCTGCCCAGTGCTCCCTGTCATGGGGACAGAGGTGTTATGTAAACTGGCTTTTATTCAGAAAATGAGGTCGCTCCCCCAGTTATGAGCAGAATGCCCCTGCACTGCCACACTTTGGCCCCCTTCCACGATGTCTTCCACTTGCACTCATGATTTAGTTCTGTTCGGTGGACAAATCCTCTCAGTAGTTGCCCTCCACCACCACCACCTCTGATTTGTGGGATCAAAATGATGCACTTGTTATATCTCCCTGCATATAGATTAACTAATGGAAAATGTCTCATGCCAGAATGCAGACTTGTAAGTATGTGAGGGTGGCTGCAGCTGCTGTGTGTCTGTTTTGTGTGTCCGTGTGACTCTGAGCTGCAGTGGACTCCTAAGTTAGTTACCCATTCCTGATTGCAATCCCCTGGTTCAGTTCTTTGGAATTATGGTTTCCTGGATATGTTTTTCCTATTCTTCTAAGAAAATGTTTTAAAACTGGAACGACACTAAAATACATAATTATGAAAGCCTAAAAGCCAAGTAACTGACATGTCATTCTTCATTCTTCACTGCTTCAGCTTTTACCCTTTGCCTGTGTTTTTGCTTAAGTGCAACACTCAAAGTAAATAGTAAATAAAAGACATAATGAAGAATCTGTTCATCTTTTCATCAGAATAACCCAACAAGTGTCAGTTTATTTTCGCTCAGAAAATTGCTAAACCCTGAACGGAGCAAAAGGATGCATTGAAAATGGACTTTTTCCAATGTTGGCCTGCTTTAGACGAATCAAAAAAGTCCTGAAAGATCTGATGTGAAGAAAATCAAATCCATGGTAACTGTAACAGTGCCCACATATTTGTCACGAAAGCACATTTGCTTTCTTGCTAATCAGTTTCAGCATGTAGTCTTAAATTAAATGAACGGAAACATGAAAGCTTTCGATCTTTTCATGTAACTATTGGCTTTAATCAACTAAGAATATTTCCTGCCCTTTGCTGTAAGGGTTGTAGTAACAACAACATGATTTCTCTCATCATTTTTGAATCATGTGCATCGTGTAAATACTGCTGCAGAAGCATGTGATTGATGCACAGTCTTTTCATTTATCTTGGCCAGCTGTGACACAAATTAAATTAATTATACTGTACATTAAGGCAGTGACTTCGCTGGAATGATCTGAATGTAATCATCTGAAGCGTGAGTAAAGGCACAACAGCACAATTGATCACAAACACATGCAACTCATTGATCCACATATAGGGCCTTGTTTATTGCAACAGGATAATGTCCCTCTTGTTCAGCTAGTTATGCAATGTGTTCATACATGTGACATCAATTGCAGACTAGTTTTTCATTTAGCTTGAGACTTATCAAAATGTTTACAGCGACTTGGCATGGACTACCATGTGTCCCATGTGACACACTCGCTGATATGTTACTATACTGTGTTGAATGAATGAGGACAAGCGCCAGATGAACTTGTGTTTGAATGCACGTGCTAACAGTTCCTCTCATGCTGGGCCCTGTCAGTCAATGAAGCTGTGATCTGTGACCATATGCAAATTATTGTGATGGACCTCACACCTCGCTCAATGGTCATTTCATCAGCAGTGCATCCTTTGTGACAAATGGTCACCATAAGCTCCCACAACTGTGTCAGCCGTGAAAACAGAAGCGAGCTGTGAGGTGAGGGGCTCTTCACACCAGAGGCAAATCACACTTAATGTGGGACAACCAAAATGTGTGCTTTTCCTTTGGTGTCGCGCTTGCAGCCCATTCTGTCCTGACGACATGTATCGCCTATGTTTGGTCAAATGCAGCGGTCCTTCTCTGAATTGCTTTGCAGTCCTACTGAGTTTATTACACATCCATTTGGTTTTATTGCTTGTTTGTTGTTGGAACAGGCGATCAGGGAGTTATGTGTCAAATACCTATTTCGAGTGTACAATTTAGCAGTGTTACAGCTCGGCAGAACACTGGCTATGTGCTTCACTCGTGGGAAACAATTTTAGACATGTGTGGGCACACCCAGTTTCCTGCTGTGTGTATTAAAGTCATAATTGAATCAGGTCAAAGCCCGTAGATGAATTCCACCTTTTTAGTCGTCACTTTCTCTACCTTTCCTCTATCAGACTTGTTATCAAGATTTATAGGGGTGATACAGCAGAGTAAACATCAGTTTTTGCTCTTTTAAGCGACATTTGGGAGCAAGAAAATTCGACATATTAATTATTTTTATTAAATAAAAAAATGCCAGCAAGGCGACCACATTTACATCTGGACAGAAATGGGGGGTGGGGGTTGATGGTAAACTGTTTTATTCAAATCAAGAGTTACATAAACACATTAGGAAAATATTCATTATTATTTTAAAATATGAATCAGGCTGTATTTTAAGCAGGATAAAAAGCAACAAATAATGCTTATTTTCATTGTTTCGACATATTTTTATTGTGAATGTTTGGTTGTAATTTATACTAGATTTATAGTACTTTTGTTATTACTTATCTTGGAAACATGCTGCTAAACTAAAATAGCTAAATGTTTAGTAAAACTCTTTAGCCCTTCGTTTGCAGATAATTCAGTAGTTGAGCAGATAATGTGGGTTTAATGTAGCTGGAAATGAGAGCTGCCCCCTGGAGGCTAATGTTCCCAGGAGAAGAGAGGACCTACATCTGCCCTTTAGACTCTAATCTCTATTTAACCAACCTCCTGCCTTGACTTAAATCATGTATTGACTTTACTCTGCCCCAACTGTGTTCTGTCTTCTTATCTTTGTTTCATTTTCTCTCACTTTATGCATCCCGCCGTCTGTTATCCCTATAAACAGTCTCTCAGCACCCCAGTCACACTTCAACATTTGTCATGAGAGAAGGCTTCACATTTTACCCCCTGGGATCCCTGTAGCCTTGGGCCACTTCTGACACGGTTGCAGTTATTTGCTGTGGCAGGCAAGCAGTTTGGACGTGTCACCGTGATGGCATGGAGCACTATTGAGTTTATCTGTGTCAGGCGCAGAGAGGCCTGAGAAGAGAGCTGAGAGACTGCAAGACGATGAAATGGGAGTTAGGACACTTCCCCTGCAAGGAAATCAAAGTTAAAAGGAAGATAAAAGTATGGTTTCCTGCCAGCTGGTTTGTGTTCTGTACTGAAATCCCATTCTTCCTCTCAGATTTTGCTGAGACAACAATCGCACCACTTCCTGTTTTGGTAACCATGACACTTCTAACCCCATCTCTGGGAGGAGGGCACTGTTACATTTACCACGGTCAGGTAATCTTACAGCTGCATGTCGGCTCAGTGCTAAAATACTGCATCATCGCTTCTGTGAAGATGAAATAAAGGCCTGACATCTACTGACTCAGGGTCAGCTTCTTCTAAATTAAAAGTCACAGTTTTTCTAGGTAGGAGTAAGGTGGCAGTAAGTTTATTTGTTTTTCTAGATGGTTCTATTAGCTTATGTTAAAAAGAACTTTATGTAAGTTTACTCAGTGAATCTTCTCTGAATCAACAAAGCTTGCACTGTAGAATGAGGTCTGGAGTCAATAAGCTAAATAAACAATACTGTGACATTCTCGAAGCTTTATGTAAGCTTGTGTTTGCGGCCTGAGAGAAACCAGGTCATCGCTCATTTTAGAGTGTAGTCTCCTTGTGTTCTACCTCTTTTATTTTCTGTATGTCTCCGCTACCTTAGCATAGATGCCTTTTAAAATGTCACTGCTAATTAAAATCCGGCTTCTGCAAACATCTACATCATGTCAGTGTGTTGTTAGAAAATTGATCACACTAAAGGATGATGGCAGCCACAGCAGCAGTCATTTATACAGTAACAACACTTGGGCTCGTGCTCTCTGCACGGTTACAGTGTTATGGGGGTCAGCAGCCATACACTGAGGCCTCAGGAACTAGAACAGGATGGTTCGCCTTTCACTGAGGCAGGAGGGAGGGATCAGAGGGTCAGAGGTCACATTTTCACCACAGCATGGTGTCCTGTTAGCAGACCAGAGCCAAAGAGTTCTATTGGTTCATACGGAATGTTCCAAAATGTGAACTCCCCTGATAAACCACATATTGTTGGATCTCTATCGCCCATCCACTATATGGCATTTACAGTATTTATGTCCATAATATACAGGATGCAATAATTCCCTACTCCTGTTTCTTCACCCTTTTGTACAGCCATTTCTCCATTACTATGAGTCTAATCTACACCAAACAAATGAGATACTTTCATGGTGACACCCTCATGTGTCTCTTCCTGTACCGCTGACTTTGCCGCAGCTTCAGTTTCTAGTCAACTCTGTTGACTAGTTTGTCAAAGATTTTAGATCATTGCAACTAGAGATTCAGTGCTTAGTTCACTCATCATTTAGTTGATTGACAGAAAATGAATGAGCAACTGTTGTCAGAGTTAATTGTCAGGTTTTCATATCATCAGTGATCAGTACTAAATTGCACTCCTCTGGGGTTTGAAGGAGCAGTTTGCATCATGTTGAGTCTTATTCCTTAGTCATCACATATTGACATTCTATATACTTCGGGGTTGCCTACCAAGCCATAATATCGAATGTCTTATTTATGTCTTTATATTATTCTCAATGCGCTGACATTTACAATAACATTGTCTCTCTTAAGCCTCATTGGGGAGCTGAGGAAGGTCGAGGGCGATAGGGCTTCAGAACGGAGTCCCACCCTCCACCCCACCATCAGACTGGCAGGTTTCGAGCTTATCTCCTCAGGCTGATCAGTAGGCGCCTGAACTAATTGTTTTTCACAGCAGCACCAATTCTTGTCACACATGAACAACAGCGATGCTTCCACGATAGGGGACGGACGGACAGAGAGGTCGGACAGGCAGACCGACTGTGAGGCTGCGGGTGCTGGCACACAGGATTGGACTTGATGTCAAGAGATCAGGGACTGACACTGCTGGCTTTGTGTTATGCTTGAATGAGCACCTTAGGGAGAGACTGCGGTTCTGAATGGGCACTATTGGGGAAAACCCAAGTGGTGGGAATGGAGGCTGGTAATTAAGGCGGTCATTGTGTGTCTGTAGGATCTGTTAGACGGAGAGGTCAGGAAGGCAGCCCTGTATTGTTCCCTCAGCAGGGCCCTCACTGCATCCCAGCGTGTGTCAGACTCAAGTATGTTTGGGACTTGCAGAGAAAAAGAAATTAATTAGCACAAACCGCATATGCGGTCCTGTATAGTCTGTTTGTGTATATATAAACACGTTGACTATAGGGGCCTCTTCTGTGGTTTCAATTTTGCAACAGGTTTTGTTTTTTTTTTTTCTCATTTTGTTGAAGCATCTTGTATTCATTCTGTGGCAGGCTGCAAGAGGACCATGTTAGCTAAAGATTAAGACACGGATGTGGTCAATATGTGATGCCACAGGGGTGTGAGTCCGAATCATTACATGGCATTGGCGATGTGAGAATTTGATTTATTTTGCCTAAGTCAGAATCAATGAATGGAGATTAAAAAAAAACAGTGATAATTAGAAAGCAGAGAGGAAAACCGCCCACAAAGGGCTTATTCGTTACCTCTTTCAGATAATAAGAAACACTACTCTCACAATGTCAAACATACATGTAGATTATGTAAAAGGAGGGGGTTTAACCTGCTTTTTTGACCTTTTTAAGATCTTGGTATCCCTTGGTGAGAATCGACCTCTGCATGTAAGATTTCTGGGGATGATAAGATAATCACAGTTGTATAACATGAAAATATATGATTGTAAAAGAATCAACACTAACAGCCCTATAAGCCCTCTCTTTTTCCATCTGTCTTGCTCTTCACTGTCAAACAACAAATTAAAAAAAACCTGACATAAATAAACCTTTAGTTGCCTATTTTACTTGCTGTAACCTAGCACTATGAAGACTATCTATAGAGTGCTGGTACTATGAAAAGTCACATATATATGAAAGTTAATTACAGTATATCTTTTGTGTTAGGTGTAAATCATTTAAAACTAACCCATTACACAAAGAAATAATTTATTTCTTTGATTTCACAATTCATTTCTGTTTATTCAGATACAGAGGTTATTAAGACTCTGCTTGTTCAGAAAAAAAATGTTCAAGCCTGATTGTTGTCTTGTTTTACTAAACATGGTCATTGCTCTGGTCATTTTAAAGTTGAAATAGATTTTTATATACTAGCTTCTCCTTTAGGCTTTTTCTGTTCCTCCTCTCTTTCGTGTGCATTTCCCTGCAGTTTGTCGGGAAGTTTCTGGCAGGGATGAAGACTGGGGGGAGGTGCATCATGGGAATGTTTTTACTGGGCGACCTCTGATCTTCCTTCCAGTTGCAGCTAAGGCTCTGAAGACCCTGTGCTTGTCTCTGCTCTAACACTCAGCCAGTTAGGTTAGC
>KV751325.1:10285990-10299548 GCA_001698575.1 Mola mola
ACCTGGTCTGTCCGGCTTTTTCCCCCGCCACCTGATCCAACTCACCACCAGGTGGTGATCAGTTGACAGCTCTGCTCCTCTCTTTACCTCCTCTCTTTTTTAGTGTCCAGCACATACAGTCGCAGATCAGATGATATGACGACAAAGTCAATCATTGACTGTCGACCTAGGGTGTCCTGGTGCCAAGTGCACTTATGGACACTCTTATGGTTGAACATGGTGTTAGTTATGGACAAACTGTGACTAGCACAGAAATCCAATAACTGAACACCACTCAGGTTCAGATCGGGCAGTCCGTCATTGCCCACATGAGCGTTGATGTCTCCCAGTAGGACGATGGAGTCCCCAGTAGGGGGACTCTCCAGTACCTTTTCCAAGGACTCCAAAAAGGGTGGGTACTCTGAACTGCTATTTGGCGCATAGGCACAAACCACAGTCAGGTCCCGTTCCCCAACCCGAAGGCGCAGGGAAGCAACCCTTTCGTCCACGGGGGTAAACTCCAACACATTGGCTGAGAGCCGGGGAGCTATTAATAAGCCCACGCCTGCTCTCCGCCTCCCACCTGGGACAACTCCAGCATAGAACAAAGTCCAACCCCTCTCAAGAAGACTGGTTCCAGAATCCGAACTGTGCGTTGAGGTTAGGCCGACTATATCTAGCTGGTATCTCTCAACCTCTCGCACAAGTTCAGGTTCCTTCCCCATCAGAGAGGTAACATTCCATGTTCCAATAGCCAGCTTCAGGAACCGGGGATCGGACCGCCAAGGCCCCTGCCTTTGACTGCCACCCGATCCACATACCATCGGACCTCTATGGCTCCTCCTGTGGGTGGTGGGCCCACATGAGGACGGACCCATGTCTCCTTTTTGGGCTGAGCCCGACCGGACCCCGTGGAAAAAGGCCCGGCCACCAGGCGCTCGCCTACGGACCCCTTTCCCAGGCCTGGCTCCAGGGCGGGGTCCCGGTATCCCTCCGGGCAGGGTATACAAGTCCTTGTTCATTAGTTTTCCTAATGTATCTTAGTTTAATGGATGACAGATTATATGACACATTATATTTTACACAATATGCGTTTCTTTTTTATTTTTTTGGTTGAGAACTCTGTTTGGCATTATCACTGTTTTTTCAAGCAAATACGCTATAATTTGTGACACTTGCTTGAAGGTTTTTGGATTTCTAATTTGTGTTACATGAGCACATTAAGATAATGTTACCAAGCCTAATGGTAAATTTGGCAATATTCTGAGTTGTTCATGATAAATATTTTATTGCTTTAACGAGAAAATGGTTGTCAGATTAATTGTTAATGAAAGCAGGTTTTGTTGTCTGTGTGTCAACTGTGATCTGCATCTAAAACAAGTAGTGTGTGCAGTGATTTTAGGTCGAAAACCTTCACAGGTAATATTTAATTGTCATTGTATGAAATCTTAACTGTCCAATTTATGACTCTGGTTTTATACTGTCTGTATCGAGCTAAAAAAAAAAATGCTCATACTTAAGTTGTCTGTAGGATAAATGCAAGTATACCATACTGTTGTTTGTATGCGCAAACCCAGGAGTGTGTGTTTGGGGTTATATGAAGTGCATGATTGTGTAATACTGTGGTTTATATTTAGAGACAACTGTACAAGATAAGAATGCTTATGTCAGCAGTTCTAGACGTGGCGCTCTAAGGCAACAGAAGGAATATGAGTCACTTGTACCTCACACAGGCTCCGCCCTCTACAGGACACTTTAAGAAATGGTCTCCCGCAAGAATCACATGTTTCCCACTGAAATTTGCATGAATGTAGCGGGCCATCAGGAAGAGCCTACTTGAATCCCTGGAAGCCCTCAACTATAAATCTTATCATCAGTGAACAGTGACTTTTCTTGCTTTTTTTATTAAGGTATGTGTGTCTGGGCTGCCTTCGCCTTATTGCCAGGGTTTTCCCCTGCCCTGGTGATAACTTCACACCTTTCCATCACCTCTGCTGAGATGAGAGTGTCATTGTTGGTCTTGGTGACCTCACATTCTTGCAGGAGAGCCAAACAGTAAATCTTCATGCCATGGCTCTCCCCTGCTGATAACCGTAGCAAAGATGGCGAAGATGGGATCCACTGTTGTCTGCTTCAAGGCAGAGGGGTTGGGATTCCAGTGCTGATGTGAGCAGAATAGTCTGGACCACCTGGCATGCACAGCCGGGTCAGGTTGTCCTTTCTGTACTGTTCATTGGACAGCAGGTTGCCTTATACTGCCACAGCAGTGTACGCAGCAGCCATTTACTCCTGCCACTAGGAGCTTGGCAGCAGCCCTATCTTTAGCCACCCTCTGGTGAAGCAGCTTTTGCAGGGGTTTAAGAGACAACGCATGTCTCCTTGCCTCAGTGGGACCTGCCGTAGGTGTCTGACCCTGGTGACAGATCCCTATAGGCCTCCTATCCACGGGCTTTGTCATTTGTGAGAGCTTTGCTGCTTGTGCTGACCTCAGCTAGGAGAGTTTTTGAACTTACTGCTGCTGCCTGCTACATTCGGGTGACCACAAACTGAACCTGATCTTTGTTCCTAAGAACTTCGGGAGCTCCTTTAGGTCTAGATTTATACAGATATACAGTGTTTTGTCCTCCTTCCCGGGCTGAGGACGGGGAGGTGAAACTGCATCAGTTTTTCCCATTTTGTGTGATGGCCTCCTATATTGAGCGCACATCTCATATACTGATATACTGGGCAGTTGTTCATCTATTTGAAGGGCAAAAGGTCCTGCTCAAAAAACACTTTGCTAGGTGATTGTGTGAACGTATAATTCAGGCCTATGGGATGTGGGATGCGACCTCTGCTGGTGCATGTACACTCTACATGAGGTGTTGTATCGTCAATTGACATATTTGGCTCTTTCTTTTGGTCAGTGCCTGTTGATGTGTGATAAGATTAGTTTTTATTGCACCTAACTGCCCCCCTTATTTCTAGATGTAGTGCAAGTACACGTTTTCATGTTAGGCTAACATGTATATTACCCTGGGGCGGGGTGGAAGGCTGGGTCTGTTCTATCTTGAATTGGGGAATTAGATAAGCTGTTGTGGCTCCTTCGTAGTGTATCGCAGCAGGAGCCTCATCTCATTTTTTCGGCTCCTCCCACTGTCACAGTCCCGTAGAGGGAGGACCCTGGTAGCCATCTGGGCAGGATAGTCAGCAGCAGTTTCACGTTCTTCTATATGGCGTCCATGTTTTGTAGTGGTCTTGTCCTGATTGCGTTATATTCATCTAAGATTCAGTGGGCAAATACAGGATCTTGATTGGAGAACAAGGGTTGCATTATAATCGCCTTTACAAGCTACACTCTTTGCCATTGCGGCCTACAATAAATCAGCATTTTTTGAACATTTAACTAAATGTGTAAAAGCAACATTTACACATCATGTTGAGTTAAACTGAGAATACTGTGAGCCTGATTACGCAAAACGAAAACCACCTCCATGGTGGAAATATTCATATTTATAATATGTTGGAAGCACGACTGCAAGGTGCTGCTGTCATTTGTGGAGTAAATTTACAAGCATCAAATCCACTTAAGTGTGAGGCTCAGTGTTTAAAGGCTCCACGAAACATGTTTTTTGGCTGACACTGTACTAAAAACAACCCAACGACATGATTAATAGTTATACTGTTACAGAAACGCTGCTATGAAATGTTGAGGAAATATTTCCCCACCTTGTCTCAGAGATGGATCAGGCATTATTGATGCTTTGATCTTTTTTGATGTTTCACAGAGCAGAGCCGGTTCTCCAAGTTCAAACCACATCTAGGTTTGTGCATTTCTCCGCTCTCAGAAATCACCAGACCGCTACGGTTAGCATGCTAACTGAAACCACATTAAAGCAATTAGAAGTCTTATCAGGAATGCTATGGTTAATGAGCAAACTAAACAAAAGCTCTAAAAGCCTCAAAGCTAACATTGTGGACTGAACTCCATCCGCTGTATCTGAAAATCTATCTGTTTCTGAACTGCAGCCAAACCAAATACAGATCCTGAGATCAAGACATGAGAGTAGACGCAGATCTGCACACGGACACACTTGTGTGTGCGCTCACGCGCACACAGAAATGCAATACACATGGGCTTCGGGGCCAGTTTGGTGTTCATGCATTGCTTTGTGAGTGATGTCCTGGGGGATGCGGAGAGGCAGAGCAGGGCCTGAGCTCCTCCGCTGCTCCTTTGTTTACCCTGATGGTTTCCAGATGCTAGCGAGTGATCGGAGCGCTGCGGAACACTGGGGAAGCCGCCCAGCAGTTTGGGTCTTGAGCCAGCGAGCCAAGATTAAGGTAGCTCTATCTGGCATACTTGGAAAAAAACAAAACATGGTTTTACTTTTCAATTATTGCAATTGTTTCCAAAGGGGAAGGGAGTTTGATAAATGAGTCAATTAAATTCTTCTTCTTATGATGACTTTGCACAAGGCGTTCTTACATATAAAATGGTCAGTAACATTGTCCTCATTAGTTTGGGCAACACATGCAATGCACTGTGACTCCTGTGTTCAGTAAGTGTAATTATTAGTCATAAAATGAAGCTTTGGTTTAATTGCATCTGACTGCATTTAAGGTGTTTGTTTTAGTCAGTAATTTCACTGTATGTTTCTTTAAACAGGCTCCAGCTCCTGGCAGCATATTGTCTTTCTATTCTGTGCAGCTCTGTTTGGAGGAATTTTTTTTTATAAAATGAGGTGCATTATGCCCAAGTCGGGGTAAATTTATCACTTAAAGAGCACACCTGTTCTTTCCATCACTTTTGGCCTCAGCCACTTTTCTTTACAGGCATTAGCAGGAGACAGCTGCACCAGCAAAGGAGCCATCCACAGAGAGAGAGAGAGAGGTGAGAAAGATGGCAGCGAAAGAGAAAGACGTGCAGAAAACAGTGGCTGTATTTAGAGTTTGTAGTGCATGGTGGGATTGATAAATAGTCCACATAATGCACCTGGCTGAGGTCCTGGCAGGAGGTTGAGGCTGCTTAGTCCAGCAGCGGAAACAGCCCCAAAAAACCCCAAAAAAACGCTTGTTCTGTGTGCGGTGACACAGCTGAGGTGGTGACAGTGACATTCTTGTGAGAGACTAGAAGCAGTGGACATCTGCACGCCCTCCCTTTCGCTCTCAGTTCTGATTAACAGGCAAAGGACTGCATCTACAGATTGTGACCCTTTAGTCGCTGTGATGTCAGATAATGCAAGTAGTGATGGTCAAGGACATGGCGATTTAAAAGTTTTGACAAAATTAAACAACTACTGGTAAAGAAAAGAGCCAAAGAGTGCTGCTTTCTTTTCTTCATTCTTTTTCTGTGTGCCATGTGGATAATACCACATATAATAATGTAACATGTCAAACAATGTGCTTTTCTGCATATTTTTTCGCCACATTTCTCATCAGGATTGCTTTTATGTGGTCAACCCAAACCCATATGTGCACCCAGTGTTGTCATGTAAGAATTATTTGTACAAATGACCCAGCAAACATTTCTGCTCCTTCTGGTGTAGTCTGACCGACAGCTTCGGGGTATTCCTTTTACAGTAAACCTCTCTGCTGAATCAGAGGCTGATTACTCAATGACCTGTCTGGGACTCAGTGATCATGTGGTGATGGGAACATAAAAACTTGCTGGAGAACCTCACATCATTATAAACAACATCAAGCCTATGTACCCTCATCATCTCGTTTCAGATTTGGCTCATTGTTGGTTTTCCAACCAAACCCCTTGTTTTCTCCTAGAAGTGGACAAACCCGAAAGACGGATTGCATTTGCATAAAAATATTTGTTGTCTTTGGACCAGCTTGTGGGCAATATACGGAGGCCATTTCAACTATGTGTCTCCTCTAATGTGTCGAAATTCCAATCCACAACCTTGAAAGCAGTGTTCTTTGTGAGCGATACCTATTAAATTTGTTTTGGAAAGGGCGTCTGATATGAGAACCAAGGTTAACTTATCCTGCTGCTGGAGACAGAAGATTATTAAGAGTTCAGGTTTTTTTGGGGGTGAGTGTCTGAAAGTATAACATTTGGTGCCAGTCATTATTCTGAGTGTAGAATGTAAGATCAACACAATTGCAAGATCATCTTAAGGCCCCAGACAGTGGTCTGGACCACGCTGTCTCAGCGGTCAGTACTACTCTTTTTCTTAATGATTTATGCTGGAGCAGTATTTCAGAAGATGTGGCAGAAATTATATTCAAACTGTGTGTCCAGAGGCAGATGCTTTGGCTGCATACTTTGCAATCGGTTTTGTGGTGTTAACCAAAGTACCCTGAAATTTAAAGACATCACAGTGGGTGCCGTCTAGACTCAAAAACGCATTCACTAATCCAGCCATCTACCTGTAATAGTGCACATGTTTTAAATACCTAATTTGATTGTTCAACATGTGTGTCTTCAAAATCGACCCCCCCAGAGAAACGCCTGCATTCCTCCACATGATAAGGCGTCCAATCCGCTCTAGACGTGGCCAGAGCTACAGCGGTTAGTTAACGCTGATCTATCCCCTCTCTGTCTCTGTAATGTATGGCCTAATTGAAAGCAGAGCAGTAATTTTACGATGACTCTGAGTGTTTCTGGCCCCTATGGAGGCCATCTGCTTTGGATTTAGATTTCCTCCTCCTCTCTCCTTCGCTCAGTTTCTCCTTCCCTTTCACCACCCTCCTGAGAGGGACTGAGTCTCTCCAGTCTGCTCCAGCGACTGCGGGGCCTGTGGGTGCTTGTCCACTTTTCTTTGTCTCCTTGTGTTTTTGTGATTCACGAGCAGCATGCTTTTAATCATGCATCAGTTCCTTTGCAATCCTAATGGGCATTCTCCTGTCTCACTTTTTTTTTTTTTATCCCTGCTTTTGCATTACTGTCTTTTGAACAGCTCTGTTTATTCTATTTAATGCAGTTTGTGAGCTCATTAATCCTGTGATGTAAGCTAAAGAATGATACGTGTCCTTTCAGCAGGGTTCAACGTTTGAGTGGGAGTAATACAGGAAATGGTGTGCTGAGACTTTCCAGTTGTGTCTCAAGAGTCTATGAAAACCTGTGGCTGTGGAATTGTTGTGTGTGTGTGTGTGGACGTTTTCGAGGAAAGAGTCATTGTGTGTGGTCATGTTTTTCGTAGTAATCAGTGTCTGCGTGTATCATGTGTGTATTTGCTTCATTGAACAGTTCACTGACCATTGGTGAGTGAATGCGTATTTGATATTATGAGTCCCTGCTGTGATCTGAGCCTAAGGAGGATGTGGTCAACTAGTTGCGGTTATGGAGCTACACTGTCTTTTCTGTGGACACTGTCTCACATAAACATAAACTGACCCTTATCTCAACACGTGGGGCTCGAGGCTCAGGGATATAAACAAACAGCGGCTCGGAGCAGGCCAGCCCTGTCAAAGTGACACGACAAACACTGCTCGCCTCCTCCTGTCACCAACGCCATCGCCTCATTTGTTGTTTCCACTTTGCAGACATGCTGAACGCTTCAGAAAAAAAAAAAAAAAAAAAAAAAAAAAAAAAAAAAAAAAAAAAAAAAAAAAAGACTAAAAAGGAAAAAAAAAAAAAAAAAAAAAAAAAAAAAAGAAAGAGAAAAAAAAAAACATCCTTGTGCGCATGCTCATCTCCTGAGTGATGTGTGGTGCGATGGCAAAGTCCCATTACTCGTTGTGCTTTGTGTATTGTGAGTGGTTTGCAAATGTCGCTTTAAAGGCAGCAAAGCGTGGTTGGGTTTTTTTTTTGTGGAAATCAAGCCTCACTTAAACATTTACACAGTCTTTCTTGTGTTTACATCTGAGGTTTGTTAGGTCTGTAATCCCACTGCACCCATGTACATGGAGATGGGCCCTGTATATATGCTGTATGCTGCAGTGAGCCTAACAGCCTTGTTTCTCAGCCTGCACCAGCTGCCAGCGCTAGCACAGCAGTCCAGATGTTACTGTGACATTTGTTCCCATGTTGTGCGTGTCCATTGGAATGTGCAATACCAAGTGTGGCCGTAAAGTTTATGACTTCCAAAGCTCACTTTTCATCTAAGACCTCCATGAGAGCCAACGTGTTGTAATGGCCTGACCCCAATGTAAGGATCAGATTTATAACTCCATATGTCCAAATGACTTCTGGCCTACTTTGCAGTTGTGAGTGCTAAATTTGGTGATAAACTAGTGCATCTCAAAAAATAACAATAGCGTGATATATTTAATCAGTTATATAAGAAAGCGAACATTTAGTATATTCTAGGCTAGACATAAACAAACATTTTAATATTTTAATTTGTTATTAGGAATTATAGTTTAAAATATAAGAAACACAACTATATAAATGATATTCATAAAAATGTAAATAGATAAAGGCTCCAATTATTTCACTTTGCTTAATAAATAGAAAATAAAATGTTTGATTTGCAGGGGAAAAAAAAGTACTTTTCCACAATCCTCTACTTTTTTTAAGGTGCACTACTAGAATACAGATAGAATCTGTTCGTTTATTCAGTGCTTTTCCACTTGTAGGTCCAACTTAAAAGTCCAAATTAATATTTGATACTATTCAGAAAAACACATTTTTTTACAGTTGTTCATAAATCTGTATGTTACTATCATAGAAGACAAAGAAAATCTTAAGATCCTTAAACTTGAAAAAAAATCCAAACATTTATCATTTCAAATGAAACTATTTATGAACATTAATATTTACACCTTTCTTGTCTTTTAAAATTGCATTAACCTCTTTAAAAACACACTGGGCAACTTAATTTTCAGTATTCCTTGTACATTTTCATCTGGATTCGACAGAGAATCCATTTGTGTGTGTGTGTGTGTTTGGAGCATCTCCAAACTGATTGCAAAGTGTGGTTGTATTGGATCCGAGAGCACTCAGATGTAGACGGAGCGCGATGTGCAGCCAAAGGCCAGAGCCAGACCCTGGAAACAGCATGGAGCAGGAGAGGAATAGTCATGAGAAGGACAAGTGCTGTTTCTGTCCTGCTGAGTCCTGGCTGTAGAATCATGAAGATTTTTTTTTTTTTTTTTTTTAAACATTCAAAAAAACAGCCAGAATGGGAAATATGTTGACATTTTTTGAAAGAATTACAACTGTTAAGGTTAGACCTCCTGGGTCTGACAGCAGGCACACTCACAGTACTTTATTTGTAAGCTTCAAGATAGATTTACTGGATAGAGTAACTATAGTCTTGCTGTAGCAGAAACCTAGAAAACGCTGTATTTTCCATTCTTTTGGCTGCATCTAAAATTGAAAAATGGCAGCATGTTTGTAGCTGCATGACATTAACTAGATCATTTGCAGGAGAGCATCCAAACAAAATGTTGCCATGGTTATAGCTTTAAGATCACCCACTGATTGCATCAAGACACCGCTGTCAGAGTGTGCAGTGCTACAGGCCAGCAGAAGTCAAATTTTCCAGTCTGCGTGCTGTCACAGTGGGAGATGCGAGGCGGACAGCGAGGTTGAGGTCATGTTGTTAAGGGCCCAGATTGAAGCACAGGCAGTCATAGCTCGGCTTGGCCTGCCAGTGCTGATGCAAACTGCTGACGTCTGTTAAGGCAGCACCAGATGCAGCTGATTACTGTTCCCATTAGTCACACATGGGCTCAGGATACAGATTGTACCCTTCCTTCCACCACCTCGTACCCCCTTCATCCATCTGCAGCCAATGCCAAAGTGATTGTGCAAACAGTCTGGCAGGGAATTCAGGAGAGTACAAAACTTTCTAAACCTAAGGGGTTGCAGGCCGTGCATTAAATTGATTTCTGTTGTATCAGATTTGCATCAGTGCATGAAAGCAACTTGGGATAATTCCTCGAAACTCCATTTAAAATGTTTATCTTTGCAATGGAAAGAATTGTTTCTGTTTACCAGAATACCTCAAGGCTGCTAATGATTGTCAAATGGAAGATGATTTTTCAGTTACTTGAAAAGATGCTTCATATCAGTAATGACAAGGTCTAATAAACTGACTAATAAGTGTGCGATTTGTTTATCTTGGCAAGATAGAGGACAGTGTATAATTTATACTTTTGATGACAATAGCAGTATTTATTGTGACATGCTTTTCGTGGAAAAATCTTTTCCCCGTGTTGTTATAATGTCCTAAATAAAGCCCCCAAAATGAAGTGAAGCAGCTCCTCCCCCCCAATTTTTTTGTCCTGGGGTTTCTGCATTTTCACAGCTGACTGACTGCCTTTACTCACCTCCCTCATGAGAATCAAAGGATTAATTTAACACAGCTGCATTGGAAGTAAATGTCATTTACACAACCACAAATTGTATGTAGGACTGTGCTGTATGATGAAGTTGGATATACTGTATTAAAATGACATTGCTTATTACTGTAAATGCTCAAGATTCTCTTAAAAATGTCATTCTGAATACAACTCAGCATAGCCGGAATGGAAAAAAAAAAAAAAAAAACACATCTCGCTCTCCTTCAATTTTATTTGTTGGTCAAGAATGCAACAGTAATAGTTTCTGCACACGTGCACGAATTTCATTCACTTTGTTTTGCTTCTTGCAGGCCAGACCCAAAGGTGAAGGGCTGACACCTTACCAGGGCAAGAAGAGATGCTTTGGAGAGTACAAGTGCCCCAAATGTAAGAGGAAGTGGATGAGCGGCAACTCCTGGGCAAACATGGGACAAGAATGTATCAAATGTCACATCAACGTCTATCCACACAAACAGGTACTGGAACCTACAAACTGCAGTAGTGACTTCAAGTAAAAAAAAAAAAAATAATGTAAAAACCAAATGTACATTTTTCGGTTTTAACCGTCTCAACCAAAGCGAGTCCAGTCTTTTAGGATATTCCAAACGCTTTCATTAAAATAAAAGTCATACCAATAAAAATTGCTTTTGCCTCTTTGATAAAAAACCACCACTATAATAACCTAATTGGATTTCCAGAGTGTTCGTGAGGATAATAAACCAGTGCTATAATAAACTAATTGGATTTCCCAAGTGTTGGTGAGAGCACAGCTTTATGATAGAAGACATGCCTCATGTGTGAAAGAACTCACTCTTGTTTTCCAAACCAGATATATTTATACTACACATTTCACCTTTTAATATTTATACTTTTCCACATTCTCCCAATTCCAGGCCCTGAAATAAAATTAGGATTGCAGCTTGAGGGCCCTGTTTGTTTTCTGAATACCACAGCTGACCGTCCTGTACTCTAGTAACACTAACATAAAATGAAGCAGGAAAGGTACACAGCTCCACAAGCTTACCCCCAAGTTCCTGGCAATGAGTCACAGCATTCCTCGACGACAGAAAGTTAATGCATAATTTATTCCATATCTTTCGTGTATTCATCGTCTTCATCAATGCAAGATTTTTACCAAGACTATTAAATATAGCCTTAAAAAGGCATGAATGGAAGTTGTTGTTGTACTTCAGTGTTTCTCCATTTGGTTCTATGGGTGAGAAAGCCTCACCTTACACTGTGTTTTGTGGCGAGCAACCTCCCTGCATATGCAATGTCACCCACTTAACATATTTCCCCCGTCAAGGTTCTAAATGGACCGCTAACCTCCTTGTCCTTGCGTATGAAAGAGCTCAGCCTCTAAGCATGGTTCCCTCCATCCCTGTGGATTTCCATGAATAACCTGAAAATGTGTTTTCTGATCCAATCCACATGGAGAAAATATTTGTCCCCCTTTGGAAGGAAATACAATTCTTGAATGCCAAGTGTATTTGATATAAATCATGGACGTGATTGGCACAGTATGATGCAGAGACTTCTCCCTTACTTTTTAGAATCATATTTTGGAAGCATACTTGAAGGATTTGGCCATAACAGGCAAAGTAAATCTGTGCTGTCCTGAGTGAAGAGAGGAAGCTACCATAACTTATTAACTGTATTGCTCTATCTATTTCTTTTCCATCAGAGTTTAAATTCCTGCACAAAAAAGGGAACGGTCTTGAGACAGAAGTCAATGCCACAAATCTATTTATTTTAAAGGAAACTATGTTAATAGCAATATCGATGTGAGCTAAAAGAGGCCTCAGGAGGATGTTTAAGGAATACGACTTAAACCGAACATTCAACAAGTGAAACGTGCATCACTCAAATGTTCTCTTCCTATGGGAAAACTGTTCAAATGTACTGATGACATACTGAATGACTACCGCGGCCTATGATGTGAATGGAATCGGCTCTGTCTGCAGACCAGACAGCTCAGGCCTCTGTAGCCTTGAAGATGGTAGTCAAACAAAGATAAACTGTAAACAAGTGCTGAATGGACCCAAGGTTATTAGATACAGCTTAACTAATTGAAACACATATTAAATGAGCCAAGTATTTAAAGATGCCAAATGTGATAAAAAAGAAAAATTTCCTTACAACAGCTCCTTTGAATAACAAAAGCTTATTTGAACTAACAGCAAGCTAGTCACTCTGTCAGACCTTTGGAAAACACAAAGAATAATAATGTAATTCGCTAGGCATTCACATTTGTAGTTTTGTTGTTTAAAAACCATAAGCACCACTGGCCACGTTTCCACCCAAGAGCCATTGGCATAGTACCATGTGTTAACACTAAATTAATGTACCTAAACTTTAGATCTGTTTTGCATTTCCATTGAAGTTTATTCTTAACTACGCAGGATTGTTACCAGGCCCTTCGTTTCTACAGCGACTGCCGAGTTGTAACGGTCAAGAGAGAGTGAGCAGTATAAATGCTCACTCTCTCTTCCCGTCTCTCGTTCTCCCTTGCTCAAGTGCACACCACTGGGAACACACGTGTTTCGTGTTTTTGCTTTTTGGTATGTGGTTGTTTATTACATCAAGGAGACAAGCTTTGTTTTAGAAAAGGCTGCGGGACTAAAGACTTGGGAAACCTACATCAGAGCGCAGAGGAAGAGATGGCTCTGGTTGCTCTGACTGACTAATCAGTCTTGTTCAAAACGGGACAGAATGGAGTTTTTGTGCTTCCATTATCAGTAACAATACTAAAAAAAATCATTCCAATGTGTAACAGCCTGAATTGAACCGGGTTTCTCAATGGAATCTACTCGGCTATTGTGTTCCCAAAACCTCTGAGACCAAAACTATGCCCTCTTGTTTGCCATATAATCTTGCACATAATTGATCGCTAAGGGGAAATCTTCCACAATTCAAGAGCTTTCAATCCTTCCAATTGGAAGGAGGTCAGACGGCAGCTTCAGAGCAGACTTCCTTGGGCTTGGGTTTCTTGCTGAAGGACACTTGAGCAGGCAAAAGGCCTGTGTCAACACAGAAGCTTGAACCAGTTTCCTTCTACTCAACAGCTTTTCAAGAACCTAATGTTTTTGACGCACTAGTACATTCTCTGTACTTCCTGGCTGTTGTGACCCATGGTAACCCGGTTTACTTTAGTTAGCACTGTTGATAAAATCTCCATTAAGAGGAAAACAATAGATGAGAAGTTAAAACTTCCAGACAGATTGTGCCAGCATGTTTGGAGGTTGTTTTAACAGACAGTTCTTTTTTGTCTTTGGTAATGATACCAAGAAAGCAGTTTCCATCTTGGTCATCGTTATCAAGTATCTTTTTGTATTTTTTTTTTTTTTTTTTTTTTTTT
>KV751325.1:10325430-10379045 GCA_001698575.1 Mola mola
CTGTGACAAAACAGCTGTAATGAAGTATTATCTTTGTATTGTAACTGCAAAATTGTGTTTATTGTAAATATTGTACATGTACGTGTGAATGTGTTAATATGCTGCATTTACATTTGTAAGACACTTAAACAAGACAGTATCTTGTGTTATGCAGTCTCATATTGTTGGTGTCCTACCATCCAGAGTTACATACAGTCCTAATGACTGACCAGTATATAAATATACAAATATATGAATGTATCATTTGCTTAATGTCATACAGCACGACAGAATACAATTCAACAACCAAAATCTCTGTATTGCAACGACAGAAGTCAAAAGTAAGAAGTCAAAAACAATCATCTAAAATCTTGAACTATCTTGAACTAACTGACTGTCAAAACCAGGTGATGAGCTAATGGCTTCGTTTTTGAATCCTTCATCAGAGTACCCTGGGTTGTAATCAAAGTCCTAATTTTATATGCAAAACCTGCAGTAACAGAGACGTCAGAGAGGTTACATGTGAGTGTTGTAGGCTTATTCATTTTCACGAGAATACAAAGACAGGGCTGGTGCCAATGAATCACAAGACTCACTGTTAAAGTATCAACTAAAAGGCTCAGTTACACAGCCAAGTACTGTAGGTTTCCTGGCACCACTAAATGTGCTTTGTAATTTGGGAGACTACTATCCTAATTGTGCAAGATTTAATCAGTCTAAATATATTAGATACATTTCTAGATGGAATGCAGATTGGTGCCTTCAGACTGTGCGGCTCCTCATTACATCTGATCACCAACACTGGTCACGCCAGGCTTTGATAGAGACATATAATACTGTGCATGCAGCCCTACAGTAGTTCTGTTGATAATAAAACCACAGACATAGGAGGGAACACTACATGAAAAATTACAGTTTCGGAGCATGGACACTTCAGCACTCGACATAAAAGCCTTCCGAGACAATGTGCGGGATGATTCAAAAGAAGCAATTTGTAATAGATATCATAGGCAGAAGTCTGTAAAACACTGGCAGGTAGGCCTATGTGTGGGTAAATAATATTATGCAAAAGACAAATATGGAGAGGATATCAAATCCTGTGAAGTGAAATAATGATAATAAAAGAAAGTCATGCTTTTTGCTGAAGTGTGATGGAAGCCATTTAAGCAGTCAATGATATCCCCCATGCTGCCCCCTCTCTGTGCAGCCAATTTCTTTCAAGAGAAGAGCATATCAAATGGGCTTTAGTCTCAACAGCTTGGAGGCAAAAGACCTCAAAAGTACCCTGCAGAGAGACAGCTCTGTGTCAGAAATCACACTCAACCAAAACTGTGCCTCAAATTTAACTAACTGTTCGCAAAACGTTGCAAATCTGAAGTGGCCTTGAACTTGAAATTTCATGGTATTGTTTATTTTCTAAAATATTTTTGCTTGTTTGGTTGGTCAAACATTTTTTTTTCTGGTTGTTTCAACAGAATTCATCCATGACCTCTGGCAGCCCACCAGACATGAGGACAGAGGGGGGAGAGGGTGGATGGAAGGATGCTAGACAGAGGACAGGTGGGGATGGAGGGAGTGGGCAGATCCCTTCCTCCCCAGTATGTGTGTGGGTCACAAGCCAAAGAGATGCTGCAGCCCAGAAGGGAGGATATCTCTACCTGAGTCACTCTGACATCTCCTGCAGGTGCTGGTTTCTGTGGGGTTCAAATTACACATTTTTAAACGGGACAGAGTTATAAAAATCAGCAAAAACACCAAACATAGTGCAGTATACGACGGCTGGATCGGACTAAAGGTGCAAAATGTCGGAGTTCCATGTGGGAAACATGGAAGTATCTTACATAGCTTACATGTGGCCTTGAAAAAAAAAAAAAAATCAATACATTTGTTAATTTTCTTTATTAGTTTGCTGCTAATGTTAACATGTCTGTTCATTCTCACCTACGCTCAGCTTGTGAGTACAAAGACAAGCATTATAATGCAAAAGCACAATAACAATGCATGTTACTATTAATATATTCTCTTAAATTAGGAAAGAAATAAGAGGTGTTTCCTATCATTTCCCCAAATTGATTTGCAATTACATAGACAAAAAAACAATATAGAAGGGTGTTGTTTTCATTATCGATTCGTCAAAAACAGAGCATACTGGTGAAAAGTACAAATTCTTAATTTGCTTTCTTTAGTCTGACCAACAGGACCAAACCCGAAAATACTGAGTTTATAATATAAAACAGAGAAAAGCAGACATAATATCCAAATGTTTGCCTTTTTCGCTTATAGTCTCCTAAATACGGGACCGGGATTGGCTTCCAAACTTGTCGCGATGTCACAAATCACGATCATAGGCCCGTCTCTTAAAAGCTGATGTTCAGTGAGCACAGAGGAACTTAAAGCATATAATGTCAAAACATTCCCTGGTGTCTTCACATACATCATCCTAAACAGTGAAAATACAATTCTGAACTGTAAGAAAACACGTTTTACTACAGGGCGACTATAAACAGTGAATCTATCATCACATATTTGATTCCCCCCTCCCTATTCTGTGGTACAAATGCATGGAGTGACATAACTCTCCAGGTTTGCATCGGGTACATTTTACATAACAGAGGTTACAGCACTGACCCACTGATTCGTATGAAATTCAGGTAGCCAGTCTATCTGCATCACACGCTCTCTGAGTCGGCGCGTCCTTTTTACAGCGCTAAACCTGGGTGTCTCCACCCCCCGCATCTGTATCAGAGAAATGTCACAATACTCAAAGGGAACCTACATGGGCTTAAACAACCTTTATCCACATGTGAGTCACACGGTATATATGGACAGTTGCACCCAAAGGCATGTCAGAGTAAACGGGAAAGCACGCATGTGCACACTGGTATGTGGATACCAGCATGTGTGCACAAACAGGCAGTTACAAATATGGAAGTTCGGGTCTGTGTCTGTGTGTAAACAAACACAGTAGGTGTCGGGGTTTTGTGAAGATGTGCTTATACAGTGAAGCACCTCACGCGGCCAGGAAGAATGTGAATGAACTGCTTTTATCAGCCACACACACCTCCCCACAACTAGAGGAGAACTAGTAGACAGCACATGTGTAATCATAACCACACAACTTCTCAACTTCCTCATTGTGCCTTTTAATAGCACTCAACAAAGTCATTAAAGAGATTTTAATTTTCTGCAGCAGCTGTTTTATAACACAGGCCAGTGACTATAAAGTGATGGGATTCCAGCTGCGGTGCTTTTACAGGTGAATAAGTAACAGGTCGACTTCAGAGACAATGCGACTGAAGCACTGGCATAATGCGGAAGTGATGAACAACACGGAAGAAGTGTTTCCTGAAACACAGTTTGTCCCACAAGACACATTCTCACTGCTCGCTTTCAGCTGGTGGAGGGTGGAGCTGTGTTAACCAATGATTTACAGGAAAAAAATGCAGAAACTCACTGTGACAACAAACGCAGGCCGCACACATACTGTTCAAAGTCAAATGTCATGAATGAGTCACTAAGCAGCCCGATGGGAAGTCCATGCAGTGCAGTCACAGGAGGTCAGCGGTGTGTCTAGTAAGCAATACTAACAAAACCAGCGAGAACCGAGGGAGGAGGGTGTCTCTGCGGCTCAGGATGCAGAGCAGCAGTTTACAACCTGCTCGGGCTAACAGGAAGTGCTGCAGCCAGTTCACAAGCTGTGCCACAGCCTTTTATACAAAGGTCAATGGAAGATTTAATTTAAAGTTAATTGAAGCTGCCTGTCTACGGTAAACACTGATTGAATATTCTGCAGCACTGTTGCTTTTACTTCCGTACTCCCCTTTACTCACTCAGGTGAGGGAACAGCTATTTCCCCTCTGAGACATTTGACAATGAGACGCCTATCAATTTCTTTTAAACACCAATGAAACAAAAAAAATGGGCTTTCTGTGAGGTGCATTGTCCTTCCATGATTACACTCCCTCCCCTACCTTCGTCCGTGTGGGGGGACAGGCAGACAGGCTCTGGCTCCAAGCACAGGTCAACAACTTAAAGGAATCCACTGAGGAAAAGTGGGTCATCTTCTCTTGTCAGAGGAACACATAAACTGACACACACAGACTTGCACTCTTCACGTGTCTCCAATTGGAATGCACAGTGCCGCCTTCAGTCCCGAACACTCACACAATATTTTCTCTTCAGCAGAAGACAACAGTTGACAAGTGTCATTATGGAATCTGCATGTGTGTGTAATGTTAAATAAACTAAATTAAAATGTACACATTTGTTCTTCTATCTTGGTAAGTTGTTCAATCAAATTGTAAATTCCTAAGCCTGAAGTGTGATCCCCTCAAAATATCCCAAATGTAAACCTACCTTAAGATCCCTACTTAATTCCTCTAATGCCCAAGAGTGACAGAAAACATAAACACCAAAATATAACCACAACCTTAACTGTTACCCTGACCCACAGAAGCCAGAAGTAAACCAATAAATCACACCATCGGTGTGTGCCTGTGCACAGTGCACACAGACAGAAAAGTCACTCAGAATAACTCCATGACAGCACAGCATGTAGGTCAACCTGTGGTCAGCTGATCTCTCTTTATCCTGTCTTGTGTGAGTGGAGAGCACTCTCGACTACAATCACGCTGGGTCGCCAGACAAGACAGAAGCCCACATTACAGTTACAACAGACAGAACAGAGTCAGAGCACGGCTGAAATGAGTGGTTCTGCATTTAGACTATTCAAAAGAACACAGGTTAAAAGAGACAAACAAACTTTGTGCTTCGGATTCTGCAACCGCAATATTAATTTGTGAATGTGCATAATGATAGACTTCAACCAGCCCTACGCACGCGCACACCAAATAGTTTTGTGCAAAGATACACACGGACAGAGACACAACACTTACCCAGATACAGGCTAAGTCCCTGCACATCTCATCTCATTCCCATCATAGCGCAGAGAAAAGACTCAAGTGTCACAATCGCTCCTGTTCCCGCAGAGGCCAGTGGCAACTCTCAAAGCGTTTGCTACTTCCAAACCTCCTGCCTGTGCCTTATCACTCTCACTGTCTGCACATATCTCTTACTCTGCTCACGCTTTCTTTCCCACTTCCTCTCCCCTCTCCTGTCTTCCTCTCCCTTTTCTTTTTCCTCTTTGCTTGCTCTTTCTCCTCTCTTGCTCTCTGATCTGTCTTTTTCCCCTGTCCAGCGTCTGCACAATGCCCATCAATTATTCAGAGGCAGTCTACTGGTTTCTCCGGCTCATCCAATCAGGGCAGGGCTCTGCACTAATGGGCTCCTGCTGTACCTGCTACCGGCTCCGACACACTCTCGAGACTGCGAGGGGAGGCAGAGGAGACAGCTGAGGAGGTGGGAGGATGTGAGGAAGAGATAAAGACAGCGAGCCGACGCAGACAAACAGGAATAAAGATAGAGAGGCTGAGATATTCTACTGTTTCTCACCCCTGTCGTGAGGTGCTGTTATTGATGTGCCAGTATGCCAATCGCTCTCTCCAAGCTGCTGTCACACACTTAGGACGGCACACACAAGCATATACAAGTTATCCTGTAAAGCAACTGGTATTTGTCAGGAAGTGAAAGACAAAGTACAGAACAAGAGAGAAAAAAAAAAAAAAAAAAAAAAAAAAACAACAAAAAACTGACTGTAAGCTCAGAATGCACACTTATATACATGGGAGGAGCTTACAAGTGTGCACAGGCTGGCTGAAAGCCAAAGCATGACAGGAGAAGAAAATATGTAATGTGACAATCAATCAGTTCAACAGCAGACAAACAGCCTTAACAGAGAGGGCGACCGTGCACAACCTGCCCTGTCGCCAACAACAGAGTGCAGGTTGAAGTTCAATCTGTGTTCATTTACTCTCCGGCAGCCCTGACATGGTAAACAACAACGACAACAAAACAAAACACTCTGCACAAATAAACAAGAAAGACCTGAGCTGTCATTGCTCTGCCTTTCCTCAGCAAAACGTCGTGGGTGCCGTGCAGCCAGAGAGCAGGAAAACCCCAGTAACCTCATGACAGAGCAGAAGGAAGTTGTCTGCTGAGCAGCTTTTGTGTTACAGTCGCTCTCAGCTGTCAAGTTGACAAATAATATTACTTAATTAATACTATGCCAAATTGAAACGCACAAACCAGAGGCATTGCTAGGAAAAATAGAATTTGAAAAGGGGTGTGTGAAAAGCCCCTAGGGTATGATGGCTGGGAGGGGGGGTTGAATCCTGAGGTGTGGATGCCATATCAGTCAACTGTGAACAAAAGGAGGATTTAAATCGTTCGCTCATCCGGTTTTGACAAGAACAGAGTCCTCTGTGTGCTGAGTGTGACTGCACTGCAATCTCGGCTGGGACGTTACCAGAATGACTTTACTTGCAACTGTGTAAACCACACCAGATAAGCAGCGAGTGAGCGCCCAGTCTTGCCACAGAGGCGGCAAGTCTCACCGAGTTTGATTTCTACAAACTTAATAGCGAAAGTTCTGAAGGTAGTTTTGCGTTGCAGAGGGGTTTCATCATTGGAGGTGAACCATCGGAGAGTGTCAGGGGAGAGGCCCGCCTACTAAAAATAAACCCCATTTCCTGTTAATAATTCAGCACTCTGCTCTTACTCAGCAGTAATTAAATATAAAAGTCTGTAAGGTTGATTGGGTCAGTAACACCTTCCTCTATAGTTCTACACACACAGCTTAAAGATGGAAAGAAAATCAATCAAGTGAAAGTAAAATGAGACGGAGAGAAGACATGACAGATTGTTGTAGGCTGAGAGCGGGGAGAGCCTCTGGTTTCTTGTTCATCCTCTCGCACTGCTGGTTGATTTATAGGAGTAATGAGCTAGGGTTTTAATGTGAGCGCTGTGTGTGTGTTTAACACAGGACACAGGCTGAGTTCCAGCCACACCCTGTAAGTTTTGTGTAACTGTTGACACAGCAGAGTGGCTGTTCGCCTTATGCGCCAGAGTAGATCGCCCCATGAGCACGCTTTGTCGCCTGAGCAAGCACCGACAATTCCACCGGGACGATGTCTTTTTATAATGTCAGTGGGAGTTGGTTGGAATTTACCAACCACCCAGAAGAAAAGCTAAGCTAACAAACAGTCATTCAGCAGAAAACTGGCAAACTGGGAGTTTCACCCTCTGCTCATGACATGCGACGCCAACATAAATCACTGAATCATTATTCCCGTTGAGCAAGAGAGATGAACAACAAGCAGCGACCTGCAGCTGACTTAACCATTAAAGGCAGGCTTTTTAGGAACATAGCGATCATTCCAGGCAGCAGCTACCTTTACTCCACAGCGTGTCAAGTCATGCTGATAACTTAACGCAGAAATTGAAAACAACATAAGATTCCAAATTTTTTTTTTTTTTTTTTTTTATCTTCTTACTACTCAACTGGAGGGGGTATTGCCAGGCAAAAGGCGCAAGAAAGTTGCCATATTAAGTGGGTAACTTAATGACAATTCTGGGGGGGTTATAATGAGAGTGGTGACAGATTCACTGAGGAAGGAAGCAGTCAAATCCATTTTAGATTATGTGACTAATCTGATTTGTTGTCTGCTGAAGTTCACAGTAGCCCAATAGCTCGGAGCCTATTAGGGTCGTGTGCGTTTGTAGGGCAGCGGCACACCTATTATCTAATGAACCTCACAGTTGGACATCTGCATGTAGCATACTACGGATTATTAAAACACAAAAAAACTGTAAGGAGATTTGAAAATGGACTGTGCATGTTTTTTTTTAAGGATTCCAAAAACAAGCAACATCCATAATTGTGACTATACACACACATACAGAGACAAAAACAAAATATTTGGAAATCGCATTTTTGAAGAGACATATGAATGCTAGCTGCTGCAGTCAAATGCTAATGGTATTAGCGCCGCGTTTCCTCGCAAGCTGTGAGAGTTAAAAACGCTAATGCTAGCTTGCCTAACAGCAGATATAATCTGATTCCAGATTAGAGAAGAACACTAATCCCGCAGGCCACACTGCAGGGTCACAAAATCTCCAGACGGCTCTTCCTCAGCAGCAGTTGGCTGTTGCCGAAAGTCTTTGCACTTCACTTGACGGACCTCACAGGGCAGCGCTGTCTACTTTTATATGAGAAGTGCTTCTTCTGCTATTTGGACTTTCACAAACAGACAAACAAATTAAAATTATAAGCACTTAAACTGTTTCTTGAAGATCTGAAGGTAAAGGTTATTCAACCAATAAGGACAAATTAGTATTAAGTTACACATAACGTCTAATTACTTAGAATACTAAAGTCGGCAGCAATGATGGCATTTTGTAGGAGTAGCGAGAAATACATCAACACCAAATTTAATTTTGCAACATCCAAAGTCGTCTAACTGTTGAAAAAAATTGTGGGGTTGCAGTAACTGCTTTATCAATTTCCTATTTAACAGATGCTCTGAAAGAAAGCACCAGTGTGATTGATTCGCAGAGTTAGTAGTCTGCTTCGTAAGCCCCAGAAGCCCACAGAGAGCATCCCAGACTCCTCGGCCCCCACTCTGGGCTCTCGGGTGTCAGATCTGTGGCCGTCTGTCGCCATACGAGCTGTCGGAAGATTGTGCACACTTGAACATGCATTCGTACATCAACAGATGTGCAAACACACACAGTGTGATCACACAAATGATACCATACGGAGGGATCCGACGTAGCTGTAAATGCTAAACATTTCTTCGAGTTTCTGAGTTCAAGTGTGCGTCATGTCTCCTCTGTCTCCCTCCCGTCTGCTTTCTCAGACAGAAGTCCTTGTGAGCAAGGTAGAAGGGTGTTCAGTGACTGGCCGCATCACATCTACCAACATCCACCCCCCCCCCCACGCACAATTACACTCCAGTTCCCATTTGTCCAGAGCGCATAAAAAGCTCTTCCTGAAACCCAGTGCTTTTCTTCTATTAGATCCCAGAACCATCAGCAGGCCTGAGGATGATTCTGACTGTCAGTCGGGCCCCGACAGCCAGCCAGTCAGGGCCATGCCTGGACGGCAATCACATTATCCCGACACAGGAACACAGACTGAGAGAAACACAGCAATCAATATCGTACACTGACGTCTGTCTGACCACTTAAGTTCCTCCCAACAAGATGCTTCCCACCACAACGGAAAGAGGACATTCAGCGAAAAAAAACACACATACATTTATGCATATGCAACTGCAACACAATACAGGTTGTATGAGGAATTAAGGGCTATGATTGCCAAAGCTGTCACTTCAGTTCCTGTAAAGAAACTGGCATATTTGTTCTGAGAGAAAGACAAGAGACATCAGAGTGTCGAATGAAAATATTTGAATCTCGCTACTCCCACTTATGTAACTGCCAAACTGGCTGGTTTCGGCTTTGTCAGGTCTCTGTCACGCAGACTGGTGGTCCAGTGCACATCAGCGACACCTCCCCGGCCCCATCCATCTCTCTCTGTCTCTCTACCGCCTCTGCACATTTCACTTTGACAAATGTACAAGAACAGGCCGCTCCTGGCAGCGCTGTGGGAGGCGGGGAGGGGAGCTATGGATCAGATTTGATGGATAAATGTCTGAGGGAAGCATTGCTGCTTGCTCTCATTTTGTGCATGCACATACAGACCGCACAAATGAGCTAGGGGTTTATGTTGAGATTTATCTAAATTACGCATTAAACATCTGAGATTATAATAGTTTATTATCTGTTTAAGTGATTGCTGTTGTATGACATCGCACTGTTTTGTAGAAATCAAAAATTTCCAAAACTCAGATGCATTGCGACTTGCACAAAAAGGAAAAAAAAAACTTGCCAAAAAAAGATCATCCCTTTTTAACAAGGCATTCAAATAACTTTTTCTAATGCTCAAATGATAGGAAGAGGCTTTATTCAAATCATTTCAGATTAACCTTAAACATCTCCAGAAAAAAACAAACCGCAGCACAATTCGTGAACAAAGACACACTCTCACAATAATGATTCTGTACTCACTTTGTTCAAAATTCATTATTTCATGAAAAATGGTAGCATTTGACGAATAGTCAAGTGTGCATTAAATGGGATAAAGTAGGACCATGCAGACGCAGAGGCACGCACACACACACTGACATTTGAGTAAAGCAGCGGGTCTTACCTGCAGACTTGGGAGTGAACTTGTCCCTGTTGGCGGCGCACACGGCCAGCAACCTGTAGCCCAGGTCCAAGTCAAACCCCTGCTGAGCAGCTACGCGGCTCACCACCTGGAGGACGAGCAGCGAATCATTGTGTGCACAGCTGTTGCCACTCAGGTTCTCCGTTTATGACCCTTACAGAATTTCATTACATCGTCACTGAAATAAGCTGGCCTTCTTTGAAGCACCCAAAGATACTGATCTCTTACATGAGTGGGTGTTAATGTTTTTAGTCTCTGCTGTCATTTAGCTTATCACTAACACAGATACAAGAATGGGGTTAATGCTGCACCTGAGCAGTATCCAAAGCTCGTACCTGAGTAAAAGCCATGGCTGTGAATGTTCCTCTTCTCTTAAATGATGAGAGGAACCAGTCAACAGCTGTATGACTTCAAGATGTAGGAGCCTCCCAGATATAATGTTAAAGGGGGACACCGAGTGACATTAAAAAGGACTCAGGAGACAGAGGTAAATCATTATTTGAAGAAAAGCCCTTTTTGCTTTTATCTGCTAACAGGCAACTTCCCTTTTGCTCCCTTTGACCTCAAAACACACATTACAGTTAAGAAGGTCAGCTGGGGTGCCTTTCAGGGAGCCAAAGTAACAGTGAACAGCGATTGTAAAGTCGCAGGTCATATGGCCGCTTCAGTGCTAAATGAAACACGGTACATCATTAGGCAGGGTTTGTCTGATAATAATATTTATCTCTGCAGCATATTACGCAAACAGGGATTCTGAAACTCAGCTGAGTCATGCTGTTGTCGGTTATTTCCTTCCCCGCGTGAAAGTGTCTGCTGTAGAGTTTGTATAAAGCAGGCGGCGAGCTACAGAGGCTAACATAGAGTCAACAAGGATTCAGCGGTGTTTCACCTCATCAACATTTTTTCAGATTAATGTCTAAGGATGTACATCCAGGCCTATACTCATCTCGATGTGTAAACAAGTACTGTAAGAGGTGCTGGAGGGTTACTGGGCCATTTGATCCTTGTTTAGCTATTTGCTGCATAAATAAACCAGCTTGATAGTTTATGTCCACTTGTTGTATGTGAAATGAAGCTCCAATGAACTTGGGGCGATAAAAAAAACAAAAAAAAAACTGTGGGAGGCAGAAATAATAGAGATGTCTGAATGCACTGACATTACCCGCTCTTTCTAAAGAAAGACAAGCTCACAGTACAGCAGTGACTGCTCACTTATCTTCTTCTGGTTCTGGAGCCAAAAACCACAGATTATTTCCAAATGTGCAACGTACCAGAGGGGAACACACGTCCCCCCATGAGGCAAACATTAATTTTCACTCAGCGCGCACAAAACCTCAAGGGATCAAACAGATGCACAGGAATCTCTAAATTTCAAATCGGTGCTCTAATATGTGACGGCGAGGTAACGTCCCGATGGCAGAAATCCCTGAATGGAATGGACTCCTTTGCGCCCCGTAATTCTCCAGATAAGAAGCCATTTTCCTCTCAGAGCCTGATGAAACAATTTAGCTGATGGAAACAGCCACATGCTGAGACGGATCTCTGTGGTGGGCTCCATTGTATAGCTCTTTTATTGTGATTTACACATTAATTAGCATTTATCTGTTTGCTCACGCTACCACTTCAGCCGGGGACGCCGCTCTTTCAGCGCTTCAGAGACTGATCTTAGAGATACGCGGGCAAAACGTTCTTCATTCTTTTCTCTAAAGCCTCTGTTGCACATGCGACTGTATATAAGCACCTTTTGTGTGGTGCAGGACTCCGTGTTGTTGTTCTGGCCCTTTGACGAAACCAATGACTGGCAGCCGGTGGACTAAAAGGCCCACAGTCCTGTTTATGTTGTGTGTGAAGCGCAAAGTGGAGAAGCAGTTGGTGACAAGGACTTTAACCTATGTCTCCTGATGGCAGCTGCCTTGCATAACTGCTGGAAACAAACCTTGTGCAACTTCAGCCTGCCACTAGCTGTTTATGGCTACCGTTTGTAGGGAATGTGTGGCAAAAAGCCTCCTAAGTGGACACATCAGCTCATGTGTTTTCCTGACTATCCAAAATGTAATTATTGTTTTGCTCAGTCTCCTAAAAAGTACCTGAAAAAACCCAAAGAAAACCATAATTAGTGTTTGCGTACCGTCAGACATCCCATGAGACTTTGCTCGAAAGGTCGCTGGAAGGCTCGGGGATCTCCACACCAGTCGAGCAGTTCTGTGGCTGCCGAGTGGAAGTTGGCCGGGTTCTGTAAGTGCTGTGCAAACACAGAGACAGGAGACGGCCATTAGAGACAATGGGATATAATGAGAGTTATTTTTTTCCCCAGATGAAGTGCAAATTGGAAAAACATTGAAAACCAAATAGTTTTGCAGCCTTGCGCTCTCCCTCCAAACTGCCTCAATTTAAGGTCTTGTGTTTCTGCGCAACCCTGTGAGGACCTTGACTCCTTCCTGTGCACACTCACTCAGGCCTTCGCTGCATTGTGGGAAGAAGATCACACCCTTATCAACAATGATGCCAGTGTTTTCAGTTAACCTCTCCTGGCAACACGCCCATGACCCGCACAGCAACCAAATCTTTCCCTCCAATCCTCATTCTCTCCGTTCCCCTTGTTTCATTGGCTGTTTCCAGAGTGAAACAGAGCCTCGGCACCAGAAGTCCACTGGCTGGCTTGGCTGTTCACAAAGAAAACAACCTTGGTCCTGGCAGCTATGTGTGCAGACTCAATATGCACCATTGGTGTGTTGTCTAATCTCTTTCATACTCTGTCTGTCTCTCTTGCCTGCTCACTCAGGCCTGAAACAGTTGAGTCTTTTCTTCTCAGTGTCTGAACGCTGCTCACACTGGCAGGACACAATAAGCGGTTTTAAAATTGGGCTCCCTTTCTTCACGGCTCAGAAGGTTAATAGTTCTGAAATGGCGCAGAGCAGCAGCTCGTTCAGTTGGCGAGATTAAGTCCACTTGAAAGTGTTTATTATTCTCATCTGGAGCTGATGCATTTTTGTTTTGTGTGTTCCTGAAGAAACGGTAGGGCAATTGTCTTTAGGGGGCAGCAGAGGTGAGCATTTTTTCAAAGGGCAGCTTTTCGGCGGCGTTATGACAAAGGGGCTCTTCGGCGCGGACCAGACCTGATATTACCCGCCCGCAGAGAAAATCTCTGAGAGCCTCCAATGATATCATGAGCTTCAAGAGAGGCCCTGATTTACTCATCGTTTTTGATGTGGAGATTAGCCACTATAGAGTCGACTGTGGACTCTCGCGGGAAAACGCTCTTGTTGAGTGAGAGGGAGGAGAGGAGCCCGTTCGAGATGAGTGATATAATCTGGCATTATTGCTACTTGATGGGAGGCGTATCAGCCTCCAGCGCAAGAGGAATCAGAACTAGCGCAGCAGGGGCTGTCTGTCTAAATCTGAACTCACAGGCCCTCCTGCTACAGCGCTCACCACCGACTCTGCCTGACAACCCCCCGACTCTGGTATGAGAAGGGAGACAGCAGAGTGAAATACCTCTGCTGAGTTCTTCTGGGAGGAGGATGAGGCCCGAGCTGCTCTTGTTGTTGTTGTCGTTCAGGGTTGGATGAGGACAAGAACGGGGAGGTGGGGGAAGAGGGCTGAGCAGCATCAGCAGCAGTAAAGGGGTTTCAGCAGACAAAGAGCCAGACGTTTGACAGACGGACTGACTTACCCATTTTCAAGCCAGCCAAGGATCAAGCTGTTTAGTGCCTACCTGGCTGCATGAATAAGAGCACAACACCTGGCTTTCTGCCAGTGCCTTTCCCACACTATAACAACACCCTGCTAGCAGAGCCGCCACCAGCTCACTAACTTTGAAATCCGCATTAATACATGTTCTTTGACAGCCCCAGTCAAAGCACATATAAACCAAACTACAATTAGTGCATTTTATTAAGCTAGACGGACTAACTCACACTATTTAAGGCTTATCAGTGACATAAGAGACAATAATTTAGGAGGCTTTACAAAATCCACGGTCTTTCCACCACATTTTAATCAACACTGGCATTTCTGGGAAGAAATGTGGCGTCAGACGCATCACTCACAGTAAAGAAGTGAGGAAATAAGAGCCGGTTCTGACAAATGTTATTATAGCTGGAGCTCAGGAGTGTAGGGTGGGGGTGGGATGGAGGGTTGTACAGCAGGCACAGAGAAAAGGGATATGTCCCCTTATAATCGCAGGCTCAAAGGCCTATCATTCACCGATTCACTGTAAGGCATGGTGTCATATGGATGTTGGGAGATATAAAAGATCACACCCACATAGCATAAACAAATAAGCCCACAGCCTGCCAGCCTGCCAGCCAGCCAGCGGCCCCTTGTAGACTATTAATCGCAGGCAGAGGCGGTAGCCCTGGGTTATGTCTGTCTGTTTGTCTGTTTCTTTCTATCTGTGTTTGGCTGAGGAAGTTTCCTGAAAGCTGGCAGTAAGAGAAGCATTTAAGCAAAACCACAACAAGGGCAAGCATACGTACATCAAGAGTCAGGAGTGTGACGTAAGTAAGGACAGGGCCAGGGAGGGGGAATATTGCTAGTCTCTTTGAAGTCTCTTCTTGTGCTCACAGATTTCTCTCTGACCCTGTGCAACATGATCTGTGGGACTGGAGCTAATGGGCCGAAAAACCGATGTCCATATAAGGTACTGAGTGGAGAAAGGAGTATAGGAAGGGAAAGGAAATGCAGAGTCTTGTGTCTTTGCCTCTGAAATTCATCTTCCACGGCGCTGAAAGATGTGAAAGGAGGACTGACAGGCCCCCGTGGATCGTTATACATACCTGTTTGATGCATTGCAGCCTGTCATTGGTCTGCTGGATGTGCCGGTCCATGGATGGTAGCGTGTTCATCTTGATGTCTCTACCGAGACGCCATTAAAATGTCTTTACTCTGCAGAAGAAGAGGAGGAGAAGAGGCACTTATGTTAGAGTAAGTCTCTGTCAGGTCATCCATGTAAAGAGTTTGGAGCCTATGAAGTTAAAACATTTCTGCAGCCTGACAGGGTCTGACTCATTCTAGGGTTTGGGTGTTTCAGCAAATGCATGAAAGTAAGAAGTTCAGCAGCAGTGCCACTAAAGTAGAATTATGGTAAAATTTTTCAACCTAAGTCCCAACTCCCAGTCTATTTGGGTCTAAAGTTTTTAAAAAACAAATCAACATCTGTTTTGGAAAATTACTCCTGTATGGAGTTCTGACGCTAGGACCCATTAGCTCAATACAATGCAAGTCAAAACATGGACATAAATCCCCCTTTTTTCCACAAACAATGCTCAAAATGCCATTGCTTAGTGTTTGGTTACACGGAGAAGATGAAACACAGATTTTCACAGATTGTTTTCGAAGTTTTTTTAATTTAGCATTGTTAAGTGGTTCCACAGTAGAGTATTTTTATGGACTGGGAATTAGAGCCTAGTATGTACTGAAAAACACCAGAACGCAACAAACAGCAACACAACAAAAGTGAAAGAATCGTATTTTTATAGCATTCTGTTACTTATGGGAGCAAAACCATAAAACGCGTTCCTTCTCTTTAAGAAGAAGGAAAGCTAGCTGTTTTCAGAGTGGCGTCAACGTCTAATTTATACCCACATCTAACAGCTGATAAGATTCAGCTACACAACCTTTATTTCTTTCAGCGTATATCTTGTTCTGATTCAGTGGTGAGAAACAGCAGTCCTTTCAGTCCCATGCTCATTTCTCTGAGCATCTCGAGGAAAAAGGCTGAATCTGGATTAACAGGAATCGAGCTGGTGTGTCAGCAAGGCACCCCCATCCCGCCACCGACCATGTGTGTTTATCTCCATTAGTGTTGGACCGCCTCACATTTCTCCACACAAAAGACAAAACTGAAAGAAACCACAGGTTGTGGGGAGGGGGGCTCCAAAAAGCTGCTCAACACTGATAAAGGGTCCCCCAAGATTCCCTGCTGTGACAAACAGAGCGAGAGAACGAGTACGATGGAAGCGCAGCAGTCAGCCAGGGAGTTTATGCTCAGTCTGGTGGGCTTATCTGCGAAAGACTATTTCAAGTATGCACACTTTTTCCCTCTTACACAAACACTTAAGAGTATGTAAACAAAAAAGCTGTTTAAGTGAATTCTTCACTTAGATTCATCTTGAAGGTAAAACTTCAAAGGGACACCTTGAGAATAAGAGTGTATTACTAATCCTAAGAGTTTAAGTATTAGCAGGGTAGAATTACCTGCAGTGCACTTCCACCAAGTCTTAAACAACAGATGATACATTGGTTACATTGCTGACATGGCTGAGGGGGAACTGTGGCGAAATGGTGGGCGGTCAGGTTGCTGGGACCTGACGCCAACGTGGTTGCTTTTAAAAGTCCAGATTGAAAAATAAACAGCTTTTTGGGCCAAAAAACTACTCTGATTTCAGATAATTTGACCATAACTTCGGGTGGCCTAATTTTGCAGTGCTGTATCTCCCCACATCCAGCAGATGTCTCCCTCTCCTGCTGATAACCAGCATGTCTTTCACACACTGCAACCTGAGCAAGTGGTTCAGGGAGGGCTCCTTTAAGCCAGAACAAGTGCTACAAATCCACTTCAGAGCCAAGAAGCTGCACGGACCGCTAACAGGGCAAACTCCAGCCCAGCGCTGCCCGTCTGACCTAGTGGCTATTGATTAACTGTTTCTCCTCCGTTTCCTCTTCCTGCTGTCCCCACACAGTCACAGCCAAGATTAAAGAGATGAGAAAAGGGTTGGAGGCAGTTGTGGAATCTCTAAATTTTCCCCCTCTTACTTACAATCACACTCTTGCAATTTTTATGAAACACACACACACACACACACACACATCATCCTACAAACAAAAGTGAGTTTGTTGAAGAAAAGGCGGGCCCTCATGTTGTGACAGGAAAACGAAATATGTGGAAATTCAGACAGTGGTGCTGTAACTTAGATAAGAAATCAATCCACTTGACTGACCAGACTGACGACCACACCCCCTGTTCAAGGGGAAAATGTGTTGCGTAACAGACAACGTTTCAGTGGAAACATGGCAGAATCCCTCCTCCTGTTCCACATCCTGACCTCCCTGTTACAATCAAAATGAGGCAGTAATCTGTCACATCATCACAGGAAGGGAAACAAGTAAATGTTGACATCTCTGCCTCTCAAAAGATGACTGAGTGCAGCTGGACTGGAAAAAATGGCAGCAGCCTGTTATTTTTCTTGTATTTTCCAGATATCTATTTTTCTGTTTTAGACTTTTTTTTTTTTTTTTTGGTGGCTGCTATAGTGACTTGAGGGAGTACACAGTGAAGACTTAATGTTTATTGTCTCCCAAACATCATACACAATCAGCTCCAGTCGGTACCTACTTACCGGGGGTGCAAAGCAAAGGATTACACGTCCAATTATGCTGTGCATATTACCACCTCCCTTTAAACAGCAGCAGGAGGAACCTGCCATGAGTCAGAGCAAGTAACAAACCACAAAAAATACCTACATCTAAGAAAGCTTCAGTTTTTTTCCTAACACTTGTCTGGGAGAAAAAAAACACTCACAAAAACATTTTCACTTTTTGTTTCCTATTTTCTCTCTTTCCTAATAAAAAAAAAAGGCTGGTGGAAGTGGGGCAAGAAATAAGTGTTCAGGCACAAAAGCATAGCAGTATGAAAACCACAGAAGTATGGTTGGGAGGGGGTAGGAGGGCCAGGTTCAGTGTGGAGAAGAGATGGAGATATAAGAGTGTTGAAATTATCTCTTCATTATCTGCAGCGCACACACACACACACACACATACACACAAGATCATTCATAGCATGAGTGATTTCTCATTTCTGACAAATGACTAGAAACTGAGTCGGGAGCAGCTCGCTTTGTGCTTGGTAATACATGGATGGGGTAACGCAGAAGCTTACAATGCCCTTCATTACTGTATAAATGCATATAGAGCATTAAAAGCAGGGGGATCACTGTCAAAATATTAATATGTGTGATTTTTAACATCAGGATATACAGTATGGGCATAAATCACCAGTTGCTTCACTACACGATTGATTCTTTGGACTGCTACTTTCTGATGTCAAAGTCTGCCACTGTATAATGTTGATTCATTTCAATTCAGGGACCTGCAATTAATATCGAGACGATATTATGTGCCCCTTTATCACAATTAGTTACATTTTTTAGGAAAGTTATTTTGACAATTTTTTGCTGAAATGCTTGACATTCAAATTACAGTCTTTTAGATAAATGAGAAAAAATGATTTCTGTAAACAGTCACTTTTATTAATTGTTGACATTGTCTGGTGATCTCCAGCATTGTTCAGAGATGGATGACGTGCACGTGGGCAGGAAATGTGGAACAGGCATGCGGTAAGAATTTCAGAATAAAAGCATATCTTAAACACAGCGACACAGATTGATCATTTAACTTTCAATGACTCTGATTAGATCACTGGTCAGCCAATCAATGTATCTATTAGGGATGTTTTTCTAATCTTCCAGAAAACCACAAAAATTCCAAAACTTCGCCAGATTATTGCTTTGTCTGAAACAAATTTTTTCCCCCTTTTTTTTTTGCCAGCGCCTGAAAATAACACAATAACTTGTGACGTTGCATTACTTCCAGTAAAACGTGCCCAGCATGGTCTTTCCCACTCGAGGTCAGTGTACCGTTTGAGCTCCAAGAGCCTCTACATCCTACAGTAGCTATACTAACAGCAGAAACATGTAAAGATTAGCACAGCCATCACAAAGTTCCACTTGGATCTCATTCAATAAAATAAATGAATGTGAGGTGCAGTGCAAACTCTGCTAGGCAGCCGTTATGTAATATGTAATTCTGTCGTCTGACTTCGGCTGGAACAAGAGATTTGGGATGGGGGGATGGAATAGCAATTGTGCTTGAAATGCCCATCTTAGTATCGATCTACATTTATCTTTATACCCCTAATGTGTTATATTATCAGGACAATACAAATGCGAGCCACATCGTCATTTCAATTCAAAATAAAGAGGCAATTTGAAGGAAAGTGAGTTTGAGAAAACTAAAAATTCAATATGACAGTGTAAAAACGAGGTAAAATTGCAAGTTTACTTATGGATCGACAGTATACACGAGTTAAGCTACAATGATATCACGTTATCAGCAGAGTTTCAAGACTTGCTTCTTAAATTCTTCTGCATTAGTTTTGTACTTCTGCTTTGGAGTTTCAGAAGCACTGGAGGGAATAAATAATCCTAATACACGATTTTCAATTTAAGGGAAATTATTACAGGTTTGCATGCAATACTATAACAGTTTTACAAATAATAAGATCTTTGGCAGTGTTGTAATTCCTATTCTTCTAGTCGGTATGTAAAGTGAAGAGGGCAGCACTCAACAACTGAACAAAGATAATCTCATTATTTTATAAATCTACGAGGCCTGCTCTCTGGACACAGTGGGGAAGCCTCTCTTCTTCCTCCTCCTCCTCCTCCTCCTCCTCCTCCTCCTCCCTTTTGTCCTCAGTTATATGGCCGAAGCTTTTCATTCTCTAACTGTATGAGCTTTTTTGCTCCTCTTTTCTACAGCACTCAGACATCATTAGAACCACCCAGCAAGTGACTCCTTTCCACCACCTTCCATTTTCCGTTCTATCATTTTCCTCTCCCAGTCTCTCATATCTCATCCCTCCTGCCACTCCCCCCCCCCCTTCCTTCTGCTTCCTAGGGCCGTGTGCAGGGGGTGCCATAACAGAAGGTGGAATAGATTCATTTGCTCTAATGTGGTTTGGGCTGCAGCGTGGCATGGCACAGAGCAACACTTTCTCCCAGCACACAGAGAGCTGCTCTCCCTCTCTGTCTGCAGTTCATGTGTTTTCAAACAGGCCAATCAACACCACTCAGCTGTGCTGGCCTTGCTCTCTCTCTCCCCCTCTGCTTCCCACAATCTCTGCTCCCAGTGTGTCTGTAGAAAGCCACCAACCCTCTCTCACACACACACTATTATCTATGGTGAAAAACTCCAATGACAGACAGTCCCTTTCTCTTTTTTTTTCCCCACTCTATCATCTAATCTTTGGAATCATATCTCTGTCTTTTTATCTTGTTCAGTGATTTGCTTCACTTTGTTAATCCTCTCTTCCACACATATCTCCACCCTCTTCGTTTCCCTGTCAGCAAAGACAACTCCTGGTCATATCACAAGCCTTTATAAAACTCAAACCTCAACAGTCTCATAACCACCCGCCTCGGTAAAAATAAAAACTTACTTGTCCCAGGGTGGAAAAAAATGAACTCTAAATGCTGCCGTTTGTTTATATTCTGTTTTAATGTGACAACCACAGAAGCACCGGGCAGCTATGTGACACCCAACACTGCAATGCAAACAGCTGGGATGTGAGGATATGTGAGCTGCTCTGTTGCTGTCTATAAATACGAAGCTTCAGTCCTGCAGTATTGCAGGTTCGCTACCACATACCTCCAGGAGCAGCCGATTATTTCACCACTCCAAGCACAAGCACAAACACAAGCACCATGTGTTAAGTGAGCGCAGGGGTCCCCTCTCTTTCAGTTTGTTAAGGTTCATATAGGGATTGGCAACATTGCACCACTTCAGACACTAAATCTACAGCTTTGTATCCTCCAAGCAGTAAGGTTCAGTCCAGTTCGTTACGGTTCGCCATTTTTTGTGTTTCAGTTGTCAATAGCTGCGTATGGTGCCCTTAAAAATGGAACCGTACAGTGCCAGTTTTGTCACTTGGGGTACAAACCAGAGCTAAACCATACCATAAAGAGGGGGGCTAGACCCCTGATTGGTCAACAGAATCCTCCCTTCACTGCGATGGTTCAGCCGTCTTTGTACTCATGGCTTGCAGCTTTTTCTCAAGCAGAGCCTGTCTACTTTGTGTGATAAACAGCTATATGCCGACAAGAAACAACAGGAAACTCTGAATGTCCTCCATTGTTTTCTTTGTTTGTCGTGGTTTCTTCATCAGGATGCAGTGTGTCACGTTTCTGATATGTCACACTACTTGCGTATCTGGCACAGTCAGGCTACCCCGCCCACCAGGTAATGGTAAGGTCGCCAGTTGAAATGCACGCGTGTAATGACCTTACCGTTCCCAAGTGTGTCGTATCGAACTAAACCGAATCACACTGCTTGGTGGAAATTCAGCTCAATAGTCTATACAAGGTTTCTAGTGATACATAGTGTTTTCAAATAGTTTGCTTATTCTACCATTCACAGTTGATATTTGATTTATCGTGGTAAGAAACAACAAAGTAAAATACATAAACGTAAACACCAAAAAACGGTTTTAGCGCCTAAAGGTAATACCACCAATCTGTTTCAACACTTGAAGCACAATCAGGTTACTGAAAATAAACGGTGCATGGCTCGGTCCAAGTAATTGTACAGTGTGATACTGATGAGGTCATATCACCCAGCACTAACATAAGCGCACCGTTCTAAAATCAAGAACCGTGATTGGCTGGTTATGCAATGGTGAGAGGCAAGCCTTACAGTGAATTTTTGAGTTTTTAAGTTCTGTCCAACCATATCCTATACGGGCTGTAAATTGGCAAGAATGTGGCACAACACAAATTATACAATTCAGTGTACTGTGATGTGATAAAATCAGCATGGCAATATATTGTGTCAAGGACCTGTGTTTTTGTGTTTACGCTTGCGATATATTCTTACTTCTGTTGAGTGTTAAGAGTGGGAAGACCCAAAAGGCTAAGTGTTGATTTACAAGGCTTGGTGGTTTGAAGACAACACACAGAAAATAATCTGATACTCAACTGATATTTTATTACACCCCTAATGTCCCGAACCTTAAGCTCCAATATATTATAACTATAACAAAATCACAGAACATTGTGTGTTTCTGAGTCCAAAAAGGCGCACAAGTTGTCTCAAGTGCATTAAAAGGGAAAGGCCATCTATCTGGCCAAGGGACATAAAATCAAGTGATCCATGAGCTTCAGCGTCACATGATGAATGAATTAACTTAATTCCATAGACTGTTCCAGATGCAGGACTGTAAATACCAGCTGGGGAACGCTGCATGTCTGATTGTTACACACTGTTTTCCAATCTCACAAAAGCAAAGACTCCTATCTTGTCATGAACATGAAATGGAAAGAGAGCATATGGGGTAAAAACACAGCTGATGTGTAGCCTTAATAGCTGGACAAGGACATCATGGGGCTGCCTGAAACACTGAGCCCTTTGAGTGCACAAATCTCATAAGCTTTATTAAGTGGAATAACAGCAGTCTGGTACATTTTTAAGAAGAATATATAAGATGAGCCAACAAGAGGAGAGGAGAGGAGAGGAGAGGGGATGGAGAGGAGAGATTGACAGAGTAGCCTGTCAGGCTTGTGTAAAGCTAACCTTATGGGCCTGACTCCAGCAGAGCTGTTAGCTCACACACCGCCCCCTGCCACTGCTGAATGGGTAAACTGACAAATTCCATGTCCTCTGGTTTCAGCATTGGCAAACTGCCGACCAAAATGCAATTAAACATCCACTAAGGTGAGTGCAACAAACCAATGTATGGTAGCATATGAATGTGCACGAGATAGTCTATGTGCAGTGAGAATGACACAGTGTGTGCAGGGAAGGGAAAAGAAAGGGAAACAGAGAGACAGGAGCACAGAGTGAGACAAAGAGTGAGGGTGATTCAATCTGCTCAGTAAGCCATGAAATGGTGTTGGTGTCATTAGGGAGAGCAAAAATATATCTGTGCCAGTCTGCCCTCCACTCCCCTTGTCTTTGACACTCTAATACAATCCTTGCTAAAAAAGCAACCAGCCAGGCCCCTCCGTACTTGGCGGAGCAAAACGTCCTACACTGCTGAAGCTCCAGCAGAACAACTTGTATTTCTCCCTCAAATATTGCATGGGACCAAAAAAAAAACATATTTTCAAATATAAAATATATTTTTCAAGCTTCTCCGTTTAGAAATCGTACAGTTTAAAAAAAACAAAACACACACACAACAGACAGTATAGTACATGAAAAACAATAAGTTTAACGTGGTGAATTTTAAATTATCAGGTCTATCATGAATGGAAAAAATTGTTAATGTCTTCTTGTGAGTGACTTGAAACTGCTCTTGCCAACATATACTCTTACGTGTATCTGTTTATTTTGAGGTGCCACAAGGTAGAACCTGCATCTTTCATTATATCGGCTTGCCCATTTTATCCTCCAAAGAACAAAATAAATGTGGAAATACTTTGGGTTCAAAAATAAAGAAAGAGAGGAAAAGGAAATGCCGACCTGCAAAATCTGCTGCAGGAAACCCCTCAAATTTACGCTCTCATCTACATGACCACCATCCGACTGTGTTCGGTGAGTTCCGGACTCTTGCAACTGTCAATTAGATAACACTGCAAGTGTTGGTTAGTTATACTAACATCAATGTGTCTAAATGTTTATGTTTTTATTCATCAATAAACTTGAAACAGGTAATATTTGCTCAATAGCTTATAGCTAGGCTGCCTCAGAGAAGAGCACAGCTGACCACTGTTTACTATGGATTTCCTCTCACATTAAAACGTCACATTAATTTGTCCAAAGCCCATGCGGAAGCATTCAAACCGATTAGAATGTATTTAGTTTGACACAAAACCCATGTTCTCATTTGATGTAGCCTAATCAACCGCGGCAGTAACTAATTCAATAGCATGTACTTGCAGAAATGATCATCTACAAAACTTAAACATACAGCATTTTCAATGCAAGTCTGTTGAGTTGCTTTCATCTCCATAGTAAATATGTATCTACAATGCAACAAAAATATTTTTTTTTTTTCAAAATACAGAGTAAAATTATCTATTAAGTGTGTTTTCAAGCCATTTTAAGAATTTAAAGCATACTGTCACAACTATCACAGTAATATTTTGACTCTCAATTATTTTGGCCAGGATAATCGTAATAGGGACATTTTTATGTCTTCCCATGCCTACTACAGAATGTGCCATTTAGTAAAAGAGCCTCAATGAATGGGTCATTGTAGAGCTGTACTACTTTATGAAACACATCTTTTTGACTGTATAACCAATTAAAAAAAGAAGCACAGCAATAGTCATTGGATTTCTAAAAAAAAAACCAAAACATGCATGTTTCCTAAACTTTCACACCTGCTTGCATTCAACTTTCATCATTAACAATGTGATTATTCATTGCCGCATCAGTTTTCAAGAGGATTATGGGATAATGAATACTAACATCCCAATTTAAAACCTGTAGTGTGAAACTACTCTCTTCGCCTCTGGCAGAAAGGGTAATTACACAAACACTGTTGACGTGCTCATGACGCCACAGACATCCTTCTAATTACTGTCGCCCATGGCTGAATCATACTTCATCCCGATGACTTCTTCCCAAATCTACTCTGGTAAATACATCATTGTCAAATACAAACTACTTTATTGGTGAGCCGATGCAGTTACTGGCACCAGTTTAAACAGTGTACTTTGAAATATAGAGAGATTTACCTGTCTCCCAGTCTTAAGCAGGTCAGCTAATTAAAAATATGTTCAACTTAGATTTTACTGGATGGTATGAAGTAAGGAGGGATCATATTTTTCAGACAACCATACCCTTGTTTCTGTCATCCAATGACAAGGTAGCCCTTCCAACGGTGGTTGGAAGTGCATGTTCAAGAGCATTAGAACAAGATGTTCGTTGGCACATGTCCTCCAAGAGTAGAACACTCTGTGTAACCAGCAGTACAGCAAATACAAATAATGTTTTCAAGCTTTTCACACACGGGAATGCTTTGACACTAGTTTTTTTTTTTTTCTGAAACGCAAAACAACCTGAAACCTTATGACACAGGTAAATGGGAGAATGCTGCACTTGTTTGTCTTGCTCTGTGAGTGTGTGTTTGTTCACCACCGCTGTGCATGCTGGAGTGAGGCTGTGAGGACACAAAACATCTGCTTGCTGCAGAAAATGAAACAGCCTAATGGTATACGCGGCGCATCGGTATCAATCACTGAGGGGACAATCCACACAGGTCTGAAAAAGGCAGCATTGAAAAGCTAATGTGCTTCACTGCTGCTTTTACGAAACACTCTTTTAGTGTTTGTGCTACAAAGCACTCGCCGAGCATGTGTGTGATGATCTCAAGCATCGTTAAACAAAGTCCATCCTATCAACTTATCTTCACGCATGCATGTGTGTGTAACATGTTGAAATGATGTTTGACATAGGCAGGCAGACAGAGAAACACATACTTCTTCAGGCTTAGAGAGGCTTTAATGTGTGAACTGGGGCTCCGATATGCTTTCTCTCTAAAATGTTACTCTACTGCGGCTCTGCTCATAAAATTCAAGGTATATAGAAGGGAGAGCAGCAAGACGAGATGAACGAATAGATGGGAAGAGCAGGTGAGAGAGAAAAACATCCCTAAGACATACTACATGTGGTGGAAGGCTAGGAGAGACGAGCGAGGAGAGATAGGGGGAAATGGTTGCAGAGCAGGAGAGGGAGATGGCAAGAGGTCATCCCTGGGTAATTTGTTTTGGTCCACTCACAGCGCAGACACTCAGGGAGCAGGTAAACCAATTACAGTGTGACATGAATCACTAAGACCTACAGGCAGTTGGTAAGCCAGCCAGAGCAGCCACACGGCCGACCGAACGCACGCTGCCTCTCCCCTAAATGCTGGTCAGTCTCAAACCACAGCCATCGCTCCTCCCTCGCCTGCGATTACACATCTGGAGGTAACTGATGAGAGGAAAACACAAACATCACTCCCCGCCACCGCCACCCCACCTCCCTGGCTTGTTAGCTGTAATCTTAAACGGATCTAGACATTCTTCTGAGGAAAAAAAACACTCCATGGAGGCTGTTGGGATACATTGAGCATTGACCCCAAACACAACAGCAAATGACAATAAATCTAACCATACAGTGTTTTTGGCTCTTCGCTGTGTTTACATCTTCAATCCACAAACAATAATGATAACAATACAGAGCCTTTGAGGCGGCACAGGATTGAATGCTTGCTCCCTTTGGATGTCAAAGCCAAACCAAACACACCAGGGAGGTTATGAGTATTTACATGACAAATGCTACAGCAATTACTCTAATTTCCTTAATCACCCGACAGCTTTCAAAACGATGTGGTGTCAGGCCTCAATCACATTAACGCCACTGGCTATGTAACAGAGAGGTAGGAAACAAATTGTAAACAAACAATCATATAGGTATTTTGCTCTGTGGCGACAGATCTAATCCTCAAGTTGATGCTAAACTGACAGGAGCATCATGAAAATCCACCCAGCATGGAAACTGAAGAGAGTGAAGTTGACGAGCAGAGGGATCAGTCTGGATTAGATGTCGCCCTGGCACTCTGTCTTATTTGATGTGGCCTCGGCGCGTCTTCTAGATTCAGGAGAAGTAAATATTTGATAAAAGGCATGGCGTTGGGCTCGCTGCTGCCAGTCTGAGGGAGCAACTAATAAAAGAGGAGGCAGGTTGTCGATCAGCGCCGGGTCGCTGCGGAGCAGAGTGGAGCCTGTCGCCCCATCAACGTGTTTACCAAAGCTCTGTGTCTTCTAATGTTAGCTCAGCGGGCAAAGATGGCTCTTCCCCTGACTGTACATCAGTATGCACTCTCATGCATTAACACAAACTCACAGACAGAGAGAGAGAGAGAGAGACAGGGAGGGAGGGAGGGAGAGAGAGAGAGAGACAGACAGAGTGAACCAGTGGGGCTGCAGAGACATACATTCGGAACAGATTTCCTAAGATGTTAAATCTATCATCTTGCTACCCCTTGAAATTAATAAGGGCCTCTGAACTCCTCTCTGAGAGCCGCTAACTGGCCATTTGCACTGTCTGGCTCCACAGGAAAAGGCACTTCCTACCTCCTCCTGTCATGAACCCTTTGCACTCTTCCTCCATTTTTTTTTCTCTCCATCACACCCTCCACTCTGTTTCACCCCATAATTTCCTATTTTTCTTCCCTCCATCGCTATTGTCTTCCTTCCATCTCAATCCTCTTGATTTCAGTCCCCTCTACTCTCTTTCCATCCACCAGCCCCCCACCTCCCGCCACCTCCCTTCCTCTCCTGACTCCTTGTTCACTCCCTCCCTCCCACCTCCTCTTTTTTTTCTCTCTCTCCATTCCTCTGGCCCTAAAACCAGCCCCTCGGCCGCCCGTTTGCGCTCACTTAGATGGCTGTTACCATGACAACCCTGTTCTTTCAGCTCTTGCAAAATAATGAAGACAATGTGTTTTCCATTTAGATGAGTTTTCTGGCGCAGCAGGGAGATATGGAGTGTCCATCTTGCCTCCTCTTTCACTGCGGAGGAAATGTAATAAAAAAAAAAAAGGGTTTCTAACCTCCTTTGCTCTGCCACTCTCCCTGTGCACACAAACACACAGGTTAGGGTGCTGTGTAAGCCAGCTGGGTGGTAAAGTGAGCTCAGTGTTTTAACCACAGCGGAGAGAATAGCAGCAGAGGTTCACATCTAACTACAAAACATCATCTGCAGCACTTAAATGTGAAAAGAAAATTTAAAAAAATGTGATTGACAGGTACAGATGAGACTTTGCTGATTTAAAAATAAAACTGTGGACAACTTGTCTGTGATGAATTACAGAATCCTGGACCCTGTTGTCAAATCCAAGCTCTGACAAAGATAAACTGTGAACATTTCAAGTCTTATTTGGTGTTTTGGGGGGACTTGTCAATTTCATTTTCACAGCACAATGCTCCGGTGCAGGAATAAATGCCATGCCAACTAAAACTGATGGTAGGGACATTCTCTCTTTCTCTTGCATGTGTGGGTTTATTAACTCACACTGCACACAAGGGAGGAATGCAATCCAACCACTTGTTACAGTCTGAAAAGTAACATTTATGCTGCTCTGAGAAGTAATTTAATTGCAACTTCCTGGTGTTTTTACCCCAGGGGTTTAACACAAAGGAGCAAATCTTGCTTTATTCTTAATGATAGCAGGGCTACAAAAACAAGCTTTGAAAGTAAATGAAAACTGAACATTACAAAAGGCTTGAAAATGGTTAAATTCAAGACACAGTACTGACTAAATAGAAGCTACCACCTTGTTGTCTGACACAGTCTCTCTCTACATATACACAAATTTAAAAGACACACAGGAGAGAATTACAGTGTTTAAATCAGTCTCTTTTCCAGTGTTTATGGAGAGTGGTGAGGAACAACACTTCCTGAGAGGAAAGCCAGCTTTCCGAGTGCGAACCCTCTTCCAAGCCCCACAGACGGGGAATGCTCTGTCTCCAATTTATGTTTTCCACCAAGTGTCGTGTAGAGAAACTGGTATGCATGCACACGGGTGTGTTTTAGATAATGCACACATGCACAGCAATAGAGGGCGGGCATGACTCCGAAAAGTCAGCCAGAACTTCAGAGCTGACTTATCGCCAAGTCCTCCCAGTGTTTACCAGCTGTAATGGACCTTTGTCATGAAGAAGCTGCAACACAAAGAGGGTCAAGACCCTTATAAAAATCCACCTAACTGACTTCCTCCAACTCCTCTTTCCTCAGCATATCAACACCGGTGAAAAGAGGGATCTAAAAAGAAGAGGAGAGTCACCCCAACTCTCACTCCTTCCTGCTCTCCACTTGTGCTTAATTACATTAGGATCAGGCTATTAATGAAGTAAGTCTGGTTTTAGTAACACCTACAGGGAGTGAAGAAGGGTTTTCCTAAGCCAGAGAACATATCAGATCAAATCTGGCTCATGTTCCTGACAAGGCTTTTTGCCAAGTAAAATGACAAGCTAATGCAAAGTAGCTAAAGGTTATTTATTTCACTGTTGATCACTTTTTTTTTTTTGCGTTGTTTTGACATGCAGTCTCTTATTCCATGCATTGTTCTTGCTTGTCCAACTGAAACCCAGCTTGACCTTAGGCAGAAGTTCATTTCTATATCAAACAAAGCTGCCATGATTAGCTGCTTTATCAATTAGTTAAGCCAGAGAAAATCAGTTGCTACCTACTTTAATAACCCATTAATAATTTCAACAATTTTCAAAGTAAGAAAAACAAGCAAATTGATATTTTGTAAACTATACATTCATAGATTAATTTTAATTGATTAAGTGATAATACATAAATGTTAGTGGCTGCTGAATTACCATATATCCAGACAGCAGTATTTCCCAAGATCTGTAATCTAATTTTGACATACAAAAACCTGAGCTCCCCCTTAACTGATCGTTTAACCTTTAAAATGCCACACAATTACAAATGCTCATTCTAGGTTTCATAACTACTAAATAGTCAGCTGAAATTAATATAAAACAGAGAAAAGCAGCAAACTTTCCCTAGGACCAACAAATGGCGTTGCTGCTTGACAAAAAATGTAAATGCTTATTCGGTTAACAAAATGATTGTTGACCAACTTCCTGGCTCATTGATCCATTTCAGCAATGAAGACGATTTTCAGCACAGCGGTGGGGGACAGGCTAGGAGACTTCCTTTGTTGGTCTCCGACAACTCACCATGTGTGCTGATGTATATGCTTAAACAAACCTAATCATCAGCGACTTCAACAACATCACATCTTTTCTTGAGATGTTTTCTTGCCTGCTGCAAGATAAAATTACCCATATTTGATCCTCAAAGGGCACACCGTCAGTGATGCACATACAAGTTCGTGTAGAAACACACAGTGAGGGATGAACATCCCATATTTCCATTTGTATGCAGTGATGTTAGGCCGTTGTTGAGCAGGCGGCCAGTATGGGAGGTTTTAAAGTGCTCTAGTGATGCAGTCACTTTCCCACGTGCATCCATATTTTATGTACAGCATGTGGTGGGAAAACAGCCTCTGTGCTCCTGGCACTCTGATCTTCTTAAGACACTCCTGTCACAAAGCATAATGGCGCAGCGTGTGCTGTTACAGAGCTATATGTTAACCCACAAGTGTGTTCACGAGGTGTATGTTTTTGTCTGCATGCGTACTCAATACGTCTGCCTTTCTCTGTAATACTATTGTTTACTGCCACCTGCAGAGTACAGCAGCATCAGCAGACCCCAACACACACACACACACACACACACACACACACACACACACACAAATCCCAACAGATCAAAACACTGCACTCCATCAAATCCAGTGAAAAGCCTGTTTACTGATGATCTGGTGTGAAGACAACAGGCAGGCTGGACTGACGGGCAGGGAGAAAGGGAGGTGAAGGGTGAGGGTTGTTGAGGTAGTGAGGCATCCTGGAGTGGCGGCTTGCAGGGGCTTTTTTTTTATTATCAGCCATTGTAAAGGAGCTAGGTGGGATAATTGGCCTCCTAAGCTCAATGCGCAGCATGCATTTTTAATGAACCCACACTGTTGCTTCTTTAATATATAGGCATGAGATCACAGATAAGGAAGACCCGCTGTGAAATGCTAATGTTTACTGAGAACAACGGGTTGAGGGAGAAATAGAGATGTTTTATGGTTCCTTTGTTTTGGCTTGTGCTGCTAATGCTGTCAGTATTTTGTTACAAGAATGCAGTGTATAAATGTCTTAGCATCCCAGAGAGACTTCTGTACGTGAAGCGTTCCATGCATGAGTCTGCATGATCCATAACAGGCAAACCGTGCTTGAAAAAAAAAAGCAACGATTTCATATCCTTACAATTATTTGGAGAAGGATTCTAGGGAAGCATTAATCCTTCCATTGTTTTATTTTTTCAATTAAATATTGTTTTAGGAAATACTCCAGAGATTTTCTGGCAGGCCTAGCTGACCTATAGTCCAAAAGAGCTTTTTTCTTCTTAAGTAAACAAAGAAAAGTGAGAACACAATAGATTATTAAGGGGAATGTTTTGCATTTTATATTGAAAAATTACAAACAACATGATTGACAATGCATTTTTCATGGCTCGAGTATGGTAATTGATGGTTTCAGCTCTATTCCTTTCCGCCACATGGCCTGCTCTTTATCTCCTCTCCTACAAATATTCTGGTAACAAATTTGAAAAGAAAAGATACATTATCTGAAGAGAAACGGAGAGTAAGGCCAAGAAGCTATGGACGAAGGATCTACACAGTCCAATCCAGAATCCTTCCCCGGGCGCCCTGCTTGAACCAGACAGAGTTGGGAAAAGTTGGCAAATGAAACACACACTAGCTCCAGCCAAGACTTGACTCGTCAAAGCACCTGCTAATGCTCTTACTGACCTTAAGGCAGTGAAAAGAGCAGCCTCAGCTGGGTATTACAGGGCTGCGCTGAGCGAGAAGTTAAGAGGCTGGTGGCTGGGGGGCACTGGCACCTTAGTTAAAGTGAATTAAGTAAAGTTAAGTCGTGTTCAGCCCTGGCAAGTGTCCATCTCTCCTCAATGGGGGGCATGCTGTCTGGGCTGTCACCTTGTAATAGCATTAAATATGTCGCAAAGTGATGTTTGGGAGTGAGTGGGAGTGAAAGGGCTGCTTACAACAGAGGACTGCACTTGCACTTTAAACAAAAGGTGGTCAGGACGAAGGGAGGGATTAAAGAGGGGTGACAGGAGGGATAAAGAGAAGACAGGAGGCTGAGAGGAGAGGTGGCAGGAGGAGGGAGGTTGATTAATGACAGGTCTTTTTTCTTCTCTCACTTCCCCCGGCTGTCCTACAGTACTTCCTTCAGGGACCCCAGAGACCTCCTCCACCACCCAGCTCTGAAGCTCTCTGTGAGATCTGCAGCCCGGGTCCATCCATCACCACACTCCAGCCTGTTAACACAGCCCCCCAGTCTGCGCTCTGGGTCCTCTCTACAACTGTTCTCATCTTGTCCAACCAGCAATTTCAAATCAAAAAGCTCTGACTTTAAAATTAAAAAAAACAAAACCTTTTGTTCGCCTCCATTTAAAATCTCTGATTCACGTGTTGATACAAGTTTTTCTACTTTTCTTTGACGAATGTAAACTAATTTTTATAAACAACTCTGATTACATTAGACAAAGGAGCTCTAAAACCTTACTGGTCATGAGACCACGCAAGAACAAATACAGTTTAAAATTGGTGGAGTTATGATTTTAATCATTAAATGTTGTAAATACTTTACCCGTGCCAAGGAGGTCATCTCTTTGATGCGGTTTGCGTGGTGGCAGCCTACTCTTCACAATTTTGGATGAATTGTCCTGATTTATTTCTGGTGAGTTCAACTTCAAAATGACCTTAACAATTTCATAAGTCACAGGTCAAGAAAAATTTAAAAAAAACTCACATTTATTAACACTGGTCAAAGTTTCAAACAATCCTAGCTTAGCAAAACTCAACCAATTTGCTCCTAATCTACATCACATCTGTGTGTCGAGATTTGATGGCACAGTAAGTTGGATCTTGAGAGACCGAAGGTCAAGGTCAAAACTGGTGACTCAATGAAACTCGTGATATCCTACCAGAGATTCAACAGGGCAGAATTTTTTTCAAAATTGCAAATAGAGATATTCTGATATTACCTTTTTTTTTTTTTATCCCACACTGATTCCCATAGCTGTCCTTTGGGTATAAGCCAACAGAGTGCTGTTCCAATACAAGTGCGTGTTTAATAAAAATGACAACGATATTTCTTTTTTACAGCTACACAGTGTTTCCAGACCTCAGCAGGACGTTTTGTTGCGCCAGAACTTTTCATATGTACTGTAACTGTTTGCGTGGATGCTAGCGTAGCACTTCAACCAGACGACTCACGTTAAATCGATCCTTCTTTGCTTAAGGTGGTGAAGAAGAATTGATATCCGGTAGTAACATTAAGCAGATTTAATAGAGCTAACTTGGAAGCAGAAAGGTCCGTTTAATGTGGTATCAGATCAATGCAGTGACTAAATACCTGCATTTTCAGCAGTATCAGTTGCATTTCCGATAGCCATAGCAGTATCAGACCAACTCTAATTTCAAATAAGGTATATTTTTAGCGAGTCTTACTATCGGAAAAAGTTCCTGAATATAACAGCAGCTAATTTTTAATGCCATCACTTTTCAATGCAAAGAAAGTTGAGGAAGCTAAATTTAATAGATGTGAAAAAAGCTCAACAATAGAAGAGCCTGCATGAAATAGCAGTGGAATTAAAAAGGGTTACAGTACTTGTCTGCTGCATAACCAGCCCAACATTTGAGACGCTGAAAACAGGAAGCTTTTGCCCGTTTTCTATTAAATATTGCAATTAATCAATGAATTCAACAACATTTTACATAAATGACACTACAGCAAGTATTCATGGTATGCTCTCTTTCTGCTCATATTCTGATTTAAACTAAGAAAGTAGACTTTCTGTGCATTTTTAAGACCAAATGGACAGTTTCTCACTGAAGCGGCTTACTAAAGAACGAATGTATAAGGGCTTCCAAAGCCACAGTATGGGTGTCGTCATGTATGTCAAGTACACATTTCTGTTTATACTGTCGGGTGGCTGAAAAGAGGAGTTATCAGGCCACGGCCGCTCTCTTTGATGCAAGTACAAAAGCTGCCTAGCGGATGTGAGCTGGCCCCCACCTCCACCTCCTCCGCCGCCCCCACCCCAACCCAGTGGGCCAATCCTTTCCTCTACTGAGCAACACACACAAACGGAGGCGCAGAGAGCTGAGCATAAGCATCTGGATCACACAAATAAATTCTATTTTCTGATGGCAGACAGAAGGACCCGCCGGACAGCCGCCGCTAATCCGTCACCCCCACCTCCTCCACCTATAATCCATGACAGAGAGACAGACAGCAAGAAGGAACGAGTTCAAGACCGTGAGAGAGAGAGAAAGAGAGGGAGGGGCACCAATACAATGGTGAAAATGGGCTTGATCTTACTCCTGTGCCTGAAACAAGATGGACAGCCTACTGGCTAAATAAGCACTTGTTGGCCACTTTGCTAATGCTACTCAACACGACAGAAGATGGATGGGGTTTCGGTCGCGCTTGGCTGCCTTGTTTGATTTGCTGGAGCAGAACAGCATGTATAGCAGGAGTAATAATAAACTTTGCCGTCCGGTGACAGCCGCAGTGGTGTAAGGTCTCACTCAAGTTTTGTTAGGTGACCCAAGGCTCGGCAGCAAACGCACTCCGACTCAGCCCTATTTCTTCCAATTAGGTGTAACTGTCTTGTAATTTAGCCCACTCTCCCATGGCTCCATGTGTGACTAAGCCACAGCAGCGAGAGGAGAGGGATCATAAAGATCAGGCATATGAGTGTGTATCTCATGTGCTACAATATGCGCTTTGTTTTCCCTGCAGATAACAGGAGGCCGCTGAAGGAGAGAAAAAAGCAGCCATTGATTTTGTGTGTTGGGCAGTCATCTCTCCATTGCAGAGTCTGGTCAATACAAATACACAACAAGCGAAGGGAGCATGGGGAGGTGAAGGGGTACCACACTGGACACTGCACACACACACACACAAACTCACACATCAGTCAGTCAGCAGTAGGTGTGTAACAGGATGTTCTGGTCTATACAGATCATTGTAAAATTTATCAGTAATAGTGTGAAGCCTATCTTTGTGGATTCGATTTCCATAAAAATTATTTGCTAAATCTCTCGTAGCAGAGCTGCCGTAAAAAGATTTAACAACGACAGTCAAGAGGTGTGTTTTTCTCTGACTGGCAACATATTTAAAAGCCTCACTTTCGCGCATGTTGAGTGAATTCTCAGTGGCTGTGACTTTTCACTGATCTAAATAGGATAATAGCCATTGTTGTCATCACAGAAGTGGGTTGTGGTGTTTATTGCAATTTTGGGAGTATCCGTAGCTCCTTCACCCTCGACAGGCTCACAACTTGTAAACAATGGGATTTAGCTGTAGGTGGGACACTGAGACTACAGAGTTGTGACCATTAGAGCTGCGACTAATAGTTAATTTCATCACCGATTAATCTGACAACTATTTTAACACTAAATCAATTAATTATTTGCTCTATAAATCCTCAAGAAAATGATGAAAAATGCTCATCAAATGTTTTCAAAGCCCAACGTGGAAATTCTGATATTTATGGAGCTGGAACCAACAAATGTTTGACAGTTTGCCCAAAACAAGACTGAAACGATCATTTGATTATTAAAATAGCTGTAGATTCATTTCCTTTAGATCTACTTTGTTATATCATATTATATTAGCGCATTTCCAAAAAGTAAACAAATATATGAGCTTATACATTATAATACTATACTTATAGTATATAAATACTGATAACTGTACACGCAGCAAGAAGTGGAACATTTTTAAATGAATTTAACCCCAATCCTTTCCCTTTCTGCCGATCGGAAAAATGATCCGATCTGTGATTTGAAAACCATGATGCCCTAATACCCGGCAGCAAATTCAGCAACTTAGAGCCGAATGAAAGCAAAATGAACAAATGGACTCAATAATGGAATTTCTTTACTGTGAGTATGGCAGGCGACGGTGGGGGCATGTTCCAGCATTAGACCCTTTATCAAGTAGCCAGCAAATCAAACATTGATTTCCATGAGCCACTCTGCCTGGGGCAATAAGGATCTCCCTCTTCAACCGAGACGGTGCAGGCCACACACACACAATGAGAAGTACACAAACATGCCAGCAGCAGGCAGCAAATACATTTTGTGTCAAACAGTAATTGCCACAGTCTGAATAGGAAAATCACTTGCTAGGCTGCTTGCGGTTGTCCTGGTTGAATCCAGAGGGAAACTTCTGTCTAGCGAGCTGTTCCATTAAAGAAAGAATGTTGCAACATGAAGAGGGACAAATTAACAAGCTGAAAATTGTCCCACCAACAAATTGCATAGGCTGTCCTGCCATTATCAGGCAATACAGTTGTTCGAACACTCAATAAATAGGTGAGATATGATGAAGGTGGCCAGGATATGCACTTTGTACTCTATTGAGGTGACAAGAGAATGGCAGCTGGGAGCACTTTGAAGGGAATGTTTCAACAAAAAAGAAGGAAAACTATGACCAAAAATGAATGGTCACACCCTGAAGAAGGCGCAACCCATTACGCATTGGTGTATTTTTATAGACCTATCAATTAAAGGCCTTTTCCAACCATCCTGAGTTCCTGGGCCTGGATTATTATTACCATTAATTTTTGGACATAGCATTCCTTCTGTTTTATCACTTTTAGCTGATTTAGGATAAATATCAAAAATACTCAAATTGATGAAAAAATGCATAAAATATGTTGCTCTATTGTACCACTAATGTCCAAAAATGTTATAGAGTGCATTTGTCGACTGATTCTTGCATGAGACCCAATGTCTCAGGTAACATGAAAAATATTGCATTAATCCGTCCATCAAACCTGAAGCTATAATAGCGTTATTGAACGTCAATAAAGCTCTTACACAACTATACAAAAACACGTACTTAGACATAAGAGCATTAAGCTAAAAAAAAATGACACAATCAGACCAACGTGTTCCCACTGAAATTGAACTGTATGACTCGTCTTAACATTTTATGCTATTAGCAGAGAGACAGAAGATAACAAACAGGCATACACAGAGGAAAAGAGACACGCACATGCATGTGAAAGATACACAAACACTGAATCTAAAATGGAAAAACTGGCTCAGGATATTGGCCAGGTCCTGTATCAGAGAGGTAGAGCAGGAGAGGGAGCTAAAAGACGAAAAGAACGGTCTGAGAAAGACGATGTGCCTTTCAATGCCACTGTTGTTTCGTTTCTTCAGACACACGACGACATATCAGACTGTCAAGACTTTCCAATAATTATCAAAGCCGCCGTATTGAAGAAACAATCACTGCATAAAACGAGCTGCCAGGGTGTTGTGGCATTTATAGTGTCAGCAAGTTATTTGTTATAGTTTCACGTACGGACGGTCACATCCGCTCAGGCACAGAATTCAGACCAAAAGGCATTGGTGCGTGAATAGGTGTCCAATAAATATGGATCAAAAGTATAAAAACAAATATAATAAATCATTTTCACATATCAATGGGAGACAATAGTCAAAATCCTTGTGAATTAGCACAAGGACCATTTCAGGCAATGGACTCTGCCTCCCTTCATAATCTTTGGAGCACAAAGAGAGCAGTGGGTGTGTTGCAGAAATCAATTATGTTTGATTTGGTTGATTAATTGTGCATAATTACTGATGTCATTTTCATTCCAAAAATGCTGTTTTTCTCTGTGCTATTTTAGTGAATATCTCTTGGATGTCACTACAATATTTAAGGCAAAATGATTTTCCTGATCGCTTGAGAAAATGACATTATGACTAATATTTTGATGAAAATAATTAGTAGCTGCGATGAGTTAGTCTTAGGGTGAAAATTTTCACCTTGCGTTTCTTCAGTGTGTGTGATGGGAGTATCACTGATCATTAACGTTTACCTGCTCAAGTGACACACATACTTACTGAACATTAGCTGTAAGTTAGTGAGCACCAGCAGGTCAATGTGTGAATATTCGCTGGAAATTTCAGGTCTCTTTCTCCTTTCTCCTATTTCCTCTCTCGTGACATGAACTACAGTTCCCCTCCAGTCAGCCGTCAACATTACAGCACACAAACAGCCCACAGTTGGCACGTCTGCGCCTCCTTAATCCACAACTGACTGCTTCAGACAGGTTGATAGGCAAGTGTGAACACAGTTCCCCTTTAAAAATTCCAAAAGTTTAAAAGTGAACTCTGCTCATGTTCATAAACATCCAGACTGTGCTTCACAATTCCACATAGTCCTCAACACACAACTCTGTAAGGCCTGCACATGTGCTAAGTTTTCACCAAAATTTCAACATCCTTAATTGTCACAAAAACATACAATTTGTCTTGTTGGTTTTTCAGTATAAAGATTATTAAGAGCTTTACCTTAGATTAAGTTTAATCACAGATTGAGCTGCCAAATGTTTTCACAGTTAATCATTTATCACATTTTTTTTCATCATCTTCAAATAGCTTTTTTATTCCAACCAACAGTTAAAAACCCAAAGAATCCTTATTCTTTTATTCATTGTGACATTAAAGAGTTGAAACCAATAAATGTTTGACATTTGTGCCTGAAACAAGTCTGAAATGATTATCATCAAAGTAGTTATTTCCTTTTGATCAACTTATCGATTACTTGTTTAATCACTGCTATAAAGATAATAGAATGTGGATCGTTTTAAATAAACGTTTGACAGTATTGCAGTCTTTTTTTTTTTGGGGGGGGGGGAAAGTAAATGTTTCCTTTTCCACTTTGCTAATCATATAAAAATCAACAATTTCCCTTAGGTAAGCCCTCTAACAGACTCATATACATTGCTATACGTGCATGCATTTATGTATGTGAGGTAGTATAGTCAGACAAGTCCTTCCCTTACTGAGCTAAACTTTAACCTCTGAGGCCCACAGAGCACAGCAGATGACCCCGGCTGTAATCTGAGCCTTTGGGTTTCCACTCTATGGTGAAACCAGACAGACACCTGACCCTCTAGATTCTCGTTGATGCATGTGGACTCAGACAACACACAAAACACACATGGACATGGGCACGCACAATCAGAAACACCTGTTCCATCGACACAGACGGCTAAAGTACATACAGGAAACAATTCAACAGCATATAAAGGCACTCTGAGTCACGCATTAGAGCAACTCTTGTGTATTACACACAGAAGCTGTTCTTACTTTAAACAAGTATTTCTCAATAACACCAACAGATATCACTATGACTATTGAAACTGCAGCGAGGGACAAGTGTGTGTCCGGAATGAACAACAAAAAGAGCACAGTAAGCAGGCACGGCTAACGTTTCTCCAGCAGAAGTGTCACAACCAGAGTAGAAAAGAAAGTATAGAGAGGAGAGAACAACAGGATGAGGAAAAACGAGGAGGAAGGAAGTTCTGGTGAGGGTTTCTTTCAAAGACACAATCTATCTACTGTACTTAAAATGGAAGTACATACATGTGAGCATGTCCTTTTCTTCAGCGTTCATTAAGAGGAACCACTTCAGTGCCGGATGTGAAGGGTGAGGGGGAGGCTACCGGCTCATTGTGGATCCAGTAATCTCTCACTTATCTGAACTATGTCAATACGGCTGCTGCCCCCCATCTTCCAATCCATTCTCTAGCTCTGTCTGTGCTTCCTTCTCCTCCTTTTTCTTCCCCTCCAGCCCTCCTCATCCTCACCATTAACCCATGTCCAACCCCCCAAGGTGCTGCTTGAAATCCATCCTATCTCTTGTCTTCCTTCCAAACAAAACAGAGAAAGTGCAGGAGCAATAAGACGGAGCAGCAGGGGTGGGATGGCTCTCGTAAGGTTATTAAGCCTCACACAAAAACACATGGCCTGCCACAGGGCCACTGAGGTGAGGCTCCTGCGGGGGTGGGGACCATTTCTGTTTGTGTGTGTGCGAGTGTGTGTGTTGAAAAGGAATTTTACGTGGACCACCCACTTTTGCCCTTGCACTAACAAGCTAGTGTTTGCTTATTGTCTGCTGAGGGCCACCACTAACCTTCACTACGATATCTTTTTAGACGAAAGCTCCTGAACCTTTAGTCGTTCGTCAATATCCTGGAACCGGATCACATTCAAGCTTAAAACGATTTGATTTCTGCAAAAAAAAAGAATTTAAAAATGACATTTTATTTGGGATTTCACCTAATAGAGAAACTCTCAAGTGAAACCTAAACAAATTCAACTCGTTGAAGTGGGTTAACAGCTCCTTGAGGCACCATGTTTCTGCACCACAGGCAGCATGTTTCATTGCATGTTTTACAGACTCCCACGTCAAGCCGTAAAGAGTCCTTTAGTCTACTTTTACAATAAATAGTACTGAATATGAACACTTTTAACGGCATCAGACAAAAATGTTGCAATTGACAGACCTTTAACTTACGCTGAAAGCTAGTTCATTTGTAACAAGCCCTATCTTTACAGTAATAAGGACAAAGGCTCTTCAAACAGGATTTGGCCTGACCACGACTCTATAGCTGAGAGCTGATAAAGCAGAGCACAGCCACTGGTGGATCATTTTTCATCATCAAATCTACTTTGGCATGGTCAGGAGTGCCAGTGCGAGCGTATGTATGGCTAGGAGGGGAAGCATGGCACATGCACAAAACAACGAGGGGCTCGGATAGGGGAGGGGCCGACAGCCAGGGTACATCGTGGTCCTTCTCTTGTTGGGTATTTTTTTTATATTGTTGATATCCTGACAACACTAGGTTGGGTCTTCCCTCACTGCTCAGCTGAGCAATCAGGTCACCTCATCTTGACAGACACAAACACACGAGCACACGGACGTAAACGCACACACTCGCGTGTAGACACACAGTGCACGCCGCCTGCAGCTGTTGCCAATGATGTCAGTCCTGATTTGGCTAAACTAGCCTTTTGTTTCACAGCATGAACAAGGGAAGGGAGGGGGCTTCATTTGGCAGTGCAGCAAGAGTTCTTCTGTTCTGTTCTTCTCCAGGATTGTTTGAATTGAAGATTAGCTACTGGTTGCTGACATTAAAGTCAGTATTTGCACCTCAATGGTTGATAACTTAGAAAAACTGGTTTGCTTTGATAATTAATCAGCATGTGAAAACACAAAAAGCTGCCTCTTTTTCTGTTTAATTCTGAAGGGACGTATTTTTGGGTTGTGTACATTTGGTTGAACAAAAGAAGTAATTTGAAGGTGTAATTTAACTGAGGAAGTGGCGTGCATTTTAATTAATCAAATTTTCAAAAATTGATTATCTACAGTTAAAAGATTACTCTGTGACTGGCTTTCTTTTCAAAATTTTATTACGTACCAGTATCTATGTCTGTTTGTTCAGTAATATATTTGAGATATAAAGTACTGAAATGGAAAATGCTAATAAAAGGAACAAATATAACCATTTTCTGTGCACTAGATTGTCAAATAGCAAACAAATATTTAAAGACAGCTCTTGATAACTGCCAGCATCTGCAGCAGTTTACTGACAGTACACTCTAATGAGCTGTTTATACAATTGAAAAGTATGAATCAGATTTTGTTAAAGACAAAGTTAGGGACTAAGATCTAGTCCCCCCATTGGTACTTTCCCATCTTTTCCCTTTTTGACTTTGACACCTTTTCATTCCGCTCTATGTGACAGTCTCTTACTTTGCAGACATGGGTGCCCATAGATGAAACCCAGGCAAAAGTAACTGCACACTCTGTGGTGACGTGAGTGGGTGAGCCAACTCGGTTAACCAAATCTTGGAAATGGCTTAAATGAACAAAGGACACAAACACACACAAGCTGTCTTGGAGCCCAGGCAGCCTCCCTGCTGCCGCTAATGAGGAGGTTTGGAGATGTGCTTTTGTTTGTGCAGATCCAAAACACACACGTTAATGGATAACTCCATGGCTTGAACACTCTGAGGTTTTCCAGCCAACAGAATCTGCATTCTGCTCGCTTTCATGTTTGTGTGCTGTTGCTTTTACTGCTGCACACCCAGAAACACACAGAGGAGTTTCATATCACACCTGCTGACACATAATGGAAACATGGCATGAGACACTATTCTACTAAGCTACTGTGCGGTCACTGATACTTTCAAGAAAAATAATCTGACTTCTCTTGACATTTCCAGCGGCAGCTGGCTGCAGTGGATGCTGCTGTACGAGCAGCCCGCCTCTTGATCTGAAATGCATTTTGTACATCTAGGGCTGCTTGTCGGAGCAATGATTTGATTAGTTCTGAGCTCATTACAGTCTTGTTGGTTACAATGTATGCCCCTATGTGAGAGAGAGAGAGAGAGAGTAAGAAGGAGGGAGGGGGAGAGCGATTCAGAGTGGGATTGTTAGTTTGTCAAGCTGTCAAGAGCGACAGTGTAGTGTACTGCAATGTTTAGCCGAGGTGCGTGCAAGCAGCTTAGTGGGGGATTCAAAAATGAATCAGCTGATATCAAAGAGCACCGGCCAGGATATTAATACAAATCTGTTAGCGGTTATCAGCACTCCGTAGAGCGATGTGATGCCGCGCACAAACTGGTTCCTAGGAATTGGATCATGGCAAAAAGGCAAAAGGAAAGGGGAGCAGCACATCTGAACGACCCCCATGTCAAAAATAATGCTGTTGCAAAACACTTTTTGACAACAAGTGCCTTGTCTTGGAATTGTCTGCGAGAGCCGTGGACATGCAGCATGGAGGCACAGCAGCTCATCCATGGTGTGTAATATTGGCTGAGAACAAATAATCTGAAAAGCCACAAATGCTCTCCACTTTTGTAATCCTCGTGAAATATTAACCAAATTAATCGATAATCTCTTTTTTTTTTCCAGAGAACATACTGCACGGCATAATCGTTTCTCAGATTAATGAAAGAAAAGCAGCAACATTTTTGATCCCCGAGAGCCTTGAACAAGTTGTAATTATTAAATTTCATATATTATGGCTTCTATTAAATAGGTCTGTGCAAGTAAAGGCTGCCCTGCGCGCTGACAGAGCCACAGGCGTCTTTCAGCAAAGCTTTATTCCTCACAGCAAGCGTGACTGGGGAAACAGGCTATTATAACATTATGGGTCTTAACAGATTGCAGTGCAGCATCTGATCGGAGGTCAGATTTATGTTGTGCCTGGTGAAGATATTTTTAAAGACCCAATATGATACCCCGTGTAGTAAAGCAATTTCTAGAGGCCTCGAGGCAGAACAGAAGGGCAGAGTTCACTGAGAGCAGAAAGAGCTTCTCTCCAAAAATGCAACCAGAAAATGAGGACGGCAGAGCAAAATAGAAAATCATTTGAAGGGATTTTACAGTCTGCAGATTTAATGTCCATCTGATGGAAAACGAGAGAGAGAGAATCAGAATTAATCATCTTAGCTGTTTGTTTGGTAATCTGATTTAGTCTGATTTTTAGGCTACTATCTCTGGTTGTGGTTACTGATGCTGTCTCTGGATTGACCACAGACATTTTGGCCCTCTCCTTTTGCTCTGGTATATTAGGGTTTGGGCTTAACGTACTAACAAAACATCAACGTACATTCATAAGTCCCTGGTTCACTAAATCCAGCACTGTCTGCCTATGAAATTCCCCACTCGGAGATTGCTCCGGAGAAGCATAGTACGGCTGTCCCTGCTCCAAATAAATGACCTACTTTTCACATTAACACACATTTACATGAAGGCAAATTCCTGGGCAGCCTCATAGTTTCAAATGCTGGCTTTTACCCTCAAGTACGATGTGGGTCTTGCCCAATTCTTAGAAAACGCAACATCTTTTTTTGCATGGTTTGGGGGAATCACTCAGGCATTGGCGGGTGAGCGGTCACAGGTCAAACCACATCATCTTTTAGCCTAAGTGGAAAATGAGTGCATAATATGTTTCGAGTCTTGAGCCGAGATGTGCCTTTTTCGTGCAATGCTTCTTAAAGGAAGGTGAGGCTGGAACAGAGGCCCACCAAAGGTCCTCCCGGCTCAGGCAGAGCTATTTCTAGACTGGCAGCCCCTCCCGTCTCCTCCATCTCCACCTCTGGTGGGGAAACCACACTACTGCACAGGCCCCAGTCACAGACATGAATTGAAGAATGGATTCATTATTCACACCGGCTGTAAGGGGACTGGAGGATGAGGGCGGGATGTGGTAGTAGGACACGAAAGCTCACTTTTACCTAACTTAGGATTGTTCAAGCAAAGAAAATACATATAACACATATTGATAGTTAAGTCAAATGTCACATATCAAGACAGGTTTAATATAACAATGATCTAAAGCAATTGAAACCCCTCGCAGAACAGATTTGCCATTGTGTCCACGTGCACGTTGAATGCTGAAATGTTATGTGTAAACCATCAGAGGCCATGTGACTGTGATCGCACGTCAAGACTCACAACAGTGCGACGAAATCCGACACAGACGTAAGCACACACGTCACTCCAAGTTCAGAGAACACTTGACAGCACTACACAGCTCCACACAAATTGACATGGATCAATGTGTAAATGCTCTCTCTCATTTCCTTTTTCAGATACACACGCAGGAGGAGGGCAGACTGTATACAAGTTTGCTCAGGGACCATGATGAAAAAAAAAAAAAATGTGGCAAATGCGCAATCTGATATGCATGACTTAAGGTTTCTCTCTGCCTTTCTTTTCCTCTTGGAAATCGCAGGTTGCATCCATAATTTACACCAGCCTCCGTCTGTTTCTCTCTCTTCCACTCTGCCCCCCCCTTCCTCTATCTCCTCTTTTCTCTTTTCTCTCCTGGCAATCTGGCTTTTGCAGCTTTGCTCATTAGCATATTGCAGAATGTGCAGATGCCACCAAAAATTATTCACCTTCCAGTGCTTTGATGTTCGTTTTACATGTATACAAACTACAGCGTGGAGATTTTACGCGTGCAGCCACTCAAAACAAAAGCAGAGGGACAAGGTCTCATTTCATGAAAAGGAGCTGGGGCCATAACGTGATGTGTTCTAGTCTGATTCTTCCTCACATCCTGATTTACTCTGATTATATCATCCATCATTTTAACCAAAGCTCTTTGGCACTTTTGTCACGATTGATAGAGTGTTTCTTCTCAGTCACATTTTAAATGAACACTTAACATTCATGCAGTCCAAGTGAGCACTGAATACGTAATATTAATGCTCTTAAAAGACTAACTGCATGTTTTTGCATTAAATGGAGCCTTGGTTATGCAAGCCAATGACTGAAGGATGGGGACACATGGATTAGCGGTTATCCTCCTCTTGGGAGATGATATTGGTGATGATAGAGGCGGATCAATAGCCATACATGGTAACTCACCATTGGTTCAACACCGCTAACTCTGCTATTCAGTTATCACACCCTAGGGTCAGCTTGATCACTGCTGAGGTACATATGCAAGATTGTGGAGTTGTAAACAACCCTAAAATGTGAATTTTATACATTCATGGCCATCACAGAAAGAAGAGTAACACAGCAAGGTGCAGAATGATTTTGAATAGCCTCCTATTTGGTGTCTTGCAACTGAAATCTGTGTTACTTGACCAGCTGAGAGAGGATGACATTATCTACACAATCCAATCAATAGCTTTTAAATCTTATGTCAACCTCTGGTCACAACTTAGAGCCTTTCAGCCCTGTTGTGAACAATATGACAATAGGAAAATAAAAGGACACGGAGGATATGAGGATCTGTCCCTGAAAACTGTTAATATCTGAATGATTTTACTCCTTTGTGTTCAATTCAGCTTCAAAAGTAAACTGGCTAGGGCAGTTTTAGGGCAAGATGCCTGCATGTTTAGTAGCTGGTGTGACATAAAGAAGACAAAAACACACTGCTGCAGTCTTAACTTGTTTGCAAACCACACAGAAGCATATCTAAGTTACTGTACGAGCTGATGCATAATTGCTAGAATAAAGACGCAAGTGATAAAAAAATCAGGATCCTTACCAGTGTGGATGAGGATGTTCTTGCGTTTCCTGTGAGGCAGTGTCAGTGTCTTAATCCTCATCAATCACAGAAGGAGTCTGAAATGAAACAAAACAGAATGCAATGCACATCAGGGAGTATGACAAAACACAATCTGCTTTTTAGTGATAGGAAAACAAGACTTAGGTGGCATCATTCATCGAGATGTAATAAAGCTACCCTGTCGCGCCTCTGACAGATTGGAATCACATAACAAGGGCTGACAAGAGCCTGAGAGACTGTGCATCTCTAATCCCCGCCAAATATGAAAGATAACATACTTAAATGACAAATACAAGTTGATTTCTTGTCTTCCCTGTGAGTGTTTTGTACCACTCTAGTTGCAGAGGCAGCTGTCTTTGAAATCTCCAGGCTCTAATCATGCAGGAATATTTCCCCTCTTCTTCTGGCTCGTCTCTAACTACGATCTGCCGAGATACAAATGGGACGACCACTCATCAACCACTTTACAGGCGTGCATCTTTAACTCACTTATTTCTGTTTGAACCTCCCACAGCATTTCATTAATATTCTGCTAGACTGCTTCCCAAAACTGTCTGGCTGACATTTTTTCCACATGTGTACTCGTACAGTAGGCGGAAAGTAGACTTGCACTATCTTCACAGGCTACACACTGGCCCACATTTAAATACTGTTAGCATGCAAACTAAATACGCCTCCGTGATCTATTCATTTTCCCCCCGTATTTGAGTCCAATTAAATTAGTCATATGAGTTTAATTAACTCAATATGATCTGATACTGTAATTTCACACTTAGATATGGGATACAGAAGAAGGGTACTTGAGCACAAAGAGACCGTGCTCAGCCATTGCTCATTATGTATAGTCATGTTGGCATTATCAACAGCAACATGAGCTGGATGATTGCTCCTACCGACGCTTGCACACTGGGAGGTTACCTATTCCTAAAGAACCAGGTTAACAAGGCTCCTACCATTATTCTCTGCTACGATTAGTCATCCGTCCGTATCTAATACATGTATCTTCCCTCGTATTTTCTGTGACCCAAGAGAACTGCAATTAGGAAAAATAATCAGTTTATTCCTCCAGTTTAATGGGTCGCTTCACCTCCCAACGAAAAAACTGTTACATGCATCCTCTTTGACCTCTATTCTTATCACTTCACAAAGTTGTTTTTTTTTTATTGTTTTTTTTATTTCTGCCTCAAGTATCAGGAAAACTGTTTAAGATGGGGTTTGTGACAAAACTTCTCAGTGTTGTTAATAGTGTTGACACTGGACTTTTAAACACTGCACAAGGTTTTATGTTACATGGCTGTTCATTCTGTTTAACCCCAATATCTCTCCACAGCTGCAGATAAAGATTAAACCGCACTATTATTAGGATTATATTTAGATTAGATTCAAGTCAAAATTTATTGGAAAAAGTCTTTATGTAACAAAATAATCTGTTTCAGTCCATATTTGGGGGCTTTCATAAGCAACAACTCCACTGTGATCGTGCTCTTTTACAATTACAGGCAAGCACGCAACTGTAGTCTTATAATGAGGCGATTAAGCAGCAGCCTTACGGCCACGATAACAAAAATCTATCAGGTTGTCTCTTTTGCTCCTCGGTTTCCAGGCAGCAGTCAGGGAGCAGCTAGATGCTTCTTTCCTCTCAGGTGAAACTGTTTCTGGCTATGAGAATAACACCCTTCACCTTTCCAGCGGATGGGAAAAACACAGCTTCATAATGTTCTTATTCTTACGTTGAAACTGAATTTGATTTAATGAAACACAGAAATTTCCCCGACCGCCAACACACCAAAAAATTCGAAAAAAAAAAAAAAAGAGAATCATTAGACCGTTAACCTTTACCATAGAGCCCGAGAGGTGGATTCCTGAAACACAGCATGAAACATTTGGAAGTGTCACAGAAGGTTATCCTTTCACAGTGATGGTCACATCCACTGAAACACATTCAACACAGGATCTGTTCTGTGTTTCACTATTCAATTGCACCTGGCAAGCGTAACCTGGGTGTCTTTAGTTGACTGTGCCGTTCAAAAACACAGTGTCTAATGTTGGTGTTAATTTTCCACTCCACACAAATGCTCCATTGTGGCCCTAAACAAGCTGCACTGAGTGAAAAAGCGCACTGAATTTCACTGATCCACAGTCATGAACATGAGGCTGGCGTGGCGTGTTTTCTCACTCTCACCGGGAGGAAATATGGCTGCTGAGAGCTACGCCTGCTTGCAAATCACTGTCACACCACCTCACGACACAGGCGCAATTATCAGAGAAAAACAAATGGAGCCATTGATTCACTAGTTGTTTATTTACAGCCCTCTCTGGAGAAGAAATAAATTCCCCTGTTGAGGCTTTGTTTCCCCATCATACGACGCGACCGGATGCACGAGAATAGGGGGTGATCGGGCCACACGCGCGCGTGCGCATGCAAACATCTTACATCTGGATTAATCTCAGTCAGGCGTCATCACAGATGCCATTAAACGTAGCAGAAGGCGAGAATCATGCTGGAAAAAGAGGCTGCCATCTGAATAATTTATTCAGAGGCTCATCTTGTCTCACACCAGGGGGATTGCTGCTTTCAATTTACACCGCTCTCCTCCCCGTATTGAAATCGGGGAGCAGATTTGTTGTTATTGGCACGTGGAAGGTCAACGTTAGCAAGATAGCGTCAACGTTGTCCTCAGTGGTCTGGTATGCTGGTCTATTAACACTCTCGGGTAGTGTGTGTGTGTGTGTGTCTGGCAGTCTTTGTTTACCTCGGTGTGTGCTGGATGACACTGGAGAATAGGACCGTGGTGCGCAGAGACAGCAGTGTGTGTCTGAGCATATTAGGCTGCTTTCCAAGGACACAGGAGGCTCTAGACATTACACTAGCTGGGAAAAAAAAACACTATTGCTAATCATAGTGAGAAGATGTTAGGACTGCAGAGCAATAGTAGTGGACGATGGAGTCACAGCTCTCATGCGTGTCCTCTCTCTGGGTGTCACACTGGGACTGAGAGGAGGACATCTCCACGAGGCACAGGTCATCTGTGGCAACATGTGCTGCTATTAGCATAAAGGCACACGAAAGTGGGAGAATCTGAAAGACTCCCAAATGGGAGAAATGAAAACAATTCTCCCGTTAGAAAACAGCACAAAGACTCTGCGTTGTTGTTTGTTGATTCCTTGGGGAATGGATCAATCTATTTCACTTCGCACTCGCTGTACACGGAACGGAACACGCGACACACATGAAGGCTGTGTTTGTCTAAAGACGCTCCCACTGTTGCAAAAGAGTTTCTCGTCCTCTTAAATGTGATCCAAGTTTTTTAAAAAATACGAAAGCAAGAAGGTTACGAGGTCGCTCGGGGGAAATTGTGCGTACCAAGCAAAATCACCTCTGTCGTTTCCAGTGGTGAATTTGGTATGCGCTAACTCGCGGTGATGACAGGACTTGGCTGTTTCTGCCGTTACAGGCATGAATGGTCCCGTAGTAGCTGAGCACAGTGCAGCAGTTCAACAAGGCCTCCTTAACCAGCTGAATGACAGGCAAGCAGGCGGGCGAGCAGCCAACCACAGACATTCAGCTCTGGTTGCTATAACGATGCCAATTCAGCCAAACCGGGGAGACGAAGTGATCTAAATCTATGAGCTAGGTCACCTGGCTGAATCTTTCTCCCACATCATACTGCCTCCAGCTTCTCACATTTGTCTCCCAGTCCACTTATGTTTTCTCTTTAAACAGTTTTATTGTCTATCTGTTACGGTGGAGAATCTATGAATGTGCCACTTATTGCCTTGTTACACTTACAATGTCAGTTTCCACAACCCTGAGCATTGCGTCAGTAGCCCTTTGCACCCTCCCCGCCTTGTGGAAATGTCTGTGCAAACTGAGGAGAAACTCAGCACCGGTATGACACAGCATGGAGGAATGCACCAGCGGATGTGGCTCTCTCCCTCTCTTTCTCCTTCTCAGTCAAGCCCTGTCTGCTCCTCCTCCTCCTCCTCCCTCTCCTGTTGTGGGCAGGTCCATATGCAACCCTGTAATTATCAAGTTTATTTTCTCCAGAGGTCCAAATCCCTGTTTTTATGGGCATAAGTGTGTCAGAGGGCCCTGGCAGTGAACTCGTAGGACACTGACACTGAAGACAAAAGACAAATCTTCAGCAGCACTGAGGTTGCCAAGGCCCTTTTTTGCTTTTGGTCTCAGTACAGAAAAAGAAAATAATAACAACGTTTGATTGTTGGTAGCTTTGTCTTGACCTCATGTGAGAACAGCAAACATTTCTGATTGGCTTCCACCTTAGGTCTTGCCAAAACCAAGGGGTTACTGTATTTCGAGAAAGCGCAGTATTCAGCAAGCAGCTTTAATTAAATTGGCCCCATTTATTTATTACAGGCAAGGAGTGTTTTATGCTCTACTGACCTCTTAAAAATGAGACAAATTTGTACTCTTAATGCTGAGATTCAGTTCCTTCCCAGTGCCAGATACCCTGCAGAATTCTGACCTGGGCTACATCACACGTTTCCTTTTGGCAGCAGCTCCACAGGAAGTGAGGACAAGCCCCCATAAAAAGCACTAACCGATCCAACAACCTAGGTATTATGCCAGTTAATTAGAGGCAAACAGTAGTCAACTTTGTCCTCTGAATGGGATTCAGAGTGCGCACGTTACACTTGGCTCGTCAGCAAACAAAAGTCTGGAACAGCCTGAATTACAAGCTCAAAAGTAAATCTGCATGTAACAAACTGTTAGCCAGGGTCAGCAGTATGTACATACACACACACACACAAACAGAAATCAGCTACTCCCTCTACAAAAGCTGCTTCCTCTCCGTTTCATCACGCAGGCCTGGCTTTGTTAGCGTGCGGAAATGCCTCCAGAGGGAATGAAAATACTGGCAAGTCCCTGCAGCTCTTTCTGGAGAGAGATGGGTCCTGCAGCTGCAGGATCGCACACATGCACGCACATACCGCACACATGTATGCCAAGTGCCCATGTAGGTTGAGGTCTCAGGTTACGTACAGAGTTAACCGTGTTAACTTAAAGAAAATAAACAGGGGTGTGCGGTTACCCGGCTGCCAGGGCACCGGAGGAGCCAGGAGAAGAGAACACTGGTACTGAAAGCTGAAGTTGGACTAATGCTGTCACGCCTGCCACAAAATTACAGGCAACGTCACTGTGGAAGCTCATACCACTGTTAAAAATCAGGGGTTTTCCAGCCTGGGAATTACATTTGGAGAGTAAAATGACCACTTCCTATATTAAATCATACAAGTATCATTGTCTGGTTGTCTGGAAGTCACAGAAAGTTCAAGAAAACCCTTAGGTCCTTGTCGCCCATGCATTCATTTTCTATGCCATTACTATGCAGAGTTGTACACAGTCACCCCTTCAGTGTTCAATTAAGTTCACTCAAGCTGCATGAAACCTGGAGCAGCCAAAGCATACACACCAGAGGAATGTGAAAACTTCACACTGAACAGTCCCAGCAACCTCCTGGGTGCAAACACTTGACTTTCACAGTAACCACTGTGCCACCGTGCAGCTAGTAACTTACGAACGAGCTTAAATTTCTTTAATATTCCATTACATCACTCGACAGCAATCTCGCTCCGCCAACAACACATGTTTGTAATCAGACGACAGCACTCAGAACAACGGATGACTGCAATCAAACAGTCGATGGCCTGCAAAAATACACCATATTATGTATAAAGCAGAAACCAACTGGTTTAAAGAGATACAAGATGCTTTCAGGACATCGGTTCATTTTCAATGGAAGTGCAAATCACCCGCATGCTGAATGCCAATTTTTTTTTGTCGTTATGTTAAATGATAGCAGCCGTTATAGCAAATATTACCCAAACTATGAAGTCTTCAAGTATCTATTTATACACGATCTAGTCAGTGATTTTTGAGCCGTTTCAAGGTGGGGGGCCCCCGCTGCACACTGATTTTCAGCTCTACACTATCTCCTTGCACCACCCACACTCACACTGAGTTGACCCAGGAAATCTAAAACACTATGTTATATCTATTTAATATTTCATGCAGACTGCACCCACACAAAACTGTCAGACTCAGCTGCCTACCATCGTGCTTTTTCATTACAGCTGCTACAAGTTTTTTGAAATGATACTTTAATTAGCCAACACTATTTGTGTGCTACGAGTATATTTTGGTACTTCAAAACATGCTTATCGTTGGCAGAGGCTTAAGTAATACAGTTTATCAGTACGAGATATAAAATAATATAAATCTGTCAAATTAGGTGGGTTGCAATTAAAGGCAATATTTATCTGGAGCAATAAGTGACTCACTATCTTGCTCTCTTCTTGACAATTTGACATAGCGTATAATTACATATCAGCAAGAAAACAAAATATGTAATACTAATTCTTCATCAATGCTTTGGAACAAAGAAAGAAGATAGCAGAGCAACAGTCGCTGGCCTCATATTACATTTACAGTACATCTTATCTCTGGGATCAAACCACCAACCCCTCAAATAATGAAAATCCTGTTCTCCCACTGAAGTCACATCTGTTTGCTTTAATATTTGCATGAGCCAAGTCCCAACTTAAATAAAAACAGGGTGCTGGTTGACTCATGAAAGTGTGTCTCTATTGAGAAAGCCAGCTGGAACAGATAACACAAGTGATGGCTTTTCATGTGCATGTTTTGACCTTCAAATCATTGCTTTTGTAAGTTAGGCCTCCCAACCTAACCTCCCAAAAGTGAAATTATGGTCACAATAGCATCTTTTGTGCAATGGTTACACATCAGTACCATGTAATATACTAATGTTCAAAGAATTGAATAGTAAGAATTTTGTTGTGTTAACGTATCGTGATTGGTTTTATATCGTGACCATAGTGAATTGTCACACCCCCTTGTATATGAAGTACAGACATGGCAGTTGTTGTGTTGCCTTAACCAATGAAATAAAAGATACAGCATTTTTGACACTGAAATATGTCAATTCCAACCTTATGCAGTTGTGTGTTTACATTATCCCAAATATTTATAAAAACGCCAAAGCCTAGAGATTTCTGTAATCTTATATTTGCTCACTTCTCCCTAGAATTTCCACCACAAGCATTAGAGAATTTTTTTTCCCTTTCATAAGAACCTGCTTTATTCAGTATTTTACCAAATATAATAACGAACGCATTGGTCTAGGAGTGGAGGAGACCTCTGCGGATAATTTGGTTCTCAGTAAAAACCTTGCGAACAATGGAAATGGAATGGATCCAAAGCTATAAACAAGCTGAGCAACTGAAAAGAAGATGAGCTACCGTTAGCAGCAGCTCGGCTTGAAGCCCCCCCCCAAGGCAAGTAAACTCTGTATTCAGTCAAGTGGAATACCTAATGCAGTAGTCCGGTCGGGTAAGGAAAAAAATAAATGTGATGTCTGTAACATTCTGAAAATCTGAACATCTAAAAATAAACTGTGAGTGGAGCTTTTCCACCAGAGTCGCCTGCATGTTAAAAAGGGCTGAAGAGAGGAATATCTGGAGAATAATCTGACATATTCAACACTTGGAAGGAACAGGAAGTTAAAGAAGTTCTGGTGATGCTGTATGCTACATGTTGCTTCGGTTTGTGCCGTTCTAACGGTGGCTACAGTTCAATCGTGTCCCTTTCAGAAGCTTTGTTAATCCAGGCTTTAACTTGGCGGAGACTTTTTATAAATCCATGATGGTTAATCCAACACTGACTGCCTTCTGTCATTATTTTTTCATTTTTACATGTTGAAAACAGCTATTATTAGCGAGCCATGGGGCCACAGTTGAGACTCTTGACCAATCTTAGGCTGGGTTCATGACTTAAAACTTGCCATCGTCAACATTGCAAAAACTACTGGAAAACAAGATGGCATATTTTAATAATTTTAAAACAACTTTAAAACATGATTTCATCGAAGAACATTTCTGTCTGAGTAGCCTCACGGATTTCCATCAGCAAATGCGAGTTGTTTAACAGCAAAGACAAAAACTCCCATGAGCCCACACAGCCTAAATCTTTTGTTTTGTTTGGATTGAAAAAACCCTAGAAGCAAAATCTGCATACTGTGCATTAAGATGCAAGTATAAAAAAATCTCTAAATATAAACGTAAAAAACTGGTACACATGGGACATATCAGCAGCCACAGTGATCTCATAAAAGCAGTGCAATGTGTTCCTTTAACAGCATAAAGGTGGACTTCTGACCAAACAGCCAAACTGACATAGTATCTTACCAGAGAAGTATCG
>KV751325.1:10384759-10407368 GCA_001698575.1 Mola mola
TGAATCTGTCCCCACCCACCCCAAAGCACGCCCCCTATACCCCCCAATCCTCTTTAATCCCTGGTAGCAAAGAATACAGAAGGAAAGGAAAAGGGGGAGTGTAAAATTGGAGTTAGATGACAGAATTCTGGACCTACTTTAAAAATGACTTTATTTTGTGGTTCTGGCAAAGAGAGTTATTTGAATTGCACATGCATCAGACTTGATGTATAACTACGGTCCTATATATTATACACAACAGTTCAGAGCTGATATGCTGATATTTCATATCAAATTACTAAAACATGTCACCTAAAACTCTAAGGAGACTATAAATATATAGGACAATACAGGACAATGTTCAAGTAGGGTAACTTTTCAAAAGTGCATGTATCTTTGTCACCAGAAATATATTAACACTATTTTCCAATTATTGAGACTGGCCACAGGACGTTTCTGCAGGGACTGGCAAGGTTTTGTGGGCAGAGCCAAACGAGATCCTGCACAGCTACTCGTAAACTGCAGCTGCAGACTACTCAGTTGCCAGTTCCTCATCGGCCCGCCAGCTTAGGCTCACATTGCATTTGCGTGCCAAGTCTACTCCGCACCGGGGACAAAATGAAACTAGCACTGAACCAAATATTGCACAATCACCAAGCTGTTGATTAAGACAAGAATCTATTACCTGTTTGAATTTTGACCTGGGTGGTGCTGTCTCTCTGGTCACGGACCCATCCCCCACCCATGTATTCCTCACGCACGGTCCCTCACTGACCCCTCCTTAAGCAGTGATCTGAGGGGAGGGAAGACAGAAGAAAAGGCTGTTAGATTTCTTTTAATGGAATGCCAGAGAGAGAGCCCAGTTCAGACAGAGGACAAATGTATCACAGAGAAATACCCGCCGGTGTTGAAAAATGTATGCAGGAAGCCATGGGGGAGTTTGCTATACTGCCCCATTTACTCTCCCTCCTAACCCTGCCGGAAAGCTAATGAACCAATGAGCAACTGCGCCGCCTATCAAACTGCCAGTGCCGTGCCTGTACAGTGAAGCAGCCGTGTACACCCCCACCCCCCTGCACAGGAACAATGTCCTTCCTAAAGGTTATTAGCGGCCTGGCTGTGGTCAGTCCTCATCCTGAATCCATTGCACACACACACACACACACACACACACACACACACACACTGTGGTGGGATTGACTGTCCTCCTACACCTCTATTAGTTTCTCCTCAATGCTTTACTGCACCATTTACACGCTCCTATAAATCCAGCGTAGGTCCAGCGCAGACAGACAGCACATATCGACATTGACCCTCGGTTAGACTGTTGTATGTTTCATGACAAAACTGTGATTAAAAATACATAAACCAGCATATTATGCAACCCTCACTCTAAAACTACCCCCTCTTTCCTCCATTCACAACTGTGTTTTTAGCCTTGCTGGAAACATGATCTGCCCAAAAATCCAAATTCTTCAATAATAACACACAACAATACATGTATGACTAGTTCCCATCAACCTCACCAAACAGTGTTTGGTGCTAGTAAGAAAAAAGCACAAAAAATGACATAAAACCTATTAAAGACTGTTTTTTCTTTACATTACCGAGAAAAACACGAGACTTACAATTCCTGTCTTTATCTTAACATCTCCTGGTAAAGACAATCTCATAGGAAGACACAGCACAGTTTTTGTCTCTCATTGTTTATCGTTTACAATCTGGACCACTGGGGCAAAGCTTCCTCTGCTTCAGGCTGCCCTTGGAGCCATTTTCCACAGTATCCAGTATATCAGACCTGCTAATCAGAGTCACACTCATTGTTTTGCCAATGAGGTGCAGTAATTTACATAAAAACATAAGAGAAAAGGAAACCTGTTGTCAGTAATGCTTGAAGGAGCTATTTGGAAAATAAAGCCCGAATTTAAAGGTATCTCCAAAAATATGGAGGGCAGCGTTTCACCAAACAGCCACTTAAACTTCAAATGAGAGGTGGTTGTGGAAAGACAAACCAGTAGGATTTTGGTGTGTTTTATTTTGTTTACGTTTCATCTAAATGAGGCTTTTTTTATTTTGAGTTAATTAGTAAGGCAGTCAAATTAAGCACAATCCATAACAAGAGAGAAAGCTGAATTTAGAACATGAAAAGCTGTATTTTTTGTTAATGTGGACACAAACAGTATTTCCTTTCTTGACAGATTGTGAGTTTGTTTTGATTACTTTTTAGACTAAACAGTATCCTATGGAAATTATCAAACGTACCTCTGCATCTCCCAGCTGAACCTAAGCAAGTACAGGGGCTGTCAGACTGTCCCCAGAGAGGCTCAAACATAAGACAGCATGAGCCAGGGGTCGCTGGTTAGCACGTTAACTTCAGTACATACTGTAGCTCTGCAATGCAACACATAGATGTGTTTAGGATAAGGTTTATTCACAATATGCTGATAATGTTAGTCCTTCTGTTAAACTTTTTGACAGCCATATGAACTACACTTTAAAGGAAAAACTTTGACGACACGTGAAATCTTGTAGTACGTCTTTGTGCGGCTGTACCTTGGGCACATTTGATCGGGTTCAAAACTTTTGAACTTAACTAAGCTAATGCTCAATTCACAAAAAAAAAAAAAAAAACAGTTTCTTGATATTTAGTACACAATGCATGTTTTAAATAGGGGGGAGGGTTGTACGGACTGAATGCGGCCTCCAGATCTCTTAACACCTGCTCACTCATTTAACCCACGAGAGAGAGGAGCACACTGAAGGACAGTGTGGGAAGAGGGGGTTGACGTTGGACTGAGGCCAAAAAGGAGACGACAGGGCGGAGGAGAAACTCATAAATATGCGAGGAGGCGAGGAGGTGTCACAGACAAATGTGATTTAGTGGCTCTACGTCCCGTACACCGCTGACAGGTAAGCCTATTAGGTTGATATTACCCAGCTGCAACACGCGCCGATGGACCCAAGTAAAAATGTGTGTGTAGCTGGTGTGTAAAGGTTACGGGATTGAGAACTATTATAAAATCGCATTGCTAAGTCGGTCATACAGTAAATTCTGAAATTTTTAATTCTGATTTTCAGTTGCGTTCGTTCGATTTGGAGGATGCTATATTTTAGAAACGACACATAAGAGAGCTATATTTAGCTTCCTTAAGGCTGTTATTAAAAAAAGAAATACAACCTTGTTTCAGTATCACAGAGTTCAGGCTGGAAGAACAATACCACATAAATGTTTTTACTCTAAAATAACAACTTTCGCTAAAGAGCCAAAGAGTGTGAGTGAGAGCAGTGTGCCGAGAGGGGAGCAAATCACTGAAGAAAGCCGACATTTATGAGAAACTGTATGTGTAAGAATATCAAGCAGGAGACCCACAATCGAGTTTTACTTGTAGCACCGCGCAAGAGACTCGAGACGACGGGGAAATTGCTACCACTTGAGCCACATTCTACAGATGGTGTTGAGAGCAGCAAAGCACAAACCAATGTGTTCCTTCATTATGTGGCGAATATTGCAGGGAAGGAGCTCAGTGTTTCATGCTGGCTTTTGCAGACTCAAGGATTTTGTTGGGTTTTTTTTACCCTTGTAGAAGTGTGAACTCTTTCATCCCGCATATATGAGGCTGTGGTAAAATCCTCAAAGAAACTAATCGTGTTAAATGAGGATGGTGTCTGTATCTTTGACTTTTGAGTGTGTGAGTTGCGGGGGGTTATAGGTGCCTCAGAGAGACAAAAAATTTCAAGTAGCCTTTAAGACTAAACTCTGTCAGGTTTACACGTGAGCCGGTTGTCTCCCGCTTTTCTAATCATGCTTGGCATTGGTGGCTTGATAATGCTCTCACGATGATCATAGAATGAGGTAAACACATTTTCAGGCTTCAGATTGAAGCTACAAATGCTGGAGATGACAAAGCCCGCAAATTGCCTTTAACACCGCATCGTTTACCTTAACTTCCTCCAGGAAATCCTTGTCTCAAGCGGTTGCTCAACTCATACAGAGAAGACTCACTCACACACACCTTATCCTCCAAGGATGAGCAAGCAGGAGAGCCATAAAAGTCAACGTCATATCTTTAAAACAGGCAGGCTGTCCCTGGGCGTCTCAGCACAACTCATCAACTGTTAAACCAGAGAGAGCGGCCGAGCAGTAAAAATCAATGCCCCCCAACACGGCAAACAGCAGTCAATGATGTTAGTTGGAAGAGGAAGGAGCGAGAACATGCAACGGCGTCTCAAGAGGAAAGGAGAGGGGAGGAGGGAAGGAAGGAGAAAGTCCATGTTAAGCTAAAAGCACTGGGCTAATTTATGTAATTGATGACATCTATGCAAATAAAAAGAACTCTAAAACCAGAGAATGCAATTTAAAGCAGTAGAGCTTCTGATATCGATTGGCACTGTGAGTGAGAGAAGCCATTTCCCTCCAGCCAAGATAAAACAGTTTACCGGGAGCTGTCAGATACTTATCAGGAGGAAATTAGCAGAGGAATACAATTTTCCTAAAACAAACAGGTCAAGTGTTTCTCCTACTCTTCACTATCACACACTCTGATATCATCGTCTGTTATTTCCTCCTGTTTAAATGCCAACAGTGAGGAGCACCGGGGCCGTGTACCATTCAAACAAATCAGGCCCTGTGCACCAGCAGGAGCAGGTTTCTGTTTGAAGTGGAGGAGACGAGGCGTTCGGTTGGCCCCGGCTCCCCGGGAGCGGCCCTGGGGCCAGCAGCCGCACGTACGCGCTGACGCAAGTACTTCACCAATCTGTCAGCCAGATCTCACCAGAAAAAATAATAAATAAATAAACAGTTGTGCCTTTTTTGGCCCAGAGTTTGTGTTCCTGGGTGAAAAAAGGGGGGGAAGAAAACGCACATGGAAGAGAGCTCCTAGAGAAGGAGAAAAGGCAGCAGACCACACAATACAACCGCATAGCGAGGAGGGCAGCGCGGCGTCAACATCAACAGCGGTTCTGCGGTCATCGCTCAACAGGTAATTATGATAACAACGTGTTCCCTTGGCAGCTTCATTCTGATTTAGTTTCTGAGCACTTAACCTTCCTAAAATTTCCTCGCGATAACATCTGATATAATTACAGATTCAAGATCCTTTTCACGGAGCGCCCACTTATGTGCTTCTAATTGCGTATATAGTCACTTTTCCTCTTGTGACTCCTCGGTGATGCCTCTCATCTTAATGTCCTGACTTGGCAACAAAATAAGAGTTTGAAAACGTTTTGGGGAAAAAGCCACGACATAAATGAAACTCACCTTCCAACGTCATCTGTTGCTGAGCACTCAGCCGCCTGCTCTTGTAAACACGGCCCTCCCTGCCTACATGGGGGACATACATCATTCCATTGTGTCTGTTATCATCCAGTTTTAGCGGTGGGAGTTTGGCCCTGAATAGAGTCAGCAGTGTTGGCCCTGTGATTACCTCGGCGAAGCGGCATTTTCTTCGGCTGTCATCACAGCCGACCCCTTAAAACAGCCATCGCCGCTCCGCAACAGAGCCGGGCTGTTGACGTACTGAAGACATTTAAGATAATCCCAGAGATGTCTCTGTGTTTTCCAAGATTACATCTTCAAAGGGGAAACGGGGCCGGCAGCCTCTACTTGAAAGGGAGGGAGATGCAGAGGGCTCTTGTTCTGAAGGAGGGGGGTGGAATAGCTCAAGAATGCAATCATGGTTTTGGAGTGGAAGAAGGCCTGTCCTGGCTAGCTGAGCTGGCAGGAGGCTGACAGGATGGGGAGGGGGTTGGTGAAATCAGACCTGAGAGAGAAAACACACCTGTTGGATGGTGCAAAACTAGGGGGGGGTTACAGGTAAAGGGAGGACTCTCACCTGGAAATCACACAGTTCATCTCGGGCCCAGAATTCGAACAGGCTGAGGTTAAATGGTCCGGTTTAGAGGAAAAAAAATCGGCTCTATGGATTTCTTAGCACATTTACAATAATGCAAATACACTTTTTCTTTCGTTTTTGATGACAAATGAGCAACAAGAGAAAGCCGCAAATATTCAGTGCTGCAAACTTGGTGACTCTCTTGCTGGATTTGGCAACTTTTTAGACACACTTAGCAACTTATTCAGACATCAGGAGCAATCAGCTTTGTGCGAAAATCTGTGCAAGGATGTCATCAATATGTAAAGCTAACTACTCTTTGAGCCAGTGCCAACTACTATCATTAGAAAAGAGCAAAAATAGTCTAACAAAAGATGTTGAGCGGCATTGTGGGAAATGTATACAGTTTGCAAACTAGAATGATTCTTGTCAGAGAGGAAAACACGATCTAAAGCGAGAAAATAACTGCTGTAATAACTGCAGTGTGATCATTTCAAGTTGGAATGATGTTTAAATATCTTTATACGCACTGCGGTTTTAAATACAAGGACCGACATACATGTGACACATGCGCAAATGTTACCGCCTTGCAAATGAGCATCATGTCAGTTAAAATTACTACAGTAACACTACACGAGCAGGTTCAGCAATTTTTTCTTTGACCGAAACACATGAAAGAAAACACATGCTGCACGAATATTATCCTATTTCTTCCATTTTAAATGATGACAGATAATAAAACAATAAAATCCAATCCCCCTGGTGCTGTAAGTGACCATGACATAAATCCTGCGTTGCCTTTCCGACTCCTACAGTCTGCTTTACATACCGCACCACCACAACGCATTTTTAGAAACTTTGACATCTGTGAGGAGCTGCAAGCTGCTGCACAGCCAAATTACAGCTCTGAGAATGGGACAAAAACCAAGAATGCCAAATGATACATGTCGCACACAAATCGCTTAGGAAGTCTTATAAGCAAGAAAGACAGCAAGAAATTGTGACTCATATCTGCAACAAATGTCAGCAATGACGTCCTCCTTGGCTCTGAGCATCTCTTAACGACTCATGAAAGTGCTGGCTATGTCTTTGACGGACATAGAAATCAATCAGCTGCACTTTCCGACTGCTGATCAGTGTTGTGGTAAATGTTGCTGCTGATAATAAGACGTGATTATTCTGACACACAATGCAGACAGAACTTCTATAGAGCAACAGTGGTTATTACATTTTCTACTACAGCAAGTGGCTTCTTTTTGCTCAAGCCTCTTCCTGAACAGGCTTGGTGACATCATTAGTGAGTCAGTGACCAGAACTGGGATCAAAAAACACAGAGTGAGGCCTGTCTATTATCAATTGTACATACTGTACGCCATGGGCCACATATGCCGGCACAAAGACACACACAACCACGAGGAGGCTATTTTTGAAGCTGTGCACAAAGGAGAGACAGAAGAAAACAAATATGTCATCAGCAGGAGGCTGTGACGGAGTGGATGAATCTGTTGAATCATAGCTCAGTCTCACTCAGAGGCACTAATTTTAGAACGAGCACAGATGAACCGTGACGGACGTGAGGACAGACAAAGCGGCAGCAGCCTTAGGTACAGCTCAGTTACTCTAAGCAAGCTTTGCGGTGGGCCCCTCCTCCGTCCCTCCAGCCTTACTGGCCACGGTTGAAAAATTAATGCAGCAAACTGACAACACTTCGGGCCTCCTCCTCTTTCTCTTTCACCCCGCCCCATGTACCAAACAGGATCAATTACCAAAGCATGGCTCCACTCAGTAGCGCTAAAGAAACAAGAGGCACTCTCCATCACAGCTTTGTAAGCGTGTGTGTGTGTTGTGTGTTACAGGCAGCCTTATGACGAGCAGAAAGAGAAGGAGGAGGTGGTAATAGTCTGTTTGCTTCTCTCTAATGACAGCAGCAGAGTGGATTAGTGAGCCTCCTAACCCATCAGCATCACTCCTCCCAGTAAGTGACAGAGCATGTAAATAACCAGGTGTGGCCACAAGCAGCAAGAGGAGGGAGAAAGAGGGAGTTGGGAAGACAAGAAAAGTCCGAACGTGTTTTAGTGCATTCATCCAAGAGGCTTCATTTGTATGCAGGTGGGGATTTTTCAAGGAGTTACATTTCCACGACATCAGCCAAGTTATTCAAATGCAGCACATATGACTGGAACGGATAACATAAAGAAAGGCATCAGCAAAAATGGCAGCGTGCAGTAATCCCCCGGCCAGGCCACTTGTGTTTGCCACACAGGCACGCCGAGCTGTCAGTGATGGCGCCCATACAGGCTTTATCAGTGGCAGCCATAGGGCTCCTCTAATAACCCTGCTGATGTTCTGTGGCACACAGACAGACAGACAGGTAGACAGCTTCCCCTTCTCACTTAAGGAAAGAGCTGGAGTGCAAGGTATCATCCTGCCACTGTGTGTGTGAGTGTGTGCGTGTGCGTCTGGGCGCACTTACTCATTTTCCTCACTTTGTAGCGTGTAATGCCGACAGTTTCATACGTGCTGTCACTTTCATCTAAATGCACACCAATGTTGGCCGCCCTATATTAACCCTCCCCACACACACACACACCCATTTGCCTTCATGGCAGCGTTCTCTATACTCATGCTGCTGCTGCTGCCCCAGTAGCAGTGTGTCTGACTCCAGCATCATTATCGCCATTCAGAAAGGTCAAGCGCAGTGCTTCCAGCCTCTCCTTCCCTGTGATTTATGCCTTTGTGTCATTACCTCAGTTCACATTAATCTCCATCTGTAAATCTAATCATACCGCCCCACCACTGCAGCTCCTGGTGCTCTCAGGACAGAAGTGGTGGCTGACAGGGAAACAGCTTACGTAAATACAACACTGTTGACACAAAATGGGTAGGACACGGTGCCTCAATGCTAGGCCGGGACATGCCGATCGGGGTGCAGATGAGCGCAGTTGCCACTTAATTGTGGCCACTTTTCATTCATTCACCCTCCATTTATGTATATCATGACATTGTTTCTTTTTGATTGATTTTTCTGCTTCACTTGGCACATTTCTCTCACCTTAAGAAACAAAGAAAAGCAATGGAAGGGGGAAAAAAAAGTCAATGCAGACACAATGTTGCTTTGTAGTCAATGAATAACGAATTTCAACAAAAAAAAAAAAAAGAAGAGGCATCATCCATTCATCCACTGAACTTATGTGAGCGCCTTTTTTTTTCTCCTTCAGAGAGTCTCCACTGCCAATCCAAGAGCCAAAAAAACATCTACTCTTGCATGCCTTGAAGCAACCTTGCAGCACTTGGAGCAGAGTGGCTGGACGTGGCTGCCGCACGTGGCGTAAAGACTTCATCAGGTCTCTTGTACAGGGGTCCTATGTGGGAGAATTCCCTCTGCAAGAGCCGACGGGAACTTTGGTGGTTCAACAGAGAAGGCCCGCAGGCCCGTCAGCGCAGACTCCGTGTCGCTCACATAAGCACTCCGCTCTGGAGAACTTCTACTGCTGCATCTGACACGAATCTCCAGCATCGACTTCAAGCATGCACTCAGTCCCTCAACATCATACTCGACATGTGGCGTGTGTAAAAATGCAGTCTGAATCATTGGAGGAAGCTATTATACGGAGATGTGTGACACACAATTTCGAGATGAAACACAGATACTAGTATGTAGAAGAGCAGCAATGAACTATTAGGCTGCAGGGAAGATGGACTTTTTGTGCTGCATCAAAATGTATATACCTTGGCCACAATATATCTACTCCAGTCATATCAATAAAACATAGATTTACGACAATATCAATGATGTTTAAGTAAAAAGTGTCTAAGTGGTCGAGAATCCCTTTGATAAGAGCAGATAAAAGCTGTACATCTAAAAAGTTAATTGTTGCAATCTGTTGTGAGCAGCATCACCTTGAAAATGTGCAACATAGAAACCCCAGATAAGGATCGTTTCAAGAAAATTAATACATAGCCCTAATTCTGGTGACAGATAGTATCAGTCCAAGATTTCAAGATGGTGACTGAAATTTTATGTGTCACCAAAATGCAAGGAGAGAGAGCTTTCAATAATTGATGGTGCTGGAGCGGGGAGATTTTTAACCACTCTCCTCCTGTTATCAATCATTAATGGAGTTTCCATCAAAAACACTTCAACCCCTCAAGTATCAAATCTCTCTTGAAGGTGGAGGGCGTTCAAACATCCCACTTAATCAAAGGCCACGTAATATCCCCCCACCCCTCGCTCGTTTTCACTCACACAAATTAGGATAATAACAGCACAAATTGCAAAACTGTTGGCGGTGCTAAGTGTAAAAGTAGGTGTTTTAGCTGAGGTCGTCATGTGGGTTAATGGGAAAATTCTAAATGTTTAAATCAAAGGAGGGGGGGGGGGCAGCCCACCAACCGGCCTTTTAACATCCTTTCTTTCTTTGTTACATGTATGCAGACCTGTTTAAAGCTTGATCTGTCCACTCTGTAAAGCTGCAAGGTCAGCGTGGTCAAAGTCACACGGAAGACAACGTGCATCAGATGAGAAAAACAACCTCAAGTTCATGCACAGCGCCGGGTGTGCACATATTGGAAAGATGTACAAGAACACACACACCAGAGACAGCTACAGTTAATGCTCTGGGCTGACTTCAAGGGATTGGACAAGATCCACCAACCAGCCGCTGTCACATTGTGTAAAATCTATCACTGCAGCGTCCTCACACAAACACATCCCATGCGCACGCTAGACTTACATGAGCACCACGGCTAAGTGATAGCAGAAATGATAGAGTATCCGTAATTGCCTATCAAGATGGTTTTGACAGTTTTGCATGTGCAAGCGCTGCGTGTCATGGCGCAGCGCCAGCAGTGACAAGGCCCGCTTTTGATTTGTTGCCGCGGCTGAGGAGGGCTGCAGTGGCGCTCGCTTTCTCGCTCTCCCCCTTTCTCCTTCTGTCAACCCCTCTCCTGAACCACACTCGCACCGTCCTGTTTCACTGGCACGACCTTCCTTGTCATCAGCATAGAACAACGTTTCTACACTGCTGCTTAATGGGCGCGCAGAGAGGACACTGAGGGGATCCTGTGACAGCAACCTGTAGTTGGAAGAGCACACGTGCAAAAATGAGCGAGGCCCATCATTACACAGTCTGTAAAACAGGGACAAGAGGCACAACAGTGCGTTGAGCTCAGTGCCAAAATGCTCACAAGCTCACAATGAGAACAGTAACATGGCGATGTTTACCAACCTTGGTTTACTAATTACTTACTAATTAGCTCTTTGAACAGCATACTGAATGGTACTGATGTTTTACCGTCAAAAAAGATATGATTATGACCATAACTTCCCTATTGGAAGGTTTCTTGTTAATTCCCTGCACATGTTGTGAAATAAGTTTTTGTTTCTATATTGAAATAGATAATTTTCAAATATGAACTGAGGCTTCACAATTCAATTAGCATGTCAACACTTGCTAATTGACACACAACACAAACCAAAGCATTTGACTTTGGTTAATGCAGCCATCGTTCTATGGGTATTGAAACCCAGTTGCAAATTTGGATTCCATCTGAATCATTAAGAAATTCTAATTTCTGTTCCGTCAATCGTTTCCACAATGAACATTCAACCAGCACGAGTCTGGTTAAGGTTAGAACTGTACGCTGTCATGACCGCAAAGCTCTAATGTGAGTCTTCATTTTGTTGAAAAGATGTCGTGTCGGGCTTGTCACAGGGCACAAATGTATTTCGTGCACTACAATCATGGCGAAACACCTTCATCAGGGGCACGGTGTTACAATCAGTCAGTGCGCCATGTTTAACTCCTCCTGGCTCAGCCAATAACCAGCACCTCCTCGTCACATTTAAGCTTCTCTTTAACGGGACGAGACGCAAATGTTGGTGGTGGACGAAAAGAGATTCAGAATGATGACATTCTCCACTAGTGTCTGTCAGAATGTGAGCGATGAGCGCAGAACGAATGTCAGTGTTGGTTCCTTTTCCTGCTCTGTGTCTGTGTGGGAACAGGGGAGATGTGCTTCAGGATCAACCCCTTCACTCCACCTCGGTCGGAAGAAGCTGGAGCTTCTTTTAGGGACAACTTAGGTTCCCTAATTACATTTAAAACACCGCTGGAGTGCTGACTAGCCGCTAACTGCTGCTTGTTCGCGTTGTTTCACCACACGTGTTGTACTATCAGCCTGTTGTTTAAGGAGTTAATGAATAAAGAAAGAGCCTATTATGATTGAAACATAAAACTTAATAACAGCAACCAAATTAAACTGTATTGGTACCTTTTATAGGTTCCTTAGACTGTATTAAAGCAGTTGTGAATGTGACTATGTTTATAATATAAGTCAACTTGTGGAACCATGACATGTTTTGACCCGAAATCTCATAAAATCGGAATCGAGAAACGTTTAGAACCAGAAGCAAAAAGAAAAATCAGAAGCAGAAGCAGAATTTTTATAAAACAAGTAACTCGAAGGCATCACTCTGATTTGAGGGAAACGGTGATGAAACAATATAAAGACAAGGATTGCCAGCTGCAAAAAAAAAAAAAAAGGATCCTGATAAAACTATTAATGTGTGTTTGTTTAGTCGCTGATGTAATGAGATACAGTATGACAAATGTGATTAAATAATATACATCAAGGTGATTGGGTGCAATTGAAAAATTACCAGAAAACTATTAAAGGAGCATTCTATACAGTGTAAGGATGCTATGAGCTTTAGCGATGGCACCCAGTGAGGAGAATTCGTTTACAGAGCAGCCAGCTAATATTTGCTCAGTGAATGCAATATGAAATTTGCAGCACATATAGTTTTTTTTTTTTATTTTTAAATTTGTTCATACTTATCTTGAAGCAATGTAACAGTGCAACTGATGGGATAGACTATTACAGTGCTCTTGACTCAAATCCTACAACCTTTTTTCTAATGACCATATGCAAACAGTAATTGTCAAACTTGCTGTTATTTGCACTTGAAAATGACATTCTGACATTCAGACCACGGACACACCAGGGGCACAGGGTCCTGCCAAGCCCATGATGTCACAGGTCAATTATTTCTCCAAAGATAACGTCCATGTCTGCCATTTATCTGATCTCAGCCCGATTTCCATCTCAGGGATTTATATACCCTGCAAACAAGATGTTACGATATTTGTTTTGAAAAGGTACAAAGGCATCATAAAAAAGGGTCTAATCTGCTCTTCACACATGGTAGCCTTTTACTTTGTGACTATGCTGACTCACATGAGATGCGCCGAATCAAAGCCGTTTCAGAGTCAGTGACTCTGGAGCTTTGTAAAGCCGACTATTCCTGAGGCTTTGAGCTCATCAAATGGGTCTGCTGATTTATCTTAAAGGACCACACTAGCAGTTTTATAGGCACGGTTCACTATCATGGATCTTGCACATTTGTTTTTTTTTTTTTATTTTAAACGGTTGTGTGCTCACTAACAGCGGAAACAACAGAGCCAATCAGATGCTGATAGGATGCAAACAGACAGGAAAACAAAAGAAAACTACAAAATGAACAAGATATCATGGAGAATATATGTGGAAAACAAAATGGCAAGTCAGTCTGACTATCAGGTGAGTAGTTTTTTATACCTTTTCTACACGAAAGAACCTTAAGTTTTGAAAATCTTTCTTTCAGGTTTCGTTTCCCTGCCTTTCAGACAGCCTTTGGGGCCCATCAATTCAACTTGAAAAAAATCAACTTCCATTACAACAATCCGTCATAGACTCGATGTGACCTTCGTGCCCTTTTTATCAAAGTTGCTCTACGATCGTGTGGTATTTTAGTTGCAAACAGGGACCTTTTTCAAAACTCTCCGACATCTGAGGGCTGACAGTCGGATGCTGAAAAGCACAGCACTGACAAGCTGCGCCGTCATAAAATCAAATCACGACGCCAAGTGAGAAGAGCATGTGGATTTAGTCATTTTTGTTTCATGAAAGGTTGCTCTGAAATCTCAGAAGTTGTAGCATCTTCAAAAGCAGAAGGTGTGTTTACTCTCTGCTGTCAACTGCATCACTATGTTCAGCCTGTGACTACACTGTATGTACAGTGGTGGATTTGTTATCTCTGTATGTGTGATTTAGTGACATTAATAGACACAAATGGCAGCTTAGATACCCATACAGTTGAAGTGATTTGTCCTTAATAGGCTACAACATGCAAAAACACTGTTATTGTTGTGACTGTCACAGCGATATTTTCTATTTTCCCACCCAAATCTGAGATGACTGGTAAACCGTCTTGACACTTGGCATGAACTCTGTTCTGAGGCTGATGATCAATACGAAGGCATTAAACTCTCAGAAGAGTAGGTTAAGTATCAGAATGATAGATGTGTGTATGTCAATCCATAGCTAGACTTTCCCTAACACAAACAAACAGGCGCACTTAACACCCTTTGATTCATTCCGTCATTGGTTTTGTCAGAAATGGAGCCACCCCCCACGCAGCAATCCAATTTTACTGTCAGAACTTCCTCTCAGTTCAGCCACACGTCACTGCGGCTGGCAAACGGCCAGCTAGGACCTACATTTCGCCCTGCACCTGTGAGTCTAAGAAAGCTTTATGGATGGGACGCAGCCAGCCAAGTATGACTTAGTGCCAACAAAGTTCAAATGACAGACGCATTGCATAGAGGCAACAAACAGCTTAATACCACAGGCGTGTGCACCAAAGAGGAAGACAGAGCGCTCACTTTGTCTCCCTAGGTGTCTGGACTGGCGAGTGCCACTCTTCATGACCCCGACGCTTCGAGCCACAGCTCAGATCATGGACACAGTGCGACAGATGTCTACCCAGGTGCTCTGTTCCAGGCACGTTTGCTGTTGGCACAGACTCCAAAAAAGCGGGGAGGGAAACATGGGTGAGGAGATGGATGACACAAAAAATGAGTGAGATGAGGAACTGCGAAGACGGTGGGACCCTGAAATCTGACATCAGACAGCAACCAGTTTGGTGAGAAAGTGACAATGCGAGCTAGACATACCTCAAACTGTGACTCTCACCCCATCCGGCCCGGGGGGAGGAGCACTACATTGCCATTAGTGCTCTCTTTCACAAATCCCATCAGCTGATTACACACCAGATAGACACAGGTCTTATGAAACTAAAACTAAAGGAGGCAGTGTTCAGAAGCCATTGATGCCTCCACAAGAAACACTCAACATGAGACCTCCACACAATGACTCCATTCCACATTTGGCCTTGAGGAGCAACATGCAAAAAAATAAGAGAAAGAGGGGAGCTAATTATAGCTTCACAGCAGGATGGCCAGAAACAAAGTTGATTATCATCATCGTCAAGAAGACACAAAGGAAACCTGCCGCCCTCCCCCGTTTCCACCACAATCCAATAGAGAAGCTTTTAGCCTTCATAATGATTTACAAAGTGACAAGTCAAACAGATTTACTGTGACAGCCTGAAAGGGAACAGCACCAGCATTATCACCACTCACGTGACCAGACCTCAAGCCCTTCTCTTTTTCCTCTGCCACCCCCCTTCTCCCCTCCCGCCTCTTCCAGGGGACAGCGAAGAATGAGGCCGCCTCAATGGAGGCAGGCAACAAGCCTATTCAACCCCCCCCCAACACGAGCCCCCTTGAAAACGGGAGGGAAAAGCTCTGTTTTATGGAAGTCAGTTACTTAAAGCGACAGAGCCCCCCAGATAAGGATCTGGTCACGGAAAACTTGTGACTAAATGGAGATACCTTTGTACGTTATTAACACCATTACCAAAGGTTTATTATGTTAAATGAGCCATATATATGAACTGCTCTGCAGCAGCCTTGGCCCTTCTGTTTAAAACACTGATTCACCTGTAAAGCAAACATTCAGGAATTTGAATAAAAGATGTGATCTTCCTCCTTATGTTCGTCCATTCGTCCATATTTGTTGGAAGCTATCTTTTCTCTGACAGGTTCTACATTTGACTTTCACTTCCTTGGCTTTGTAATATTCAAAATTTATGTTTGAGCAGCATCCCTTCCTCCAGGCCAAACACCTTTTGCTTGGTGCAGTCATGAATCCCGCCCCCCGTTTTTTTTCGTCTTCTTCTTCTTCTTTTTTTTCTGGAAGGTGAAAAACACCTTGGCTGTTGCCAGCTTTGAAAACAGAGCCACCCCTAAAAGCATCAGAGCTGGTTGTGGAGGGATGTGTGTGGAGAATTCTCAAGAACCAGAGACCCTTGGGCTACGCAGATTCAGTTTCCCCCTTTCTGGCTTCCAAAAACAAAGGAATTCCAGAGAAAATCAGGGCAGGACCTCACCCCAAGCCAACACTGCTGCTACCCCCACCTCTCTCTCTCACATACACACACACACACACATTTTATGACAATGCGTGCAGACGCAAACACACAGCAGACCCATGTGATTTCATGAAACCGTCAATGAGACACACCTTCTCTCTTGTTAAAAAAATTTCGATTTCATGTCCATGGAGAGACGACAGGTGTGTGTGTGTAGGTATCATACTGTTTGGTCTCAAATGATATTTCACAGCCATGTCTGTCGCTTTTGTTGTTGACCATTGCTAAGCAGCAGGCAGACTTATACATCACTCGACTGCAGCCGCACACACAAGCAGGATATTGAGCAACAGCCTCGAGACGCTGTCGATCACTCCTCCTCCCCCCACCTCCGGTCCTCCAAATATATATGAGTCAGACGTTAAACGTGTGTTGCTCACGTGTATCTTTAACAATGTCAACACATGCCATTCAGTTTCCACTCAGCTCCCACCAGGCAGTCGAGTGAAGGCTAGATGTGCAATACGTGCATTAGCTGCCTATCATTTGGTGGTTTTGGGAAAGGAGCAGACGCGCAGGAGCTCTTAACAAGCTTCATTATTTTCTTTCTTATTTGATAATTTACTTTAAAATTGGCAGAGGATTTGCGGGAAAAGAAACCGAGCTAAGAAGTCAAGAAAAGAACTTAAGACTTATGTCGGCAATAAACTTAAAAGTACAGCTGAGGCTGACAGGATTACATGATTAGTTTTGTAGGCATACCTGGTCTAAAGTATTGGACTTCCTTTTAAAGAGTTTTTTATTCCTTTGTTGTAACAATTTCCATGCGTTGCTTTTATGTTTTATTATATCTTTTGTTTGAAACTGCTTAAACTGCCATTTTGGGCAGGAATCACTGGAGGAGATCTTGTATTGCAATTCCTGAAAAAAAATAAAGTAGAAAAATATAATAAGAATAAAGTGAGAACCCAAATTAGAAGATCTCCAAAAAAAGAATGACCTATGATGAATCACTAGTGTTCAATTTAATACTTTTTACTTACTTTTTCAGATTTTTTTCAGTCTGCTGATTTCTTCAGTCAGCATGACTCAACGAAAAACCGTGGGAGGTTTGTTTTTTTTGTTTGTTTGGTTGGTTTTTTTTTTATAAACAGACCATCTATCTTATTGCCACTAAAGCTTTTTAACAGTGGTTTTGGCACTTCAGAAATAAATGTTGCCTCAGACCTCGATCTGATGAAATCAGTAACCTTGCTTCAGAATAAAAATATGCTTGGAAGGACGCCAGACACGGATAAATATTTCATTGTTACGTTAAAGCCAAATTATGTGCTTGCTGTAAATTCCTCCAAACTCCAAACAATGATCAGTTTTTTATTCGTTAGAGTTAATTATCTAAATCTTTGTTTTTCTCACACAAATTGCAATTTGTGAATGGCACCCCGGCATCCTTTACCATTATAAAACATAGGGACACTTGCCGTTTTGTCAATAACGTTTGCCAGATAATTAAAGAGCCATGGGAGACAATGATAAACATTGTTCAGAGGCTGATCCCTGGCATGCACCAAGCAGTGTATCATTGCTGTCTCCGGAATACACACGATTAGCCTGGTCTCATTACTGATATGATAAATGACGATTTCCGCTATGGTTTTGCTTTGCTGGGAGGACGTATTTGTAAGAGGAGTAGATTAGGAAAAAAGTGGTGAAACACATTACCACTGTAACAGGTCACGAACGAACAAGAGAAAAGGGTTCGTCATCAAAGTCAGGTTGGCAGCCAGTTATAGTACCTCCAAACATTTACTATAAATTGTTGGCATCGCTGTTTAATAAAGTGGACTTCTTTATTTGTCGCAGCCCCACATCCTCCATTCTTCTTCCCACTCTCACTATAAAGTTAATTCTCTCGCTCGGTCTTGGCCCACTAACCCGTCTCTCTTTACAGTCGGTGTGTCCAAACAGAGGTTTAAAATATGCCCCTTTATCTGGGCCGCCCAGGCGGGAATATGAAAGGACGTCAGTCCTTAGAACCCTGGGAAAGTGCCTGGCTTCAACTGCCAGTGTCGAAACTGAGGGGATGGCACCAAGCGGGCAAACACACTGCACACAGTAATGGACTTTTTCTGTCATTGTGCAAAGTCGAAAAACGGTAATAAACCATTTTAGCAGGGCAGTGGAGCTCAAGATTACGAGCCAGCATAATTCAAGGGTTTCTCCAACAACTGGTCTCATTAAAAAGCTAAACGTAGGGGCGAAAAACAACACTGGTGTGCTCTGCACCCTTCCCCCTTACTGCAAAAACACTTATTTGCATGTAATATGTACGCCCGCAAAGAAAAATGAAAGCCACTGTTCCATCAAGTACCACATTTCAGCCTTTGCACTCCACTGTGCATGTGTAGGAATTAGCATTATGTGAGCGCAGATATTGCATGACTCCCTTTCCCCCTCATAACTGACATCGCAGGCGAAGAATAAACGCTGTCCGTCGGAATTATTAAATCCTAACTAATTTACTTTGTCGGAAAACAAGGAAGCATGTAATCCCGGAGGTCGTGCTGGAGACAATCTGACCGCCTTCAGGGAATCTTTGCCATCACCCTCAATTTCCCACACATATCCGCACCATGTATGCAGAGAGATGACAGTTCCAACCGGACAAGAGACAAATACTATTATAAACACAGCATGTGGTGTATTGTCTATAGAGGAAGATTCTTTGCGCACTACAAGCTCGAGGAGGGAGACTTAGGTATATGTAAAGTTAATTTATATAAATGAGGAAACTTTTTCAAAATGCATTGTTTAATAAAACGTGTTTTGACTTATTGGGTTAGCCCAGCAGGCACACTCCTTTGTTGCAACTGTTAGTTGAAAACTTGGCATGAAAAGGCTCAAGGTTGTCTTAAGTGTCTGTTTGGCAATTGAACCCATGTGCAAAACTGTGTACGCTGTGAAGACCCTCTTGGACGACGAGGCTGCAGCAGCCTGCGCCGGCTTGCAGGCGTGCTCCGGTATCAGGAGAGACAAGGCAAACACAGCAGATCAGTGCTGAAACCGCAGACCCACTGACCCAGCATGAAGAGGGAGAGGGGACTAATTAGTGACTGTACTTACAACTGAAAAGAAGAGGCAGAGAGACGAGGGAGGGGGGCACGCACGCGCACACACACACACAGCAGCAGCAGCACACAGTTGGAGGATGAGGACAATGAGTTTGTTTAGCTTAAACAGGATTTACAAGCCAAACAGACACACGCCAACGCCACTCATTCAGACACATACTATCTGTTTTCCTCTCTGTCTCTACTCCCGTTCTCCCTCCGCCTCACCGGCGCAGCTGAGACAAGCTGTGCGAGGATTTCATCAGCAGTAAAAAGAAAGGAAAGATTAAAAAAAAGTGAGGCTAATTGGTTGCGATGGTGAGAAGTGTTGAGTGCAGGCAGGCGGCAGCAGCGGGCCAATGGATGGATGGATAGAGGGAACATTTTGTTCCTCCTGGGCGGGCTCCGGCTCTCATATTGTTCCCAGTGAGGCCGGTCGTCATTTATGATTCAAGGGCTCCGGCGTCTCAACGGATGGGAACAGGACATGATCATCCTGATGTCCCCTGCACTCATTTCTCAAAGAACGTCACATCAAACATGCATGACACGGTGACAGGGGTGTGCCAGCAACTTTCTTCCCTCCTCTTTCTCTCTCTCGCTCTCACTCTGTTTCACTGGGTCTTCTCTTTAGAAAAAAAAAAAAGCAAGTTAGAAGGCTGTGTCTCTACCGATATTAGGAGAGCTCGAGGTTGAAGACACAGCTCTGCAGAAACAGGGGCTAAGCCAGTGTTTCGTCTTTATTTTACCGCTTAAACAAATGACTACCACTAATCTAGTCCAGCACACAAAAACTGACAAAGGCGCCCTGGTTCCATATGGAGAATTTGCCTGAAGCCACGTGAAAAAAGGAATATATCTATTCCAAAATCTTAAGTTATTCAGGGAAGGGTTTCGCTGAGTGCAAACGTTAACAAAACCGCCCTGTTTCAGACACCTGAGAGCAGCCCAACAGTTTTCTACGGTTGGTCTCCAAACAGTGCTCCGTCTCCTTGAAACCATGTTTACAATTAATTTGTAATGGCAAATACGTTTGAGGGTAACAACATCAAATTGCTTTACTATAAACCTTTTAGAGGCGACACTGTTAATTAACATACCTGGCAAGTCTTTAAAAACGGTTAACTTACAAATTAGCACTTGAGGCTAATCAGCAGTGACGTGAGAATGAGATGGAAGGTGTTTTAAGCAAAATCCCAACCTTTAATGACACCTAAATGTAAACAACAGCACCGGATTCGAAGTCCCATCTAGAGATGCATCAACTAATCGATTAATCTATTAGTCAATCAAAAGAAAAATTAATCGACCAGTATTTTATATTATTAGCTATTTGATAAGACTAGAACAAGGCTGAAATGATGTTCTTTCGATCCACTTCTACACCGAATATGGTTTTCGTCTTGATTCCAGAGAGTTATTAAACATATGTCGCTGCCAGTTTCTTAAACGTCAGGATTTCCTGCTCTTCTTTGTAATTCCTGCATGTAAATGGAGAGTTTGGTGGATTTTAACTATTGGTTGGAGTAAAAAAAAGCAATCTGAACATGTCACTTTGGGCTCTGAAAAAATTGTGAAGAGCATTTTCAACTGCTTTTTGACAATTTATAGACTAAATGATTAATAAATTAGAAAATTGGCAGGTTAATCAATGGTTAAAATAATCCTTCTCTGGTCCCCGCACGACTACCATGCAACTCCAGCGAGATTCACTCAAAGAAATGCCCCTGAACACAGTCCAGGCAATCATTACCTTGTCACCCAATCCTGTTGTTTGCCATTGCTTGTTTGCTGCCACTTAAGGTTAAGGACTAAAGAAGGGCTAAGCATTATTCATAATGATTCTCTTGACTACCCCCACTAACCTAAGGAGCTTAAAACCAGCGTGTGAGCCACAAGCCAAACCACAGCGTAAAATGCAGCCCAAAGGACCTGTAGCGCTGAGGCTTTCTCTTCCCTGCACCACGTCAGTCCACTTTTGGCTCTGCACCCCACACTGATGTCATCACAGTCAGTCAGCAGGATGGGCTGGGAGTTGCATTTTACTCCGTTTTAGTTCAACACTATTCGCCAGGTTGAAGAGCGCTTCACTGCATATTTATGGGTCGAATTACAACAACACTTGTGTCTGACACAAGGGCACAACCTCAGCTCAAACGTCAACCTTTGAAATTGTAAGCCTTTATTCTGAAAATCAGACTTCAAAATGCTCTAAGGCTACACAGGATTTTCTTTATTAAAAGCTCAAAATAGGCATATTCTAAAAAAAAAAAAAAAAAAAATTCAAAAGACTAGAAGAAAAGTGTTGCCAAGTTGAACCACAAGTGAGAAAGAAAAGAGAGGCGGAGAGAGAAACAAAGACTGACTGCTGGCCAGGACATGAGTGGGTGGGTTCGGACTGATGGCGAGACACCAGACTGCAGGAATCCGTGTCAAGTGAACAGGCAGCAAGTCTTTCGCGGCACTCCTCAAATCAACATGAGCACTTAGATGTAATGTCAGGCTGTCAAAACAATGATTAGCGTTGGACAGGTTTTGAGCGCTTTGCAGTCTGGAGCCGTGCCGACACTCAGCAAACAATGTGCAACTTGCTAAATTGCTGAGTAACAAAAAGCTTATTAGTCAGACACAAGTAGCTAGGTGTTTTCCCCGCGCATGCTTTTAATCAGGAATAACTCGCCGCTTCGCAGAAGTGCAGACAGAGATTAGAGAGCGTTCACTGCTTTTCTGGAAGTAATCATTCTGAGAATTGCTGCAGGTTACTGTTACTCGGATCTGTGCTATAAACGCAGCCGGATCCATTAAAAACGACTAAATGATAGTGATGTTAAAATTTGTGCGAGGGACTAATTAATACTGTGTCAGCTGGAAGAGAGTAATCTCTCCATTCTGGCTCCTCGTTTGGTATCGACAACATATTGTTGCATATAAACAAGTCTTTTTCATCAAGCTGCAACTTGTAGCGCTGCCAGTGCATGTGTTCTCTCTCTCTCTCTCTCTCTCTCTCTCTCTCTCTATTTTCACTTTTTCCCCCGGCATATTTTCAGAGCCATCTCGATCACGTTATGGCTCGGAGGGCCGGACAATCCGGTCTGAGAAGGCAAACTTGTATTTGTGCCCATTCCCCTTTTTAAAAGGAGCCTTAAAAGGCCAAATTTGATTTTAAAGTGACTCTCTTGGAGCCTTTAGTCTGTTTAGCATATCAGACACTCCTCTGTCTTATCTCACAGCCTGGCTGGCTGCAAAGAGGCCCCATGAGGGACAACAGAAGGAAAGGAAACTCGCGCACACTCGCACACACACACTTCCAAGTTTCAAATAGTTGCAGATGGCTTTAATTCCTCGCCCTCTTTCCTTCACAATTTATCAGGTAACCCATTCTTAACAAGCGTGCCCTCCTTTCACGCCTTGGTAAGAAGATGACTGAACGCTGC
>KV751325.1:10411051-10426300 GCA_001698575.1 Mola mola
CTATCACACTGTCTCAAGGACACCCAAGCCCCCTGGTCGAGGCAGCTATCTGCAGTGATGGGGGACAAATGCAGCTAGTGACATCACCGGCTCTGGCAGTCACTCATTTTTATTTCGGGAAGGGTGGGGAGGCTGTTTCTTAGTTGGAGATTGGGTGAGCGGTCAATGTCACAATGCTGTAGCCGTTAACTTGTGATCTCTTATTTTTCTTTCACTGGAGCGTGACCCATGCCTTTGTTCCGACACTCCTACTGTTATTACTGCCTTTCACCTGCTTGTTGATACAAAAAAATTCCCGATTCACATGAGAAACATACTCTATTTTCCCAAAAATCCACAGGGCTTCTTCTTGTCAATTTCGCCTCCTATTACAAATTAATAGGGGACACATCTCGGTTCCTCTATTACTGTTACTCCAGATCTTGGGATCAACAACTGGCAGGCCCATTGCTGGCTGTTGCCATTAGGTTTTAGTTTTATCTCAATCTCCTGCGTTCTGGATCATCCATCATGTTTTTGTTTAATCCCATCTCGAGGTGACAAGGCCTGTTATGGGTTCCTGCAGCCGGTTGGGTCCCTCTCCAGGACAAACAATGGCTTGCCACCAGAAGCCCTCGCTTTCAAAGCAAGGCGTGCGCCTCAGCCTCCCCAAAATAATGCAGCCATCCAAGAAGATGGATGGATTACAGGTGAGGCAACTACAGCTTTGACTTGTGTATAATTTCATACGTGCGGTCTTTCAAAGGGCGTAATGAATGCATTTAAGGAGATCAAAGAGAGCGCTTGGTGAACTTGCTCCGACAAGGTTAATGCACGCCGCATTGTGTTGGAGTGCATTAAATCAACATAAGAAAACTGTTTCGGCCTTAGGGTATTAGTGGCGACCGAGGCCCGACTTATCCTCCAACTGCCGTTCAAACGACGCACGCGTCTCTCGGCCACCTCGCTGTAGGCTTTGTGCGTGTGACAAGGCTTCTCTGTATAGAGGCAGCAGGGCGAGTGATGGATGCTGCTGCGGCTTCATGTAGCTACATGATGGAGGGAGACTTTCAGCTGTGCTGACATCAGCTCTCCCATTCACAGAGGTGCGATGTTTGTTGACGGTGCCTTTACCCTGATGTCGACACTCCTATTACTTAAAATCACACCGAAATGCTGATAAACAAGCTCCATCGACGTTAAGTGCATAGTCCTCTGTCACAGGGTCTTGCTTGTTAGTGACACCTCTGAGCAGATTTTCACAAAAGTTTAGAACTAATGATGGTACACATGGTAAATGTGTATAATGGCTATAATAATCACAACCTACTTCAGTCATTTCTGCATTAAGATCTTTAGCTGCATTGTGTGACTCCTTGCATTAAGTGACAAGGTTAGAAAGAAATTCTATGAAGTTACAATCTGGGTCTATTGAATTCTATAGAAACAGTTCTGGACTGAGCCCCCGTCATGGCAGCAACATTAAACACTCCTTCATAGCCCGTCCTTAATAGATAATAAGGCAGGTGTGTTTTTTGGCCGTGGTGCTTAAGAAACCATGAGTGGAAACTCCAGCCTTGAGTACAGATTAGTTGATTAATTCATTTCTTTATTATTATTGTTATTATTTCGATTAACCACAGATTTTTTTTTCAAATGTCAGAAAATACAAACACTTGTTAGCAATCAATTACGGAATGATCAAAATTTGTTTTCATTCTCTTTTGATTGGAGTGCAAACACATGAAGAACCTGCAGTGAGTGGTTCAATTTGGCTCAAATAGATGTTTGAAAGAAGAATTTGTCAGATGTTGAGTCTCATGTAGGCTGTCAAATACTAATGTGTTGGGTCGGGTATTTCACAACCTGGGACCATTTTACACATCGCACGGTTAATGCTTTATATTTTTGTTGCGAAAGTGATGTGATAATGTCCCTCGGGCCCGTGGATGAGGGAGGAACGTGGGTTAATATTCAGGAGGAGTGGAGAAGAAATGGATCGTTCCCTGCAGAGAAAAGGCAGAAGAGCACTATCTAAAAACGGGACAAGAAGAAGTCTGGATGAGTACAGCATTGATTGTCTCTGGCTGTGAGAAGAACAAGGTGCTAAGAAAGAGAGGAGCAGAAAACAGATGAGGCTCCAGGAAGCACGGACAGCCTTTTCATAAATTCTCTTTGCTCTCGGTCAATCCTGCTCTTCATTTCTCTTGTTTTTTTTTTTCGCGGCGTTTGACGACTGAGCGGTGGCAGATAAGGCAGGCAGCCAGGGCCCCATGCTGACTGGCCTGACTTGGCTGTGGGGAGCGCAGAGCCAATCAATGAGTGCTCACAATAGAGCAGCAGCATCCAGATAGCTAACAGCTCCCCGAGGCCATGGGAAGGAGGTGGAGAAGAGGGGGAAGGAAAGAGAAAAAGCAAGGCAGAGAAGAGATTTTGCTGCTTTAACACACAGGTGTCATGGGTTGTATCCACACCATAGATAGAAAAAAAAGGGAACACGAACGAGGCAAGAGAGCAAATATTTCTTTGCAGCGGTTAAAAGCAGCTGACTTGAGGTCAGAGTTCGGCTCAGGAGCTCATGGCTGCATCTGCGGCTGGACTCATCTGCTACGAGATGTGAGGAGTGCCGGTCCGGTGCTTGGAGTGATGGCTGCAGTGATTGTGCTATTTTTAGTCGGCTTCTTCTTCCCCTCATCACGGCACAGTTTGCATGTTTGAATGCGTGTGTGAGACTTTTTTTTCTTTTTTTTTTTTTTACATTGTTATGCAATGCAGTATCTGACCTTGGGAAGAACATGTGCCAGAGGGATATCAAGAGAAGGCTGAGTGAATGTGTGATCACTTCAACCTCTGTGTCATCCTTGACTGCACAGCCAGCTACCTCGCCACAGAGCAGCTCTCACAAGCAGTTAGAACATTATCAATTCAGCTTTTTCTGTTCCGCTGTGGGTTGTGAGTCGGGTGCAAGGCTGGAAGGGAAAAACAGGTGACCTTTACGTTTAAAAAATAGTATTTCAGTGCAGCTTAACTTGCTACGTTCAGAACAATAGTAAAAAGAAGTGAAGTTCGCATTCAAAACACCCCTAATAACCTGCAATTTAAATCAGCTTTCATAAGCCATCTCCCATTGTTACAAGGATCTTGTGACTGGTGTTAAAAAGGAAAACAGGCTGGCAGACAAGCCACCTAAGCTAGAGCCTATTCCTCAGGATGACATTAATATAATAGCACTGGTGCCCAAAACAACTTTGTATTGATTCGCATAACCTTTTAAGCCAATCGATCGCTGCACTCCAGCTCAGAATGCTTCAGCCTGCGCATGTTTTCAGGCAAGGATTTGTTGGAGTGCTGCATGTTGAATATTTGTGTCTTGTGGTGTCGTTTTCCTGCCCATATGTCAGTAATTCATCTTCATTCATTTTTTTTTTGACTTGTGTATAATTTCATACGTGCGGTCTTTCAAAGGGCGTAATGAATGCATTTAAGGAGATCAAAGAGAGCGCTTGGTGAACTTGCTCCGACAAGGTTAATGCACGCCGCATTGTGTTGGAGTGCATTAAATCAACATAAGAAAACTGTTTCGGCCTTAGGGTATTAGTGGCGACCGAGGCCCGACTTATCCTCCAACTGCCGTTCAAACGACGCACGCGTCTCTCGGCCACCTCGCTGTAGGCTTTGTGCGTGTGACAAGGCTTCTCTCTATAGAGGCAGCAGGGCGAGTGATGGATGCTGCTGCGGCTTCATGTAGCTACATGATGGAGGGAGACTTTCAGCTGTGCTGACATCAGCTCTCCCATTCACAGAGGTGCGATGTTTGTTGACGGTGCCTTTACCCTGATGTCGACACTCCTATTACTTAAAATCACACCGAAATGCTGATAAACAAGCTCCATCGACGTTAAGTGCATAGTCCTCTGTCACAGGGTCTTGCTTGTTAGTGACACCTCTGAGCAGATTTTCACAAAAGTTTAGAACTAATGATGGTACACATGGTAAATGTGTATAATGGCTATAATAATCACAACCTACTTCAGTCATTTCTGCATTAAGATCTTTAGCTGCATTGTGTGACTCCTTGCATTAAGTGACAAGGTTAGAAAGAAATTCTATGAAGTTACAATCTGGGTCTATTGAATTCTATAGAAACAGTTCTGGACTGAGCCCCCGTCATGGCAGCAACATTAAACACTCCTTCATAGCCCGTCCTTAATAGATAATAAGGCAGGTGTGTTTTTTGGCCGTGGTGCTTAAGAAACCATGAGTGGAAACTCCAGCCTTGAGTACAGATTAGTTGATTAATTCATTTCTTTATTATTATTGTTATTATTTCGATTAACCACAGATTTTTTTTTCAAATGTCAGAAAATACAAACACTTGTTAGCAATCAATTACGGAATGATCAAAATTTGTTTTCATTCTCTTTTGATTGGAGTGCAAACACATGAAGAACCTGCAGTGAGTGGTTCAATTTGGCTCAAATAGATGTTTGAAAGAAGAATTTGTCAGATGTTGAGTCTCATGTAGGCTGTCAAATACTAATGTGTTGGGTCGGGTATTTCACAACCTGGGACCATTTTACACATCGCACGGTTAATGCTTTATATTTTTGTTGCGAAAGTGATGTGATAATGTCCCTCGGGCCCGTGGATGAGGGAGGAACGTGGGTTAATATTCAGGAGGAGTGGAGAAGAAATGGATCGTTCCCTGCAGAGAAAAGGCAGAAGAGCACTATCTAAAAACGGGACAAGAAGAAGTCTGGATGAGTACAGCATTGATTGTCTCTGGCTGTGAGAAGAACAAGGTGCTAAGAAAGAGAGGAGCAGAAAACAGATGAGGCTCCAGGAAGCACGGACAGCCTTTTCATAAATTCTCTTTGCTCTCGGTCAATCCTGCTCTTCATTTCTCTTGTTTTTTTTTTTCGCGGCGTTTGACGACTGAGCGGTGGCAGATAAGGCAGGCAGCCAGGGCCCCATGCTGACTGGCCTGACTTGGCTGTGGGGAGCGCAGAGCCAATCAATGAGTGCTCACAATAGAGCAGCAGCATCCAGATAGCTAACAGCTCCCCGAGGCCATGGGAAGGAGGTGGAGAAGAGGGGGAAGGAAAGAGAAAAAGCAAGGCAGAGAAGAGATTTTGCTGCTTTAACACACAGGTGTCATGGGTTGTATCCACACCATCGATAGAAAAAAAAGGGAACACGAACGAGGCAAGAGAGCAAATATTTCTTTGCAGCGGTTAAAAGCAGCTGACTTGAGGTCAGAGTTCGGCTCAGGAGCTCATGGCTGCATCTGCGGCTGGACTCATCTGCTACGAGATGTGAGGAGTGCCGGTCCGGTGCTTGGAGTGATGGCTGCAGTGATTGTGCTATTTTTAGTCGGCTTCTTCTTCCCCTCATCACGGCACAGTTTGCATGTTTGAATGCGTGTGTGAGACTTTTTTTTCTTTTTTTTTTTTTTACATTGTTATGCAATGCAGTATCTGACCTTGGGAAGAACATGTGCCAGAGGGATATCAAGAGAAGGCTGAGTGAATGTGTGATCACTTCAACCTCTGTGTCATCCTTGACTGCACAGCCAGCTACCTCGCCACAGAGCAGCTCTCACAAGCAGTTAGAACATTATCAATTCAGCTTTTTCTGTTCCGCTGTGGGTTGTGAGTCGGGTGCAAGGCTGGAAGGGAAAAACAGGTGACCTTTACGTTTAAAAAATAGTATTTCAGTGCAGCTTAACTTGCTACGTTCAGAACAATAGTAAAAAGAAGTGAAGTTCGCATTCAAAACACCCCTAATAACCTGCAATTTAAATCAGCTTTCATAAGCCATCTCCCATTGTTACAAGGATCTTGTGACTGGTGTTAAAAAGGAAAACAGGCTGGCAGACAAGCCACCTAAGCTAGAGCCTATTCCTCAGGATGACATTAATATAATAGCACTGGTGCCCAAAACAACTTTGTATTGATTCGCATAACCTTTTAAGCCAATCGATCGCTGCACTCCAGCTCAGAATGCTTCAGCCTGCGCATGTTTTCAGGCAAGGATTTGTTGGAGTGCTGCATGTTGAATATTTGTGTCTTGTGGTGTCGTTTTCCTGCCCATATGTCAGTAATTCATCTTCATTCATTTTTTTTTTCACTTTCTCATTCATAAACAGTGCAGTAAATATGTTAAAAGTGTAAGCAAATGGAAAAAAATAATGTCTGTGATTTTTATTATTGCGCATGTATTTCCCCCCCCTTTTTTCTATACATATTTAATGTATACAGTATTTAGAAACTTTATCATGACATATGTTGTCAGGGGCTTTCATCCCTGCCCTGCTGACTCATGCTCCCACTGGTGCTGCTGCTTCTCAACATACCGGTCGCACTGACTCATCCTTAAACGCAGATTCTTGAGATCCATTTAGTATTTACTGATCCTGGAGGGAGTTCATGAAAACACAGAGTGGCCAAAGCCAGTTTTTTTTTTCCCCAGTTGCATGACAACCTCATGGCAATTTCCACTTGAGCGCAGCTGCAGGCGTCAAGGCAACTAGATTTTGTGGCAGTTGCATTGGAGATGGAAAGAACGTCCACGGAAAAAGCCACCACTTTTCATTTTCCTTGTACAAACTTAATGCCATTTGTGAAACTACATTAATTTGGGACATTCCGTGACCAAGGTCATTGCTAAAAACTTAAAAAAAAGCACTCATGACATCATCATAATCGTGTTGGGAAAAGTTCCTGAAATTTAGAGCAAATCTAATTAAGCAGACTTCTTAAAAAGAATGTATATGGTAGCACTTGCAAGGGATATCTATTTAGTATCTCAACAACAGACTCGAGGAGCCTTAGCCATCCCAAATCTCCCTGATTATAGGACTGTACATTAACAATGTCTGATCATTTTACACAACCTACCACTCTCCAGTTCTGTGAGATCACAGCCTCTCCCGTGTGTCAGGGGGGCAGATGATTTGTGCCTCAGAGTTCAGCACAGAGCTCGGAGATGTTGAATCTCCTCCAGAGAAAATAAATAACGCCCCTTGTCTGCAAATGACCGGTGCTCATTCTGAGACTTTCAAGGCGGCTCGAGTTACTGTGGCCCCTGACAGGAGCAGACAGGTTGTGTCTGGGAGCAATACCTTCCCACAAATGACATCATTGCGCCGGAGAACGAGGTACAGGCTGAGCCAGGAACAAAGCCCCAATACACAATCAAAACCTACAATAAGACCACTTCCTGGTCATTTTCCTCTGCTAACAAGCTTTGCGGCGTGATTTTCATCTACAGGAACATTCTGTCTTCTCCCAGTGGGTTTAGCTGCCTCTCTGACCGATCAGGACACCGATTAGACTGTTCTGTTTCCACGAAGAGCAAAGCTTCAATCTTCATTTATTAGAATTCTAGAGGCATGAAAACATGGCCTTAAATCCCCAGCATGGCAGTGCTCAGAGAGTTCAGTTCTCCATTTAATGTGGCCACATGCACGCAGCCTTTTACAGGTAGTGTGATCTGACAGGCCTTAATGATGTGTACGCGTTGAAATGAGCCACCCTGCTCTCAGTGAGGGTGGTCTCCCCTGAGCGCCATGGATGACGTTACAGGGATTTGCCCATCAAACATCTGACTTTATTTCCGCAGATAATGCTCTAGCAGGCAACCACAGCGCTCAGATGGGAAGACAAAAGTGTGTTGCTTGTAATCTTGTACATCTAAAAGATCTAAAATGGCCTCATCTTTTCATCTGCTCCATCTACAGAGATGTTGGATCAGCACAGAAATGGAAGCACACTGCAGCGAGACTGCAGCCAGTGAGCACTTACTTGTAAGTGACCACTATGGATGAGGGGATTTTAGGGGATAAAAAGTGCCAAAATGATTTAAAGCACAGAAAACATTGGAGAAACCACAGAAGACAGCACCACCTGCTGGTTTTGAGTGGTCAGTGGTGCGGGGTAGGAGGGTTTGGGGGCGCTGCTCTCGCTTGTGCGGAGATCACAGTCATCATCAGTTAAGGAATGAGGTTCGGTATATCCACATAAGTCTCCAAGAGATGCTTCTCAACAGTCTCACTCTAATTTGAGTGAAAAAGTTCCAAGTGAGTCTGAATGCTGTGTAGTCTATGTTGAAAAAGGTGCCAGAAGAAGTGCATTGCTCTCCACTCCATAAGTTGTTTGACCCCAAAGGGTCCAGTGGCAATGCTCAGTGTCCTGCAGTAACAAAGGTGCGCGTGTTTGTAGACAAACACAGGTTGAAGATATCTGCGGCTGTTTCACAGTGGACTCTCATGGTCTCGCTCTGTTGCAGCCCTCTGTGATATGACACAATAGGTGGTGTTTTACCTGTGCAAACATGAAAAATAGGAATGGACTCTGGACTTTGATGACCAGCGAGCTGTAAAACCTCCACCCGCCCACATGTTGCCACATACGGGCCAAAACTGCATACAAACATGAAATAATGACTCATTCCCTGTGCAAGAAAGGAGCCGCCGCCCAGGTCCCCTTGGAGAGCAGTGTCACTGCACCAGAGTACCTGACCCGGCTCCCACCTCACTGCTCCTTCATCCTCGTATTATAATACTGTTTGGAGTGTCTTGCCAGGCAACGGCCTCTGTAAACACTGCGCCAGGCAATCCGACAGGAAACTTCTGCAGCTCTGTGGAAAATTAGATGCCATTACTGTGTGCACACCCAACCGTATGTCTGTGCAGCAGTTTTTTCTCACTTGTCACTCTTTTGCTCTTCTTGCTAACAAAGAAAATGCACCTGCCCTGTAACTGTGTATATTTTTTCACTCCTGCATCGATTATCCAAACAATTCACAACCTATTTTGCATTGCCTCATGAACTTCCAACATTGTCTCCTATTCCTCCTCATTAATACAAGCAGCCTTTCACCAATTAACTCCCCCTATGATTTGCATGACAGAGGTGGCCAAGAAAGTGCCATTACTGAACCCCCATTCTGCTTACTCTGTCCCATCAATTTCCTGTTATTGTTGGCAGTCGAGCTAAAGCCCCAGTATCGATCCCTCACCCTGGGAGAAGATAAGCTGGAGAATCGAGATGGATTCCATATCTATTATCTAATGGAATTCCTCCTCCCAGAAAAGGCTATGGATTTTCTGCCATTGAAGCTGTGAAAACGTGTGTCTTTGTGTCTGTGTGTGTGTGTGTGTGTGTGTGTGTGTGTGTGTGTGTGTGTGTGTGTGTGCGTTTGAGAGAGGGTGTCGCGTCTGCAAGTACAGAGAGACGCCGCCATAGGATGGATTAATGCGGTAAGCAGAATATGGTGGAAAGTGGCACTGAGGCTTCACGGACTGTTGAAGCATTCAGGAAAATGCACTCCATGAATGTGTATTGACCTGCTGCTCTCCAAATGGCCCTCTCGCAGACGTGTACATATACAGGCTCTCATGTGTGCAGGATTGCATCGAATGCTGACATACACGGTGATGCTGTGATGGGGCTTTCTTTAGACTGTCACAAAAAGAGAACTATTTTCTCATACAGCACGTTGTAAAGGTGGTTAAGTTTTGTTGTTTTAAAGGATAATAAATCATTTACTGATGCTTTATAAATCAGTTGTAATCCATCATCAAGAACAACTTTTGGACTATCAAATCAAGAATTAAATGCCTACCTTTGATATTCATTAAAACTGTATTAAAACAGTGAAAATGATCAATTATAAATGTTGAACCTGGATTGCAGGAGTTCATATAACCAGATGTGAGTTATCGCCAAAGCCATTGCCAGAGGAGTTCACACATATGGATTAGGTTGATAACAGCCAAACGCTATACTGTACACGTTATACATAAATGTCACAGAGTTCCCACGCCGGCTGACCAATAACAATCCACTTTAACAAGGTTTTGCATTGCAGAAGGAGGGAGCACCTTTAGCAGAGGAATAGGCGTCACTAAGAGCTAGAGCAACCAAGTATGTGGGGCCTATCGTGTCAAAAGCACAAGGACAGTGTATGTGTAATTAGGTTTTGCACAAAATTTTTTGATACAAATCTGACAGGTTTGGAACCGAAAATGTAAATAGTTGAACTTACATTTTCTCTTCCCTAAACAGTTGCGTTTTTAGACACCCAGCAGAAACGGAGTAACATTAGCATTGGAGATACTGTATGTCTGTGTGTCTGACAAAAAGTCCAACATTCACTCTCCCTTTATCTCTATATTATTAAAGGCTCTTTAGCTGCTAGAAAAAAACGTGTTTAGAATGTATGAAAAATAATGAAGGCGCCAACATCCCATTTCCTTGATAGCTGTGTTTCTGGTAGCTCTGTGGTCTCAGAACAGAGTTTTTACAGGACCATCAGTGCTGTGCAGCAGAATGCAGATGGGTCTCTGGCGTGCTCTGGGATCATAAGTCCCTGTGAAATCAAGCTGGGGCGCAGTTGTACATATGGTTGATATCGTCATTCTGAAGGACTGACCATAAGACAGCTTTACAACCAGCGAGCGGCAGAGCCAGAGTGTTTTGCGCATACAGTCAGGGGGACGGGGATTGAAAACCTTTAATTGCTGTATATGAACTGTATTTGTATAGCCATATTCTCGGCAGTTACGGCTGCAGAATATAGTTACCATCCTTCATTGCAAAAAACACACAGCCCCCTGCAGTGCAGAGACAGAAGTCAGCCCTGTGATAAAGAAGGTGGCAACCTTAGTGGGTAAATGAATGTCAGCATCAATTAGAGGCTCTGTGTAATTACAGAGAGGCCACAGCGCAGGCGGGTCAGGAGTTTACTATGTATCATCACCAGGATTACATTCACACAGAGCAGACACTTTCAGCCAAGGACGTCTTGAGGGCAGGAAGACAAGAGGACAAGCACACAGGCAGCGTCTCCAGAATATTAGACAAGCAGGCTCACAAAGAGCCCATTAATGTGCACATCACTGGGACTAACAGTGTGATACTAAACTATTACAGCTGGACATTTACCCCAAGGTGTACACAAGAGCTTGTTGTCCTTCATCTTCAGTTAGCAGGCTAGCTGTTATATTTGAGCCCTCAGCTGCGTGTGGTGAGATCTCAGTGGGTTGTGATACTAAGCTTCACAGTGTAAACACTGTGTTGGGATGATTCAGTACACCAATAAACAGAGAAAAAAAACCCCAAATGTCAACGTGACCTACGCATGCACACACTTACGCTGGAGATATGAATACAGGAGGGAAAATCCCTCACACTGACTGTGGTTAAACTGCACGAAAAATCATCTCATTGCCGTCACATGAGGACAAATATTTGGTCCTCGCAAGGCAAACCATTCAAAATTTGTGATTGGCCGGGGACTTCTTTCTTCATTTTAAAGGCTTGGGTTAAAAGTTAAGGCAACAATTACAGCTCTGTTTGTTTGTCTTTACTTAAAGACTCAAGAAGCATCAAATTCTAAAACAAACAAATAAAAAATGTGTAACTGTCAGAAGATGACACTAACACAAGTTTTATAAAATAGCTTTTGTTTTTGGCGCGTGCTTTGGTGCTTCAAATTGTGTATTTTCTATGATTCCTCCCAACATGACACCTGGTGTGGCTTTTATTCCAGACTGTATAGCAGATACTGGTGGTGGATCACTTAAAGCTTTATTATTAGGTGTAATTACCTTCTTCCAAGCGCCTTCAACCTTCAGACCTGACTATACAGTGCCCCCTGTTGGCCAGAGGAGCCAAACACAAGTGTTTGCTTGGAGTCAGTGGGCCATACAAAGAGTGGAGGAGGTTCAGGTTTGACACCATTAATTTAACACATTTGTCCCTCACTGCAAAGTGTCTGAACGCACCTGTACCAAGTTTGTCACCTCTGCCAACTCCTAAACTTGAATTTGTCTGTGCAGGTCGAGCAGGTTTTGTGTGGTTTTGAGCTACAAAAGCCTCTTGGTTTGGAAGATAAATCATCTGTATGCTGAGCATCTAACCATGGGCAAAAAAAAAAGAGGCTGCATATGTGCACACATGTGACTTGGGACTTCCCCTCTGTCATGTATTTTCCCACATTTTCTATAGATTAATGACCCACCCAAGAAAATATGCAATGTAGTACATATGGCAAATGTGCAAAGACACACAGGATCTTATACGGTTTTTATAATATATTAACATGGTGGACGCTGAGCTCTTCTCAAATAACCGCACTTACTGCATATCAAAATATCATGAACACAACAGAATCACTGCATTTTGACACATGGACAGTGTACTGTCAAAAATGTAATATTGTTTAATTAGCTTCCTTTTAGCCATTTCAAATATGCTCGTTGATGAAAGCGTTTGCATCCTGCAATAATCATGTAGTTAACAGCACCCATGTTTCTTCTATTGGTGTACCATGGAGCTCAGGTGTGCACCGTTCTTGCACATGTACATCACCCACACATAAGCACACACGCACACACACACACACACACACACACACACATACACTCTTGAGCTAACATCTCCCCTGACAACTGAGCGCAGCTTGCATGGAGTGAATGAAATGAACACCAGAAACACCCAGCAAACTGTTACATCAACCCTCTCTGGCAGAGTCCTCCCACCACATCTGCTTTTGTTATTGCCTCTGCGGAGCTCCCTTCTGCTGGGTTTGGGCTCAGGTGAAAAATGTCTCTCCTTTTCCTTTTTGCCTTTCTTCATCCAAAGGGGAAAAAAATGAAACATACAGGAACATTATATAATGCCACCAACACAGCCTAATATACAGTATGTGCTTAAAATAGTAAAGGAGGGCTAATTCATCAAACTGTCTTTGCTTCTGACACCACATATATTCAATCACAGGTATGATTAAGGAGCCCTGTAGGTCACTGTGGACACAAGATGGTGACTGACACTCAGAAGATTGATATTGTCTTAGCTAAAAGGGTCCCCATGTCATTCAGAATACAGATTATATTATAATGCTACTCATGTCTGTTTGCCAATAAGACCTTGGGTGTCAAAGACTCTTAAGTGGCATAATTGCTTGTACAACCTTCAGGAGGTTGTGCATTCGTGTCCCCTATTAGATTCACGCATTTCTGCACGGCACACGGGTACAAGGATGTTGTCTATTTCCCTCCTCTCCCCTTCCCCGCCTTTAATCCTTCCATCCCTTTCTCTTTTTTGAGAGAATTGTCACATTCATTCCCTTTGCTCTCCCTCTCCCTGCAAGTAACGTCTCTGCCAGCCACCAGCCTTTTCTTCAGGGTGTGTGATGGAAGAGCTTTCATTTATTAGCAAACCTAGCGCAAGCGCCAAGTAGACCAAAGAGCTCCTTCTTTTCCCTGTTTGGTGAAATGCAGGAGCAGCACTGTTAATCAGGTGCAACAGTGGAATTACCCACATGTTTGAAATATGAAGCCTCCAAAACGAGTTCTCTGATCAAGGTGCCAGAAGAGAAGAACAGTCATTTTACTCCTGTATGCATGCTTGTATCCGCTTAACTGGCACACTGTGATCTATATATATCATAGGTTTCCTTACTCTGCTGATGCGGGATGCCAGTTATACATAAAATCTTAAACATGCCATCAAATATTGCACTCAGCTCATGTGTGCTATTAAGGTGCTTTTAAACCCATAATGTCACAATATGCATGACCAATCACACTCCTTCTTGAGGTTATGAGTCAGGAAATATGAAGATACAGATATACACAGTGTGATTTACACATTCCATTGATATCATTATGTCTGTGCATTTACATCCATAAATCATATTAGAAGTGACAGAAAAAAACGCTCCCTTAGTGAATTCTTGTACCCTACAAACTGTCGGACATCTGTTACTTGCATGAACATGAGTTTGCTAATTTGCTAATTCTAAATGCAATTATGATGGTGGCTTAAAAATGTCTTAGACTCTTATAATCTCAACTAAACACGTACAAATACAGTTGGATATTTATAGAATGTATTAACCTCAACACTGATGGCACAAAATGATATGGTATGTCTCTCCCAGTTGTTGTTTATGAAATCATTGAAAACGTTCAACTTTAGCTTACTCAGTTTTTTTTCCCTCAAATTTTTCATTAATATTTAAAGAACAAATTTACATTTCACTTTAAATTAAAGCTAAATGGATACTTTACATTATTTGACTGAATTTCATTTTTTCGATATTTCAATAGTGAATGAGAGTGACATTTTGACTGTACCAGTGTTGTGGGTGGGGGGTCGTGGAGGATATATTCTGTTTCTGCCTGACAAAAACCAATGTCCATTTTACTCTAACAAAAAAAAAAAGAAAAAAAAAAAGAAAAATCAAAAACAAAACAAAACAAAAACACTCCTTATAACTCCAGAAGCTCCCTGGAAAATCGTTATCATATCCCAAACTGCTAATAGGGTTAAAGCTGAAGGGGTTGATTTCACTCATTACTTTATTGGCTCTAGTTTGACAAAATGGAAATGAAATATAAATATAGCCTGAGAGAAAAATCCATTGTAAATAACTGAATCCACTGATTTATGGAGCTGTGGACCAAAGCTCGAGCAAAACTGCAACATAATTACCTGTTAAATAGATTAAATACAATAGTATAACAGTAAATAACTAAATGATCTTTATCAATACAAAGAAAGAACTGCCCCAGGGCAAAGGTTATGAAATTATAAACTTAACTGATGCAAAATGATAATGGAGTAAACATGTAATTAGCGTTTTGGCAGTCTGTCTGGTCACACAGTTACATTACTTATCAGGCAAAGGTTGGGCCAACATAAAGATATGTTGGCTCGCTGGCAGACCCGCTGGTCTAATGGCTGCTCTGTTAGTCTGCAGTAATCTATCCCAGCGGCCCTCCATCTGTCACTGGAAAGGTGCAGTGGTCCCTCAGGTTGGAGCCTTGTGTCAGCCTGGCAGGGTCATTACCGCAGGGCCCGGGAGTGCTGTTGCGGCAGCCGGCTCCTCTGCAGTCCCTGCCCAGCTCTGACCCCTGCCAGGTAGCACGATCTCACACAGACCAAATGTATTCACACTAATTAGACTGTGCCAGGCACCACAAGCGCCCAGCTGTTAAAATAGACCAACTGTTTGTACCTGACCATGGCAATGTCATATCCTCACCGCCAGTACCACCTGGATCATCTGAGCCTGCTGGAACACAGACATTAGTTATCCTCACGGATATCTGCAAACATTTGTGTTTAAAGGTTTTCAAGTAGATAATAAAGACAGCAGAGTGTACACAGGAGAGAGATGAAATGCTATAAGAGGGATTGTTATGGCTCATGGTTGACCCTGACTGCACAGTGTGTTTCATGTTTACACGATAAT
>KV751325.1:10436151-10446418 GCA_001698575.1 Mola mola
GCCACATCCATTCCATGTAGGTGTGCTATAATGAGAAGGCGATATGTGGGATCTCTGTATGATTGGCTTTCCACCTGTATGCTTTTATCCATTTTATCTCTCAGATCAGCAATCGCCTTGAAGCGGAAAGGCGGCAGAAATAAAGGAGGTTTCCATTGCAGCATCATGGGCCACAGTGGGGCGGCCAGCGCTGCGGCCTTTGTGCGCACTACAGTAAGGGTGGGAGGGGCAGTGGGGCAGAGGGTTTTTAATGTGCAGGGTGGAGTTGTATATCCTTTTAATCATGCTCCCCCACCCAGCAGCAGTCAATGATGAGAAAGACAGAGAGCTGACACAAAGCTAATTCTGCCCCTGTCACATCCGATCGCCTCCTGCATTGCAAACGAGCTGCAGTAATGACACAGGCCTGATGGACCATGCTCATGCACTTTTGCAGGGGTAGCGTTTGATAGAAATCAGCCCGTGATAAAAAGGGGAATGGCAGTGTCGAGCTGATTTTCTGGGGATGGGTTTTGTGCAGCGGTGGAGGCACTGGGGATGTCTCTTTGTCTTTTTTCGGCTACTGAAACAGCTTCAAAAACCAATGTTTGGAGCTTTTCCTTTGTGATGTTCGGCACCGATTGCTTTGGTCATCACTGGAAGTATTCTGCATTTATGTAAAGTCACTGAGAGCAGCAAAGTTACAAAATGATCTTCCTACATTGACATTACTTTGAATACCTTATTGTTTGCAGTGTAATAGGGTCATAAAACTAAGATTTCAAACAGAACCGGACAGAACGGACGGCAAGCAGACTGAAAATAAAAAATGTAATCGTAGATGCATAAAACAAATACACAATCATTTTGAGACAGCAGATACTTTAATTGTAAATAAATACTTAACTGTATCACTATTTTAGTGGGACACAAAGCAAATGAACAAACAATGTTAGAATAGTAAAACAATAATTTAATTTTATAATAACGAGCTTCTTTTAAGGGATGAATCTACTATTGAGTGTCGATGTCTCTACAAAAGAATATTAAAACTCGTGTGCTGCACGTTCCAAGGCTTTGGAATAACATGCAATATTCCAGTGTTAGATGATTCGTCAGCAATCGTGCCATCTATCACGTTTTAATTAGTCCAGAAAGCATTAAAAGACTGGTGAGTAAATTCCAACTATGACCTGATGTAATAATTATGAGTAATTTGACTTTTTCATTCATTTTTATAAAGCCAAGTGCTATGTGCTCTATGCGGGGACCGGCTGAGAGCCACTAACAAAACCATGAATTATGCATCTCTGCAGCGACAGAACATATTATGGGATCTGAGAGGCAATATGAGCAAATCTCCCTTTTTATTCATGCCAGCCGTGTTTAATGAATCACTGGGAGATTGCTCTCACTGTTGCCATTAATCAGAGCTTCTCCTCTGCTGATTGAAGAGAGTAATATGAACAAGAATACCAATGAGTGGAGGACTGAGAAATGGCAGAATAACTCAGCCGTGCAAACAGTGGAGGGCTGTGTGAAGTCCGAGCACAACCTTGTCCTATCCTCACTAGGAGTACAATACAGACTCCATATCAAACCGCCCACAAGAGACGGACATAATTTGTTTTTAGACAGCTATTGGAAAACCATGTACCGCAGTCAAATCGGTGCTTAGGAAGCGGCATGATGCAAGGCTAAGTCCCAAACACAAATTTGTTTCATTGATTGAGGAAAACTGGACCAGGCTTATGCTCCAGGGAGCCTTTTGTTCAAAAATTGAATCTATAAATTCGGTCATACCCGGTTAACGTCCATTGAATGGGCATAGCAAACCATTCGGATTTGCGGGATGCAATTTTTTTCTGCTTGCTTTTCATATTAGCCTTTCTTTTGCATCCGCAGAGGACTCAAAACTGTCATATAAAAACGTGTACAAGAAAAACAATAATTGACGTTTGGAGAGAGGGAAGAAGATATTTAAAGGAATAGGAAAAGGAATTTTTCGACGACTAGCCATGAGTGAGATGGGAAGATTGACACCACTCTTATGATAATTCTAAACCTACAGCACCATTTCTATTAGCATAGCTTAGCATGAGACCTGATAACAAGAAGTCCAGCAAGTGGAAAAAAAAACAAAAAAAACAATGAATTATCATTTTATTTTACACTCCTCTCTAATGTGTTGATTAGTCTAGTAAATATAAGGCAAAATGGACCCCAGAAGGCTCTGATTTGGCACTAAGACTGGATAACGGTAAAACAAACCAACACCTCTAAAAGCCTATAATTAAGCAAGTTTTAAAGGTACAAGTATGCAGGTTTTGTCACCATGGTGGTGTCAATCAACCTGTGATTACCAATGATATCAATATTAAAACTATGCAGTCAAGAGGGGGCGCAAAAAGACATTAAAATAGCCGAATGATATTACTACAATATACTTTGCATTACATATAGTGTTATAGAACATTTTTTGTATGGTTCAGTTTCATTTATAAATAAATTGAAGGACCATGATGAATTGCCTGGAAAATAATATGCAGGTCTCGGAACTATATTTTTGTGCAAACCCGATAAGCCTTTATTAAGTATCATCTCTCTAAAACCCAAGGACACACACATGCACTGCTCGATGACTGCACGCACGCACACACAGTCTACAGGGTACAGCATGGCTCTCACACAGAGCGTTCCATCAAACTGTCACTCACATCTGCTGCCCTTTCTCATTAACGCACCCTCTTAATTCTCCCCCCTCTCTTTACTTTCCCTTCAGCCACCCCCATTTTTTCTTCTGTTCTTCTATTTTTCCCTCCCGCTCTCCTTCACTTCCGTCCTACTAGACCATCCTTCCGCACAAACAAAAATGAACTGAGTTCCTGTAGGTGGGTGGAATGGAGGCAGGTAAGCCTACATGCTTTTACACTGCTCCGATGTCATCAAGCAGCATGTTCGCAGTCTGAAAAAGGGGCCCCTGTGTGGATTCATTACACCTCACATGATTGAACCTGAGAAGCGATTTTTCACGCGTGCACACCGTTAACAGTGACAACATCACTTTCATCATTATTTTTCAGTTCTTTGTGAACCTGTGAAAATGCATTAACAAAAAATATACAGTAACTAGACTGTGTCCACATTCCTCCTGTGCAATTTTTAGTGAGGAGCGTATGATAAAACCATGTCAGGCTGGTGATGCAAAGAGGATAATTAGGATTCACAAAACCCAGTTTGTCCTCAAAAGCAAATCGCATCCCTGGTGCTCAGGGGCTACCAAGGCACAGATCATTTTATATATCAGCACCTAGCAACTGGCATATTTAGTGAACTTCGTGCAGGCTGCCAAAGCTGATAGGACACTGTAGGACTGCAAAATGAGCTGCGATGATTCCCCCTGCTGAGGCCAACAAGAGAGACACATCTCATTAAGATGCATAGTGTCCTCAAACGCCCGGCTGCACTTTAACGGCACAGATTTGCTCCTTGCAAAAATGATCAGAGTGCCTCTGAAAGCCTAAAGTCTGTTGCTAATGATTGCAAAAAAAAAAAAAAGAGTAGCTTGATGATTATAAGCCCAAATTTATAAAACACCAAATAGAATAAACCTTAAGGAAATCACTACATAAAATCAGTTTTGCAGCGACACTGTTAGAAATGAATGAACTGGTCTGTACAATGTTGAGACATGGAAAACAGGCTTTGACACCTATTGATATCTGTGCGGACGTGCTGGTAGAAACACGCAGTCATCAGGAATTCAGTTCATTTTCTCCATATAATGCCATATCTCCACTCTGCACATGGAGAGAGTCAGGCCATTAAATCTGCGCCTGTTGTGAGGGCATAAACATGCGCTCCTCATCATCATCTATCGAGATTCTGACTGCAAAATCACCTTTGTTGTACCACCTGGCGGAGAAATACTCCTTCTTGCCCTAAAGGAAATCAGAGTGGAACATAGGCCTTTATCTGGTTTTAATTGTATGTATGTTTGGAAGTCCTGGCGACTCGTTGCATAGCTACTCTGTGCATGTATCTCTGCAGCTCAACATTATACAACACAATCTGACCAATTATCATTCCAACCATTTAGCTTCTCCCATCATCTTCTCTGTGCTCGTTTCATTTTGTTTCTTCCCGTTACTCAATGGGTAATATCCCATATATTGTGTTAGTCTGCTGACTACCCTACTGATTTCATTCTTTCTCTTGATTTAACAAAAACAGAAGAGGAGGACTGATTTCACTCAATCCAGCAACCAGAGGAGGGGGCCAGGAGATATGAAACACAGGCAAGACGAATGACTGAGAAATAGAGGGAGGGAAGAGAGAGGAGCATCAAAGAAAGAGAGGCAGAGAGGCTCATGGGACGGACCAACAGGGCTGCAGATAGGAGCTCAATTTCCCAACATCATCTGTTACCAGTCCCTGGGTTGAAAGCTCCACTTATGGCAAACCTCCCACATCTGCACACCAGTATAGCACCACCGAGCGGTGAGAGACCCCTCCGCCCTTTTCTTTCTCCTCCACAACCATGTCCATCTCACCCACTAACTCAAATCCTTCACAGCAGCACTAACGCACCTCTGCCGAGTTAAACGAAGCTGCCTGATATTTTCTGGGTCAAAGTGGGTTTAAGATTCTGTTGAGGCAAAAAAGACCTGAGGTTATTTGGGCGCCATGATGTCAGGCGACCCCTGTGTTCTGCAGGAAAATGGATTTTCTTTATAACCCTTAATCACTGGGGTTTAGATACAACAACCTCTCTTTCTGTTGTCCAAATTATCTTAATAATCAGTCAAGTTTTAATCTTGGTTGCTGGCCTCCAATGAAGAAAAGCCCATTGGGATTCTGGGTATAGAGTATATACACCATCTACTAATATCCTGTACGTATAAATACACAATATACGCCTTTGTTCTCAGAAAAAACAAAACTATAAGGGTTAATCAAGTGCTTCCAAGCTATCATTTCCCATGTTTTCCTGGTAGAAAAGTATCTATCCTACATTCAAACCTTTGTACAGGCTTAAAATATGTTAAGACATGGAAGTGGAATGTTATTATCCTGGTGTTGAATTAAATCATGGTAGGTGGTCACTGGAGGGGTGCGTGTTCGTAATGTGAAATAGAGGCAGGCGTGGGGGTGTAGTACAATGATGCAGATCATTCCTTGCCTCTGCATTTTAATCACTTAATTTACACACTCTGGGTATTTCTATGCAAATGACCTTAAAAGGTCATGCTGTAAAGAGGGGTTATGTTCCAAATGGTATTTATAAACAGGATCATAGCATACACAGGGTGGTCTCTGCATATTTGTTCAGTTTAACGATCAGAAGGTTTTGCTAAATTGGCTGAATGAATGATAAATGCTTTAGCTACCAGATGAACGTTCTCTGTGCAGGCTTCAGTGGATACAACTCCCAATTTTCAGCGAGGGGAGCCCCCGTGTGGTGATCTACATTACTACAGTTAGATCTTTTCAATTGAAGAGAATTACAATGTGATTAGTTTGTCTGCAAATTTGGCCCATAAAAGAAAAAATAGAAGAAAATAAGGTTCAGTGTCTGCACACTGTATATCAAAAGATGCAGGCTGGGCGTTTGGAAGCAATACCACAGTTAGCCCATTGGATGTCACCGTAATCAATTTTCTGCTACGAGTGAAAACAGAAAAACTTCAGAGCACTTCGTTCAAGAATTGCTAAGAACACACCTGCCTCTCAGTGTTTTTCATGTAAGCTTTTAGATATCATTTCCAAGTCACATTAAGAAGTGACTATTTGCTGAAAGGCAATATCCATTTTGTTTTACAACAACTCACAAAACATAAGCTGAGCTTAGAATGTGAAATGTAGTGACAACAACACTTGTTCAAATGAATCCACAGAAAGAGCAGAGATTTTTTTTTCCAAACTTTAATTGATGACAATATACAAGAACATCTTGAGCACGGAGACCCTCCCTGGCAGTCCGGGCTCACTGTGGGAAGATAACAGCACAATCAATATAAGTAAAACAACCAGCATAAATTTTATGACAATTTATATCATCTCATGTTAAAATGTCAATGAAATCTTGAATTGGATGTTTAGGTGAGACAAACAATGTTCTAAGCTTAAAAACAAAAAAACACTGTTGCGTCTGATGTTACGACACATTAGGTAAATTTAATTGAGAAATTCACACGTCGGCAGGCTTTTAGCTCACACTACACACTTAAAAAATACAATCCACATGCTACACTCCAGTTCTCCTTATAGTAACTGAAGATCTGAAGCACTGCAGAAGTGTTTGTTAATTAATGAATATGCCTGTTTTAGCAGAGACAAAGGAGAAGAGTAGAGGAGTAGAGGACAAAATGTAAAACCAGGGAACCTGAAACAACATGGGGGGGGACACTTAAGGAAATTTGCAGGGGAAAGTTGAGTGAGAAAGTTGAGTGAGACATGCATAGCAGAGCTCTATTATATCAGCTTTTGATGTGCAGCAAAACGGCACACCATGCTTTTACTGCTTCTATACCTGCACACTGACTCTTTATTTCTGCATAAGAAATCCATGGGAAGCAAAATCAAGAACAAAATATGAGAAAAAGAATTTCAACATGTTAAAAATTAAGCATGGAATTAAAAAAATATATGTATCTGATCCACAAGTCAGGTAATACATGTAATGTAATGCTAAGGAAAACTGCAGTGGACATGGCTAACAGTGCTACAACTATTACAAATGAAACTGGATCTAACATAAGATGAGTTTTGAAATATATTCTGTGACATTAGACTGGTGCAAGAAGGAACAGGGTAAGATTCAACTCAAATACTACTCATATTTTACTGATTAGTACTAGATTTTAAAGTATTCACCTTGCTGGCTGCAACTTCTCTCACACTGCCATTAGGCTTCCATAACAGGTTCAATGACATTAGTTTTTAGCTCAGGCTAGTTAACTATTAGTCTTATGAGATCCACCACTAGTGAACCAAACCTTTTTGGTGAAAAATATCAAGGGTCCAACTCTTAGATGAGTAGGTGAGGGTGTGAGGGAAGGAGTTAGCTAGTATCTTTCACTCCTTATTATCTACACACTGCAATTAGTCTATTCACAATATTTACCTTCTATAGTTCCAGAAGCACATTTGATACAATTGGAAAGATGACAAAGGAAATTAAAACAGTTGTTAAAAAAAAAAAAAAAAAAGCAAAACTTTTCCAGTGCACTGACTGAAACGAAGCTTTGCCCTTACTTTTCTGCATCCATGGTTTTGATAAATTACTGACCGATGGCATACTATCAGTGAAATACTTATTTAATTTGGCCATGAGGCCATTTACCGTTTGCAGAGGAAAAACATAATTCACTGTACCTTTTTGCCAGCAGCACCCACACTGGCCTTCTTGGTGCCTCGTACTTTCTTCATTCTGTTCTTGCGTTCCTTGCGCTGTTTTCTCGAGGTCTTCTTTTTCTCGTAGAGACCATGCTGCAAAGAACAAATGAACCAGCATTTAATTTTATGTTTACAATCTTAATTTAAGGCAATTAACACTTAACACACAAAAAGATCTATGAAAATGTAATGTAAATCTGTTAGAGCTCTAGACTGGAACATAGACATATATTGTATAGAGCCCACTCAGGATGTGACGTTAAGGGGATTGTTTGGGTCCAGGTTCCTTCTGTTTGTGATGTCGCTTTTAAATAGTAAAGGGCCACAGAAGAAAAAAAGAGTAAAAAGATTAATACCATCCCCTATCCCCTAAAAATATTGAAATATTTGTGGAGATGAGCCATATCACGACCAAAATCTAACAGACTGTTCCTTAGGTCAGCTTCCCTGAAAAAGTCATCAAGATCCAACTGTAACTTTCAAAAAGATCACTTGCTCCCTTTGCACAAGTTTATCAGTATATTTGGTATACAATTTTCTTTTGATCAACAAATCTATTCGCCTTTCCATCGACTGTGCAGCTGTGTTGAGGATGTGTATCATCAGTGCATTTGACATCCGTTATACCACATAAATGACATTGCAAACGTCAAAAAGATAGACCTTTTTTTTTAAAAAAAATCTGTAACAGATGCAATGTCATCTTCGTCCACAATGTAGGATGCAAAGGCAGAACAGTATTAGAGTATAATAATAGTGTCCATGTTCTGGCTCTAGGGCAGACGAAGCATGCAATGTAAAATGGGCAAGTTTTTAATTAGCAACAATTGCCTCGCATGTCCCAACTGCACCTCAAGCTCAGAATGTACATTCTTGGGTCATCCACTGCCAAGTTGGGAGTAAAACCAACCAACAGTTTATGCACTGTGCAGAGCACTGACAACGTTCATGCTTATATAGAGAAGGAAATATGAATGGCACGGAGACAGAAATTGCTTACTTGTGATTAATCAAAACTGGCTTCAAATGAATGTGCTGCTTCACTGTTACTCAACTGACGTAAACAATGTCTATTCAGCATACATGTACACAGCAAACTCACTCTGGCCAGTCTGTGTTTGGGCTCATTCTTCTTAGCAAAGTCTAGAGAGTCGTACACCATGGCAAAGCCAGTTGTCTTGCCACCACCAAACTGAGTCCTGAAGCCAAACACGAACACAACGTCAGGGGTGGTCTTGTACATTTTCGCAAGTTTCTCCCTGATTTCTGTCTTGGGGACTGTGGCCTTGCCGGGATGTAAGACATCGACGACCTATAGAGAGAACAGAGTTTATAAGAACACATTCAGCTTAAAATGGCATAAACACAATGAACACAACAGAGGACTTCCAAAGCTTACCATTTGCTTCCTCTGAAGCAGTCGGTTCGTCATGAACTTGCGGGTCCTGACTGTCACTGTGTCATTCTGAGGATGAGAAAGAGAGGGGACATCAACACCCCAAAAACAAACTCACTTTGCATAGTTTCCTGCAGATCTACACATTTAAATCCCAAGCCTCAGATTTTTGTTGTACCTTCACCTTATCTCTCAACAGACTAGCATGTGCTACAACCAAACTGTGAACTTTTCAGTCGGCTATAAGAGCTTTCTTACCCGGAAACATTATGTTCAATGCTTTCACGACCTCAGCGCTTGCGTTTCGTACAACCACGTTCGTGTTGATATAACTGAACAGTGCAGTCGTAATCATATGTGCCTATTTGCTAAACACGAAGTCGAACACGATCCCTGTATATTCACCAGTGTTGTATGCTAACGTTAGCCAACAGCAGTTAGGGCTTCTGTTCCCTTCAACGTACACTTATTTACGTTATAGAGTAATTGCGTAGGTTGAAAATTTTATGTAATGGGCACAAGTTATAAAAAGCTAATGATAACTGTACAAGCCAAGCCACAAGTAAATACTGTGTAAGTTTGTGACGTCCAGATGGACGACAGGTTAGCATTGGGATGGAGTCGCTAATTTCAGTCTCTTATTGTTTCGCAGAACATCAATATTCACATTTTAATATCTGAGGGGATTAAAAGATCACGTATTGGGTAGTACATGTGTGCCGATGAATGGATGGCTTCGATGATGAACGGGTTTTAGTCGTAATTTTTAACACAAGACTCACCATCTTGACGCCGGCCTCACTGGGGGACGTTGAAAAGGAGGAAGGACCAGTAGGCGACCGGATTAATGCCTGCAGAAAAATTGGGTGAAAGCGTACTTGTCTTGCCTGATGTAAAAACGTAACCTGAGAAGTCGGCGAAATTGTTACATAAATTGTTTAATCTTTTGTTTGTTTCAAGGTAGTATAGTCCATATCTGCTACAAAAATAATATTTTAAATATTATATATTAAATCAAAACATTACCTATGGGAAGGCAATTGCTGACAACATATTTATTTTAAGTTAGGGTTTAGGCTAAGCGCTCAATATTACCAGCCAATTAAGGTCAAAGTTTATATTAAAGACTCCCTAAAATGGTGCAGATACATACGAGAAGATTCTAAATTACAGAGAAGTGGACGTCGATGAAAACTCTACAGCAGTTCCTCTTTAGTCCACTAGGCGTCAATAATATAACGTCGGAACAATACCCTGTGCCTGCTCTGCTCAACTTTCCACAGACATATCCTTCTCTCTGGAAAATAAATTTATCATTTTTCTTACCATGGATCAACCTTGGGGAGCAACACAGTAATTAAAATAAGTAAATCAATATTTGAAAGCAACACGGCCTACTGTTTGCAAATTATTTATTAGACTATTTTAGATACATATAACCAACATAGAGATTATGCAAAGACATATGAAATGTCAAATCATTATTGCCGAGTT
>KV751325.1:10446439-10483202 GCA_001698575.1 Mola mola
TAGTGTAATAACAAATTTATTAGTAAAATTACAATATTATGTGTTTCAAAGTTTTAATAGAGGGAGGTTCATATTTCTGATTTTTCTGAAATTTTTAAGAGAATATATCTATCCTGGATGTATATTCAAAATCCAGGAAAAGGCCTATTTTCTGTAAGGTCAAAGAAGCTTATTTTGAAATAATCCATAAGGTCTACCCAGCAGTAAACAATTTATGTTTAAGGTGAACCCTTTTGCCTGTGGTCATGTGTCAAATGGAATATTACAACATATGATTTTCCTTTAAAAATAAATATCACCTAAAGCAAATGAAAGTCAGACTTCGGACATTTAGCATTGGGCTGTATGATCATTCTTCTAGGTCAAGGGACAAAATTTTGTTCAAGTGTTACTGTAAAGAAAGAATAAATGTGCATTAAGAGCATTTCATCAATGAAACTGACTTGAGTAGCAACACCGGGCTTCTTGTCCTGTAAACAAACTTTTTTTTTATATATATATTCATGACTTTGACTTTTTTTCTGATTAATATTATTTTTGGATTGGGGAAATGGTTGAATAGAAATTCTAACACCTTTAATTGATTTTTCTCATGTGTCTACCGTGATAACACAGCTGACTTTTAAACACCAAATTATGAGATTGTGTTGGAAGTTTTTATATTATTCTCTTAAAATGTAAATTGGTTTAAAAACTGGCCTTAGAAGATGGAAGATAAATGAGAATGAATTTAGGGTAAAGCTACAGGCTACACAGTTAAAACCAGGTATGATAGAGTTTTTGACATCCACCCAAGTGTAAATTCTCGTGAAATTACAGAAAACTGACCATCATTGATATAGTTGCTTGTGTTGTACAGGTGGTAGCTTGTATGGATCATCTTTATCCAGATAAACTTCATAAATCATCCACACATCTCTACTTCCTTTAGTTAGTCTCATGAATGACAAAATAGTGAGTAGAAATGCTTCCGAAGAAATTCTGGTTTAAGCTTGTAAAGGCAACGTTATGCTTCTTGTGTGGGAAGAAAGCGTCACTTTCGTGAATCATGAATCAAAACAAGAGTGAGTCACATTAACCGATTCTGTCACAGCCAAAATTCCACGGAACGGATATGATTAAAAACGCCACATCTTCAGCTTTCTTGTTACGGAACTTTATTGATCTTGCAGCAACAGTGTCTGTTGGCATTTGAGTTTCTTTGAAAATAAAGTTACTGAAAATCAGAAAGTTGCTTTAAATGTTTCAAATGTCTTTTAGCACACACTGTTAAGCCCTCATTGTCAAACCAAATTGATCCAAAATAAATCTGCAATCTGAATTATGATACCATAATGTAATGAGTTGTTTTCCACAAAAAAAAAAAAAGAAAAAAAAAAGCACAATGCAAACTGGATTCAAGCAACCCATTTCAATGTGTTTATCACCAAAAATTGGCCAGGCTTACAAAGCCAAAAAGGAAAAAATATAATCTTTGATATACATCATTTCAGCCCATTCAGTGGTTCCACTCATACAGAGAAACAAACTCGTGTTGTGAGTGAATTTTGAACGAAAAGCAGGAACGTTGCGGTGATTCATTTGCCAAGTTCAGTGCTGCTACTCGGACAGAGCACAACACACAAATAGGACTTTTGCTGTTGTGTTAAAATCTATCTGGACCAAATCAGCATGTGGCATTCCTTTCACAGCAATGCATTTCACATACTTTTGCTCAAGAAAAAAACCCCAAAACAAAACAAAAAAAAAAAACCCGTAAGTACAAATTGATGACAAGGAACCTAGTTTTACTTACTGCATTGAAGTAAGGCATAGGCAGACATGACACATGAACAGAATAAGGTCATGTGAAGCGGATTAAGGACACTGGGGCCAGATCTGTGAATTAAGGGACATCGTCTATCCAGCTGGCTGCAAACAATGTCTACTGGTTCCTTGAAACATCGGAAGGCTCGACAGTGCTCATATCCAAACTAACTTCCTCAATGCTAAATGTATTCAAAAATAAAATGCATATAAAACATCTGGATTACTTCAAGTTTTCTCAAAAGTCGTCTTGTATTGTACCCAAAATTTTACATTTGGGATATTAACCATTTGCACCTGAATCTAAATATTTATCTGGTCCGAAAATTTGAAAACACCTGTCTAAGATTAACAAATTATTAACACAGATCAGCAAACCAATTAAAATTAATTTGAGCTGAAATAACCACGACATCTGTACTAAAGGAGTCTTTTCCTGGCAGGAGAAATGTTTAATTAACTTTAGCGCACACAGTCACCATAGTGATGACTCGAGTGGTTATTGTTAGAAATATCAGAGGGGGTAATGTTTTGATAAACTTGTTTCTAATTGCCAGAATTTGAATTATCGTCACATAAAAGTGGGAAATACAATCATTTGATTGTTACAGAACAAATTGTGGTCTAACAGTTAAAAAAGGTTTCTCCCTGAAAATTGGAAACTCACGCCGGTTTGTGTTGGAAACGGGAAACTAAAATCTGGGAATGGCATGGAATCGGCACCAAACTGCAAAAATAAAAGGACAGCATTCCTGAACATACCATTGCAGGAACCTAAAGCAGACCCAATAACCGATGGTAGATTGTGGAGCTTTTCAAGTAGTTCCAAAATGAATTAAAAAAAAAAACAAAACACACACACACACAAAAACGCTTGTCAAGGGGCTTCAAAACCAAATACTGTGATGAATATCAAAGCTATTGACTGATTCTAAGTTCAAAATTACCACCCATCCCCCTAATGAACTTTGGAGTATGATCAGTTTTACAGCGTGCTTTGTTAAAGATCCTGACTCCCAGAAAGTTTTACGGTGAGCACTGCAACCTACTGACAGGACAGTGTGCCTGGGCACACGATATTCAAGCCTACACCCTTGCTGTGTGGCTGTTCGCTCATACAGCAACTGGTAAACATGGAATTTTGTACAAATAATCCGAGCTTCCAGACTCAGTCACACTGTAACTGTATGTATGATACACTCAATCACCATGGTTCACACACATCACATCCAGCAGCGGGACACAGAGCTAAAAGAAGACGGCTGCCATGAGGGCTCACAACATTGGTTTCTACAAGCCAAGCCACTGGCACGTGTGATGCCAGGTCATTTGCTTCTGCTGGTGTGGTTCCAGTCCGTTAGATGTCCATCTCAAACTGAGCATCGTCCCCTTGAAAACAAAACAAAAAAAGGCGGTCAAGTGTTGTGAGGAACAGGGTTTCTTCTCAGTTGGGCAGTATGGCCATAAGATTTGCACCCAAGTATCCATAACAAACAATAGTATTTATATCCAGGGTGTAACAGCCAATGTGGCTACTTCTAACCCCAAGCCTAACCCTAATGTGACGTAACATAATGTAGTGTAGCACTGTGTAACATAAAATCCCTTAAAAGCTAATGTGAGGGCAGATCTGACAGTTTTTACATAGACACTCCATTTCATGATACATGGCACATATCATAATATTTCTCCCCAAAAACTCTGTCTGAAACAGGTCTGTCTTGAGAATGAGACCTTGTGTCTCAGTGAGATTACTTGTATATATAAATGTTAAATTAAAATGAATTAAACTAAAATCAGGAGAAGACGACACTTAAGCCATATCCCGAAATTATATGTAAAATAAAAATCTCTGACAATGTGTATTCTCCTGTGATACATATGTAGTATATAAGGTATATAGGTCCCAGCCCTACATGACTGTTATAAAGTGTAGTAAGTACATTGAAACAGAGTGTATGTTTGTATGCTTTGCTTTGGTGACTTTCCTCAATCCATGTTGTAAGTCGTACCATTTATGGGCTTGCCATCATGTTTGTTGATGTGGTTGTTTGCTTCATTCTTCTGGTTCTCTCTCCGAACATTTTGGCTGGTCACTCCAGGGATGACAGGCAGGTGAGCTGGGGGCGTCTGGGCAATTGGGGAGTTGCGCCGGTCCAGCAGGAACTTTCGGTCGTAGATGATCCGGGTTCCTGCAGGAAGATGCACACAAAGTTCCTGTTGTTCGTTTTTTGGCCAAGTAAATACGGGTGCTATCGACTGTGCTTTGTCTCCAAGGACTAGCCTTCATCCAGAGGGCGTCCCTGACTAAAAGAATCTAGCTTTGTTGGGACACTAATTCTTTATGAAACAGTCTTACGCTTTTAGTTTGCGCCGTGGCAGGTTCAGGGCTTTGACTATTATAAAAGTACCAATTTAGATGGCAATGAAATTTCTTACCACTCAAAAAGCAAAATTAGAGAAAATTTTTTATTACATTTAATTTCAGACAAGTGTTCTATAAAAAAATATAAAACATAATAAATACAAAGACAATAATAAAACGATGTAAGAGGAGTGCCTTGTATCACGATATGTAGATAAATAAGCTGTATAAAGACCTATAAAGGCTGTTGCAACGTCGTCTGTGTACCATACAGTTATCATACTGGGTTCACCACATTCAGTGCTCAAACTGCCATAAAAGAGTAAAGGAAGCATTTTCCGCTGATCCTCGTTTGTCTTAATGACTCTTCCTCAGAACTAAATTTAATGTCTTTTTGCACACAGTGAAATGCAAACACTAAGCAGGTGCTGTAAGCCAAAACTAAAAGAACAAAGGTCAACTAAGCCCCGCCCGCCACCACCACACATCCAGTCTTCCTCTCTTTTTAGAAAGACCATCCACAAACAGACTAAACAGATCAGGTGACTATAATTCACCTTATCCAACACCATAGGTCATCAGAAAAAAGTGCAGATATGATCTTTTTCCATCTAGTTTACAAAAATTGATGTGAATGCCAAAGGTGCAAGATCCTGAGCAGACGTGGAGGACCAAAATACAAAATGTAATTATTAATTTGCTCTCCAGAAAACATCTTTTATACTTAGTATGAACTTCTTTGAGTGCATATATACCAAAATATGTGGTGTTTACTATAAAAACCCAACTGACTGTCAGCGGTTATTAAATATTCTATTCAAGAGAATTACACTAATTCTTTGGAAGGAGGTGCTCATCATTGCAAGTCTGTACTTTTCTGTACTGTTCACTGCCACTCTGTCAGTGTCATGATGACACACATCAGATCTAAAAAAAACACACCCTCAAAATGACACAACTTTTTCCCACTGCCAGAACAAGATGGACTCCTTCATGGTTTAGATTTAGCTGACTGGTTTCTTTCAAAAAACTGTTTCTCCTATATTCTCGCATGTCGCTTACTTTCTGTATGAATCTGGTCAACCTCGATCTCGGTTGGCCTTGCTGGTCTGATCTGTCACACGAAGGATTAGTGCAGCTTTTTAAAGGTGAAATTAGGGCACATTTCAACTGGTCGACAAACTTGACATTTCTAGACCTTTTCTGTGTGGATGAAACCCCACATCATGTTGAAAGTCAAGGGTTCTTTTTAGACTTTTTCAAATTCAAACTCAACGCTTTTATCATTCCTCTGCAGTTTTGTACAGATAAAGGGCATGGAAATGACAGTGTTGCAATAACGTATCACAGTCATGCAGTGTTGTGTACAGTATCCTGTCACTTCCTTAACTGGAAAGGCAATAGGTACAGATTCAAATAATATATTATAATCGGCTATGCATAAAAAATAAATAAAACGCACCGCTGACTCAGAATTGATTAAAATTGCTTGTTTCGACACTGGTTTTAGTCATGGTTTGATTTTTCACCTGTTTTCGGTAACAACGCTTTCGTCAAAAATCTCTGCGCTGCAAATCAGCCAATCAGGCAGCAGTCAGGCGCGAGGGGGCGAGGCTAGTCTTTGTTTTTGTTTTTGTTTTGATCGAGATGACAAGGCAGCCTAGGCCACAACGACATGAACAGTTAGCATAATGGTTCAGGGAGCGCGTCAATAGCGCAAAAGCCCAGCTAACCCCCTTCCTCCTCTGTTAAGAAAATATTATCAGGTTGACGGGACCGCGGCTCACCTCCGGGAGTGGTAGAGAATAAAGTGCCTCCGGGGGTGGTGCAATAATCATGAGGTAGCTGCGTTGTGTCGTTGATCAACACCGTCCTGGTCGGGATGGCCCTGCTCTCGCTCAGCTGACGACTGGCGGTCGACATTTTCAGCGCCGATTTAGTGATAAATGTAGCAGCCAGGGAAATCCTGCGGTGTTCTCTTCCCGACGGACGGTGGAAACCCGGGCCGTTCCACACTCTCGTCTCTTCCCGAAGGCTTCCTTGTCTCTCCTTTCGTCCTCCCAGCCGTCAGCACCGTCCCCTCCCTCGGCAAGGCAGGAAGCAGGACAGGCTGCGGGCGGATATGATGTCGAGGGGGGCGGGCTGGCTTCTCTTTAGACTTTTTGAAACCCATCTGTCATTTTTTTTAAAATTTTCCCGTGTTTGTCAGTTATTCCTAAACCGTGCAGGCCAGTAGAAAACAAAAATAAGTGTTACTACTGCAATCTCACTCGAATCTGTACATTATTAAATTTTCACATGATAAATACGCTCAAATTAAACCTTAGTTGATTTTAAAAGGGCTCAAGTCCTTACAGTGCTAAACTGCTTAATTTTCACTCAGTTCTTTTTTTGAGATTTGGGTTAATTGCTTGCTTATAAATATTGTTTATAAATGGAGGAGGGCCTATGTGGTCTTATTGAAAAAAAAATGTATTTGCAAGGAACTTGTAGAAATTTCAAAATATAGTCAGCAAGTCAGTTCACTGCGATACAAGTTTTTATAAAATAGCAACAAAATAACAATATTCCTATATTTTAAATTTCTAGGCTACTCTAATTTTTTGATAGTATTGGAAGAAGTATCCAGATCTTGTAAAAGTAGCAAGGTCACAGTATAGAACTTATGAAAAAATAGAGGCTGTGATTCAATTCTTTTTTTATTGCAATGTAGTAGCACAACAATATAAGTAATGACAAAAGAGCCAAAAGTGACAGCAATAATTACAGAGAATGAACACTTTTTGATTTTTATTTTTAGCATGCATTAAAAAAATCATTTTTAAAAAATATATATTTGCGCATTCATGTGCGCATATGTTGCAGCTGGGAAAGGTGGGGTCAGTATCAGTTTTATTACATAATTTTACAACAATCAGAAGTAGCTTGAATAGAACCACAGCGATCAATACAGTATTTTCTCAGTTGATATTGAAATTGTTCATCTCAATAATTGTGAAACAAAAAAAAAAAAAAAATACTACTTTCTTTTTGTAAAAAAAATAAAATAGCACAAAACAAGAAGCTCTCGTGTGCATTTAAGGAAGAGACTGAAGAGACACTGGTTACATGACATCTATCAGTCCTTGTTACAAAAAGGTGCCTGTTTATCTAGTCAGAGCCCAGACTGCCCCGTCTCTTCTGGGTGCTGTTTCTCATAAAACGTTCTACTTATCCTCCGAGATCTTTGATTCTCCTCATCCATGCCTTTGCACACGCAGAGTCCCAACCTGCTCATGATATTGATATAAAGGCTGATACTCATGTAGAATAGAAGCACCTCAAAAGTGGAACCACTTACAGTATTATAATACTGTAGTATCAGTAGTACAACACTGTACTGTTTAACGCGGTACTATTTCCTACAGCCGATGAAGGCGTCAATGGTAATCTGCTCATGCGCAGTGCTCTCTGCCTACGTACACTCCCTGCGTTACACTCTCAGCTCAGACGTCTTTTCCGGCGCCATCCAACATCCCAGAGCCGGACAGCAACACAACCCTGCACTCAAACATGAGCTTCAGCCTGGAAGAGAGGGGGAACCCGAACTCCCTGAGCTACCGCTTGTTCCTCAGTGAGTAAAAACGAGTGGAAACCGTAGAGTTCTGTCATTGTCTGAGATCTTTGCGCAAACCCGACAGGCCAACAGCAACTTCCCACGTGTCACCGATTCATTCATTGGCGCTATTTATTTGGAAAACACACCGGCAAGCGTGCGAACATTTGTACTTAAAGTGTGAATCCCAGGCACACGTGTACTTGTTTGGATAGTCAGTGGTTGCGGGTGATCGATTTAACGCTCCGTGGGGCAGTTACAACACCGATGATGCCGGGTAAGGTTTCTGACGTAAACCTCTTCCTACAAGCACCGTACCTGGAATTTGTAAAGGGAAAATTGGTTATTTTCCTGAAATTTCACAAGAAGCCCAATGGCGTCACCATTGGCAAGATAAGATCTTGGAGCAGTTGGTTGAACATCGCCCTCTGTGTTCAATACATTAATAAACAAGTCTTACGATGGCTGGTCAAGATTGTGACTTGTAAAACCTGTTTGAATAGTGTCCGTGAAGGTTCTCAGTCATCTAGATCATCTTGATCTCGGAGTGTTTAGTAGGAAGCAACTGGACTTGTTTTCTTACAAGATAAGAAGTCCAGTTGCTTCCTACTAAACCAGAGGAGCACTAAACCAGAAGTTAGCTGTTTGACCTGGAGAAGTCATTAGTGCCTTTGCTATATGAGCCTCCAGGAAGTCCAGGAAGTCCAGGAAGAAACATGACTTCTTTTCTTGTTTGAAAACAAGATAAGAAGTCCAGTTGCTTCCTACTAAACACTCCGAGATCTGTTTGAATAGTCACTTCTCAATTGACCTACCTGGTTAAATAAATAGTGACTGTGAAAGGAGTATCTGTAAAATGCTGGACACATGTTTACTAGTGTTGCAGCCCCTGTAAAATGGCTATCAGAATTTGATCCATTTGGTCTGGTTACATTTCAAAACTCTAGAGGAGCTGCATTAGGAAATTAATGATTTCCCTTTTTTGTTAGGAGAGCACTAAACCGGAAGTTAGCTGTTTGACCTGGAGAAGTCATTAGTGCCTTTGCTATATGAGCCTCACAGTGTGGAATATAAGAATAGTCTTAGAGTCTGGAAGATGAGTCTTATATTTTTTTTCCCCCATTTTTTAAATTTCTTTAATTGAAATGAACGGTTCCTCATCTCAGGGGCTGTATTAAGATATCCTACAAAACTCTAGAAATAAAGGGCTTCTGCGTATTGAAATGGTATAGGGCTTTTCAATTGATACCAATATAGGAAGTGTTGATTTGTATTTACATTATAATAGAGAAACTTTAACGGGGCAAATGGAGTGGCTCAAAATTGAGTTAATTGCCGTAATTTTAATGGCAGTACCCCTCATTCTAACCAAACTTATTGACATGTGGTAAGTAGCACATCTTGAAGGGCAGCATAGGCAGTGTGCTATTTTAGTTGCATTTTTTATAATGAAATCTGATTAAGCTTGCACATAAGACTGGTAAAACCAGAAACTGAGCCAGCCCTGGTAGCAACTGTAAGCAGTGTGGAATGATTTGATTTAGCTGCTGTAGGACACTTGTGTAAGACTGATAAAAGCAGTTTGTCTTCCTGTCATACTCATGTGCTGTTTAATCGTCACTTTCCTACAGAAAATGCTGAAGGAAAGTACGTCTCACCATTCCATGACATACCAATGTATGCCGACAAGAATCAGGTAAGGTCACTTTTAGCTCAATAAATATAGAAATGTGTATACCCATGCAAGTACAAAAAAAAGCCAAATTGAGGCTATTTATATAGTGTAGCTTCCCAGAAGAGCAAGGTCAGAGTCTGTCTGCGATGGCAATGGCCTTTACTCTTATTATCTTGGTACTCTGGCAATATTTCTTGTGCAGGAGATTATCTATTATCTTAACTAATATATAACAGTATGGTAGCGTTACATGTTTTAAAATTGCGGCCAAATTGGCTGCATCATGTAGTGTTTTGAAATAACTTGAAGATAAATAGGATTCTTAATTTTATTCTTGTCTCTTACAGAACATCTTTCACATGGTTGTTGAGGTGCCAAGGTGGACCAATGCAAAGATGGAGGTATGAGTCTCAAATAATCCTCCACCTTCAACTTTTGGAATAAGATTTCAGCAGCTTTTACAGTTTTTGCAACAGGTTTTTAAATTATATTCACTATATTGTGGTTCATATGGTGTCTTCAAACCCATAAACTAACATCTAATATGTCATGCCAATGTTTGCAAAGATTGAACACTGAGGCTGAACTATTTGTAGAATGCCATTTTTAAAATAACATGAACATATGTGAATATAGTCATGCAAATCATTTTACTGCCACTGGGCTCGAACGTTGCTGTAAGGAATCACGAATGACGATCAATATGAATTATATGTACTTCTTAACATTGATTATGTTTTTAAAAGTGAAAGCTTTACAATTTATTTTCAGATTGCTACAAAAGACCTCTTGAACCCAATTAAGCAAGATGTGAAGAAGGGCAAGTTGCGATATGTTGCCAATGTTTTCCCACATAAAGGCTACATCTGGAACTATGGAGCTATTCCTCAGGTTTGAGTGATTTACAGCCCTCTAAAGTTTCTTTGAGTATGACAGTCAGTGTTGAATAGTTTTATTTAATTTGGCTGGCATGCTTTGTTTTGTTGTGTTTTAGACATGGGAAGATCCTGCACACAAAGACGGAGATACTGGCTGCTGTGGTGATAATGACCCCATTGATGTCTGCGAAATTGGCAGTAAGGTAAAACACTGGCTGATGAGTTCACAACCTAACCAGCAGTTATTGACTGTATTATATTTTGTGTACATGAATTTAATGGAAAAGGGATAGTGCTGATAATGACAAAAGAAAATGATCCGCTGAAACTGAAATGTCCTCTGTAGGTGTGTTCCCGTGGGGAAGTAATCAAAGTGAAAGTGCTCGGGATCCTTGCAATGATCGATGAGGGTGAAACTGATTGGAAAGTGATCGCAATCAATGTAGAGGACCCTGAAGCCAGCGACTTGAACAGTGAGCATTTCAATTTATTCTGTTCATGTTTTGTGAGCGGAATGCATCAGTTGTATTAAACTCATTTTGCCTCTTATGCACAGGCATCAGTGATGTCAGGCGCCTGAAACCTGGTTATCTGAAGGCCACGGTCGACTGGTTCAGGAAGTACAAAGTGCCAGATGGGAAACCAGAGAACAAGTTTGCTTTCAATGAGGAGTTCAAAGACAAGGTCTCTACCTAACGCTCCTTGCTTAGTCATTGTTATGTGATAAATGGTTCGACATCAATCTCACACACCTTTGTGTGTGTCTAAAAGAGCAAACTCTGCTGAAAGAAAATATTATATGCTTTCAAGGAGTGGAGCTAATGCCCCCCCTTCAAACTTTGAGCAAAGCACTATAAAAAAAAATATTTTAACTAGAATTAAAAACAGTTACACAAAGATTTTTCTTGCATGAATTCAGTAATTAACTGCAAAAAATGTTTTTGGCTAAGCGCTTAATGTTTTTTTTGTTTCAGGACTTTGCCATTGAAGTAATAGAGAATACTCACAACTTCTGGAAAGACCTCATTTCCAAAAAGGCCAGTGCTGGAGAACTGAACTGGTAAACACTGTTCTTACCACTTTGATCACAGCTAAATGTCCTTTTTAGAAACAAATATACACTTAAATCTGTACATTTGTTTCTTTACTATAAATGTTTCATGCAATATAGCAAGAACACATGCGTGTCTGGCTGTGACAGTCCTTACTTCTGCTCAGGAGATGAGGCCAAAGCTGCTGTTGCTGAAGTAAGATTTTCTTCATCTCTTTAGTGATGTGAAATTTCACAAAGAAGCCTCCTTCCTCCAAGATTGTTTCATAACTCATGTTTCACTCTACTTTCAGACATGTCCTTGTGGAAAAGAGGAACCTATCCCCTCCTCAGGTAGCATTTCAGAAGATATTCCTCTTAGGTCGTGTTCACACCAGCCTTGTTTAGTCCGGTTGAACCGAACCCTGGAGCGTTTACCCCCCTGGTGCGGTTCCGTTTGGTCGGTTTGAACGCAGTCCGAGACCTCTGGTGCGAACCAAATGAGGGTATTCTGGTCTGCTTTAAAGAGAAAAGGGAACAGAATTCCATGCATGTGATTTTTCTACAATTTTATCCTCCCCTTGATATTTGTCTCGTGAATGCGAACGGAACCAGCTGAAAAATGAGTGTATACAATTCATATCTGGTCTGTACCAGGAAGCGAACGATTAGGTGTGAGCACGACCCAAATGACAACATAATTGAAATGATTCTGATGTGATGCTGACAGTGATGTTTTCTTTTGCAGTTGACAGATGTTTCTTCTATGAGAAGTAAAGGCAGGCACTTGTTTGACTTGACCAGAATGAAAGGCTTATCTCTCAGGATTACCGGATGATCGTTTAACTTTTGGGCGCAAGAGGATGACGGGATTGGGATTGTTTTCCTGTAGATGGAAGGATGGTTAAATGTTGTAGAGAAAGAGAATCATTAAAATCAAAATAATGCCCTTACAAATGGATACTCACTTATTTAAAATCTCATTGGAGATGTGCTGCCATGAACAAAGTACAAGTACCATACTTAGTATTTACTTGCCCTGTATGACACTCTGAACTGCTTTAATAAACCTTTTTGGCTTAAATTATAATCAAAGTATGATTTATTTTTTTCACATGGACTGGGAAATAAAATTGCAAAACACTGCTTATTCACAAGGTTAATGATAAGAGCTGTTAACGTAAGAATTTAACAAGGCTTGTGATTTATTTTATCTTCAACACTTCATTGGACATTCAAAGCTCTGTCATTGTTACAATGCTGTCAGCTAGTGTTAAGGACCCTACATTATCTTTCAATATGCTGGTATACTATATATTTTCATGTGTAATTTTTACCTTGATAGTAAAAATTAAAGGTGTACTAAAAGTTGGAGGTATTGGCAAATAAAACAAGGTATAATACAAAATTCCATTTTAGTTTAGGTAAAATGTACTTGGTTAGATACTGTTTGTATGTATTTTTAATGGATTAGCAAAGGCTTGAATATTTATGTAGTGGGGGAAGAAGATGCGCTTCAGTCTGTTCGTCTTTGTTTTTATGTTTCTATACCTCTTCAGGGATGGCAGGCAGAAACAGTCCTTTTCCCTGGTTGTTGGGATCCGCTGCAATACAGCTGGCCTTCCTCTGAATCCTGCCAGTTCAGAACGAGTCCAGTTCTGGGAGAGGACATCCCACAATTCCTTGAGCAGTTCTCACCACGCGGGATAAGTCTTTTCTGTCCTGAGCTGTGCAACTGCCATCCCACTGAGACGCAGGATGCTCTCCACTGTGGCCCTGTAAAAGTTCACCTTTAATATCTGCAACTTAAAAATGGTGTGCATGCATTAACACATCAGTAATTATAATCCAAGCAATATAGTATTTAGTATTTCTTTTAGTATATAGTATTTCTACGCTTTTTATTATCTCTCTCATTATTTTTTTCATTTCTGCCAACAAAATGAAAGCAACAAAAAGCAGCGGTACATTGTTGTTGTTAAAACATGAACTCGTAATCAAGTAAAAAGATTTCTCCATTTCTGATTGGCCCAAAGAGAACGAGTTGCCCCGCCTGGTGATGACGTATTTCCGGGTAACTGTCAAACTTTTCGGCTTCATGACAGTTGTCGGGACGGTCTCGGACCAGAATCCAGTGGACGTGCAGCTCGTTAATTCAACAGGCCGAGGTAAACAACAGCTCCAACTTCCCACTCATGCCACATTTTTGTCAGAATCTTGTTCTGCTCTCGGGGAACCGCTGTCGTTCTAATATTACCGATTTAGTTTGGTCTCTCTGGGCCTCCTGCGCTCATGTTTACGAAGTTCATCATTGTTTACTACTGGCTACATGCAACGAAAACAACAGCGGCAGTCAGTGAAATAATTGGAAATTTGTTTCTGATTAGCTCAGTTAGGAGATTAGTCGTTTCATCTTTTGTCGGGGTTTAGTTTTGTAATAATGACATGAGATTTGAATGATTCCCTGCGGCTATTTATAACACTGCAATTTGAGGTTAGCTCATTACTTACCGCCTTTTTTATAAATATTATTTAATCCGTTCAAAGTTATATATCTTACATACAGAGTTTGGTTTTTGCAAATGATCAGCTGAAATGTTATCTGATAAATTTCCTGAAATGTTAGTGAAGGCTGCAACAAGCACATCAAGGCCCTCGGAGAGGTGACAGGTGCGTGTGAGTGGGAGGGAGGCAGGGGGTGCCTGCCCGGATCAAGTGTCCTTGCCACAACCCGACATAGAAATAGTCATGGGAAGATCAGTGTGACTCGGTGGGGAAACTCTCAGAAGAGACTAGCATCTAAAACTCACACATTGCCCGTGTATTGCTTTGTTTGCCCTCCTTTCTTTTTATGCTTCAAAGCTTGTGCGATTACACAGCTTACACATACCAGCAGGGTAATCCAGGGTCGGGAACAATGATTAACAAAGAGCTTCAGTGCTAGATTCTGTAACACCCCCATGTCCTACTGCAACAGTGTATTCAATTCTAAGATTACTTATTTTGTCTTCTTTTGTCAGCATGCATTTGCATTGAAAGCTTTCGCTTCACAAAAAACATCTTTTTTTGAAAGTCATTCCAGCATGGATCTTGTAAAAACACATTTTAAAAACTACAGTGAAAATACTGTATTAAAATGAATGTTTCTACTTCCCCAGACACAATCAATCAATTGCAGAAGGACCCTGTTTCCTGATGTTCAGGAAAGACAAAGAATTCAATTGAAATAAATCTACTTTGTCTTTTTGTAAACATTGGAAAGCAACATTGAGAACATTGCCTCTTTGGCAATTGATCGATCGTGTCTGGGGGGCTCTGGCAGTGACAGGAGGCAGAATTATTTGTTTTATACAGTACAGTATCTACAGTACAGGTGTCTACGCCATGATAAAGACACATTGAATAACATTTTGAGTGTAGTCAGTGTTGAAAAAAAAAAGCCATTCTTTTCCAACATCTTTATACCCTGCGCTGTTACATTATACAGCCTTGTCGAGCTAATTGGTCCTAGCATCAAAACTCAACGTTGGAGTCATTTTCCAAAAAAAAAAAAAAAATGTAAACATTTCATATTAGAAATGTTCAAGAGAAATAGGCACTTTTTTTTTTTTTTTACATTTTTCCCAAGAGAGTATCTTTTGGTTGTAATGGATGGGATAATTACTGTGTTGTGCCCTCTCTAATACAAATCTCCTTTGTTACGTAGCCAGCATTTTTTTTTTGTTAATAAAGGAATGTCTCACTTGATGTGTTATCCTGTCATGTACCAACCCATTAAAATCCCAAAACCCCCCCCCAAAAAATCAGAATTACAAAAAAATATGTATTTTGTGAAGAGTTAAACCCTCAAAGTTCAGGAAATAGGGCTAAGGGTGAAAAATAACAAAATTCTCCTTTAAGGTCTTACAGCAATTTTAACATAAATGAAATTACTATACATTTATGTAGATAGATAGATGGATAGATAGATAGAGATGACTTTATTAATCCCCGTAGGGAAATTAATTCATCACAGCAGCAAGGATGTTCAGATACAAGACCGATAGGACATATAACAGTATAAAGTAAATAGAAATAAAAAGTAGAAAAATATAAACAATTGTAAAAAATCTAACAATATATGCAGGAGTTATGCAGAGAGTGCAGAGTTTAGTGCAGGTAGGAGGAGGTGAATGATTTTAACAGGTAAAGTGTCTGGTGTCTAATAACAGAGGTGTTCAAAAGTCTGATTGCACTGAGAAGGAACAACATCCTATATCGTTCCTTATAGCAGCGGGGTCGGATCAGTCATTGGCTGAAGCTGCTCCTCAGAATGTTCACGTTCATAATATGTGATGTTATCTTTTAATATGCCGCAATATATAAATTCAATTATGTCATATCTTTTACAGGCAGTCAAGAGAAATGTCTTTTATATTTGATTGGATCTACAGGAGCTTCAGCAGTGCCTTACAACTATTAGGTACTGTGCATAAATAAAGACAATGTCGTGCGCCACAGAAAGTTTGTATTCCATACAAATTTCTACTTTCTCGACACACAAAACATATAAACTCATTACAAAAACATAATGCAATGTGATATTATTACTCTCTATCATAATGGTATTACCGTGGATCAAAACAGCCTAAAATGACAGACCCAAACTAAACTGACTGACTGAAAAATCAAGGAAACTGTGGGGCTACAGACATACAAAAGCCATTTTACCAGTTCTTGCCCATATTTAATTTCCTTCTGATATTATCAATATTTATACGACATATGAATGAATTTGTTTAAATGTGTAATTACACAGATTTATTTCAACTGTAATGGCCCTCCAATTTATAACAACATATAAATCTCTTGGTGCTTGAGTGTTTGGCCTCCTGTTTATCATTTTTCAAAGACTTTGATAAAAATCTTATAAAAAAAAGTGTATAGTGAGTCTACATTAAATTGACATCCATTTATTTTCTATTTTCAGGGTTATACAAGAAAACTGGGAAGTTAGTGTTCCTTGGACTAGACAATGCTGGAAAAACAACACTCCTGCACATGCTTAGAGATGACAGGCTTGGACAGCATGTGCCAACTCTACATCCAAGTACATCCAGGGACTTGACATGCTTTTGCTTCAGAAATCCGCCTCATTTTCTTTGCTGCATTGCATATTTAAAGGAAGTTCTTCTACTCTATCCTCAGCATCTGAGGAGTTGACCATAGCTGGAATGACCTTCACAACTTTTGACCTTGGAGGTCACACACAAGGTAGGAATGACAAAAATGCTATGTGATACATGGGCAGCGTCTTCCTGTGTGTTATATGAATGTTGAAAATGTGCTGCTCTCACAGCCCGAAGGATCTGGAAAAACTACCTACCAGCTATTAATGGTATCGTTTACCTGGTGGATTGTGCTGATCATGAGCGACTAGCAGAGGCTAAAGTTGAACTGGATGTAAGTTATTTATATTGATTTCACTTGCATGTTGGCACATACACTTTGGTCGAGTTTCCTCCCTTAGAAATGCTTTCCCAGGCCTTTACTGCATCTGCCTTCAGTTGCTGATTGTTTGTAGGTCCTCCTGCCTTCAGTTTTTTTCTTCAGTAACTAAAAAGCTGCTCAGCTTTCTGGTTGAGATCAGGTGAATGACTTGGCCACCATTGAATGTCCAATTTGTTTGCCTTTAGAAGATCTTAAGTTGCTTTCAAAGTATGTCTGTTGTCATTTTCCACCTGCACTGTGGAGCTCTGTCTTGTCAGTTTTGCAGCATTAGGCTGATTGTGAGCATAAAGTAACGCACTATACACCTCAGAATTCATCCTAATGCTTCCATCATCAGTCAGATCATCAATAAACAAGGTCCTCTGGCAGCCATACATGCCCATGCCATAACACTGCCTCCACCATGTTTTACTGATAGTGTGGTAAACTTCAGCTTCCCATCATTCTGGTACAGACTCATCTTGGTTTCATCTGTGTAAAGAATTGAAGAATGTAATTCCAGAACCGGGCAGATTTATTTAGATTTTTTTTTTTTTAGCCCACCTGTTCTTGAGTGTTACTTACAGTATTTACCTTGTTGTAAGTTGTCTCTATTTCCGATCGTGAGGGTGTTTGATGATTGTAAGTTTTGACAATTATATATCTACCTCCTCAAGAGTGTTCTTGACATGGCTGGATGTGATGAAGAGGTTTTTTTTTCACCAAGGAAAGAATTCTGTGATCATCGTTGAGGCCTTTTGGTTCACTGAGCTTGTTAATAGATTCCCTCTTTGTCAGAATGCACCAAATTGTTGATTTTGCCGCTCGTAGTGTTTTGTGATCTCTTTAATAGGTTTATTCAGTTTTTTAAGCCTCACTTGCATCATTATTAAGCGTTCCCCTGAATATCTACCAAATGCAGGTTTGACTCTTGGAATCAACTCCAGACCTTTTATCTGCTTAATTTGATTTCTTTACTTTTGAGTCGCTGAAATTGGTGTAAAAATGTCTGTAAGTCCTTAATGGTGAATACAAAACTCTTGTGAACCTCAAATTAAAGCTAGAAATCAAATCTTGATTATGTTTTAAATGCGTTCTGATGGTGTGCAGAGGCAGAATAACAAAATTTGTGAAACTGCCAAGATTCTTATGGACCTAATTGTAGCTTTCACTGAAAGGAAGGCTCGCTTTGACAAATATATGACACTTCCTGTCTGCAGGCCCTGTTAACGGATGAAACCATTTCAAACGTCCCTGTTCTCGTCCTGGGAAATAAAATAGACCGACCAGAGGCCATTAGTGAGGATGCACTCAGAGGAATGTTTGGTCTTCATGGACATACGACTGGAAAGGTAAAGAACTCATGCGTCGTCAAAACTGAAGTCTGTTATGTTTTAAAAAGGGTTATTGCATCTGGTGGAAAGTAATAAAAACGCCAAAAAAAAAGCCACATTTGCTATAGTGAAAGGTACTGCTTTATTCTGCTTGGTAATTTCAGTGAAAGTATTGTTTGTGTGTCCATGTTGCCTGGATGTTCAAGGATAATTTCACTGCAAAATTAAAAGGGTGAGCTTTATGAATCTCCCAAGGCCAGACCTACCTACCTTTAGGCAGACAAGTCTTTCAGTAAAGAAGTGTTACTGTACCCACTACTGCATTTAAAACTCAGAGAGGATGTAATTGGACTTGCCAAGGGCAGATGAAACTATGATTTTATCAACGCTGCCCTTGATAATACTGTGACAGCCGGGCATTATACTGTTGAGTAGCATTTGGCAAATTCCCTATCCTAAATTTTTCATTGTTTGAGTAAATACTGTTTTCTACCTGCTGTTTCTCTGCGAGAGACCAGATGGCAAAGTGCAATGAGAGAAGAGAATGAAAGGAAGGAGGATGCATAGTGAAACATTTGTAAAGCCTGTGTCAGTGATCCATGCCCTTAAATCAGAATGCAGTCCTACAAATACTAATACTAATCTCCATCCTTTGTCACATAAAATGCTGAATCTTATGGGTTTTAGTTCCTGAATGCTCATTGTCTATGTTTTTTTTTTATTTTTTTATTTTCAGGGTAAAGTGTCACTGAAGGAGCTGAATTTGAGGCCAATGGAAGTTTTCATGTGCAGCGTGCTAAAGAGACAAGGATATGGAGATGGTTTCCGCTGGCTGTCCCAGTATATTAACTAACTCACAGTGTTTTAATAACCTTAATCAGATTTGCTGTGCTGCCAATATACCCCAGTACACGTGCCACACAAGACTACCTGCCGCAGAGTAATATTTGATTTAATAGAGAATATCCAGGAATTTGACTGGGCTCACAGGAAATGTATTTCCTGTGGGGTTTGTGTTAATACATCTGTCATTCTTCATGCATTCAAAGAAAAGTGAATGGCATATCAGTCATACCAGAATTAGTCAAAGATTAAGTCATGAATGAATATTGTTTCAGATTGAGCGCATAAAATAATATTCATGCCGTGGTTTCTGTCTTCATTTAAAGGCTGTCTACTGTATAGACAATGTCATCACTTTGAACTAGTTTTTGACCCAGGTTTATTTTAAGATGCTGGTGTAGGCTTACAGTGAAGGTCAGTTTGGTGAACACTTTGTGCTAGAAATTCTTCATCAACTTTATAATTTACAATTTATTTGTGTCTTATTTTTTCACACTAATAGGAGTCTTGAAGTATCATCACTTTCTCTCAAGAACAGATGAATATTTCTTGAAGTTGCTGTGAAGACTGTCTGCCATATTTGTTCATGTGAGAAGTGTTAAAATAGTAGCTGCTAAATCCAAAGATACTGACGGGTGTGCTGATTATGGTTTTTTTAGTCAACTAGGGGTTTACCACTAATTGCGAATTATATGAATGTGACCACAAGTCCATTCATGTACATTTTCCTGCAAGGAGCTTTATTTAATTGCACAGAAGTGTTAAAACAGTGTTACATAATTCCATTATATGTTAACTGCACCAGCACAACCAGGTGATATAACAAACTCATAATTCACAGTTATGATGCCAATACTTTTTTGTTTTACTTGACTGCTGTGAAAAGACTCAAGTACTTTGTGATTAGTGGCTGCTCACAACCTGCAGTGATATTAAGAGAGTGCTTGGGAGGTGCCTAAAAATAGTGTGAAAATGTTTGCATGGAATTGCCTTGTAGTGCTACAGAAGCATATGGCTTTCACTTGAAAAAAAACATTTTGGCTCTGTTTTTCAGAATTTCCAACTCTTTATCTCAGAATGTGTGAAAATTCACAAAAACAGAGCTCTGTTTTTTTAATCTAGGAAATTTAGAAGAATATCTTTATGAATTTCTGAGGAAAACGTCAAAAATGCAGTAAAACAGACCCCAATTTTTTTTTTCAAGTTAGTGCAATTCGCTTCCGTATAGTGCAATATCATACAGTATTTTATACATTCATATAAGCTCTTATTCATATTTTGTGAAATGCCTTGTGTTGCATAAAGCACTGACCTATCAAGTGATGTATCTGTTACAAAAAGTCACAGTTATTAAATGCAAAGTTTGAGCATAATAAATATTTTTGACAATCCTTTAAAGTCTTCCTCGTCTGACTTATTTTTTAATTAACTTTAAAAGGGAAACTTTTAATACACAACATTATAACATAATGACAAGCATTATTAAACTATATTTTTAGTACTACACTTTATTGTCAATGGATATGTTCATTCATTTAACATTGTATCTTTATATATTTTCAGTTAGTAATTGTTTGAAGTAATTTCCAAACGTCAACATTTCAGGTCCAGGTCAAAAGGTACACTCTGAGATGGTCCTTTTTTTTTTTTTTTTTTAATCCATAGATGCAGATTAAATAAGGGCAAACCACTCTTCCCTATTTTTCCCATAAGAATTTTAAAAAAATAATACCAAAAGTCTATACTTTCCCACAAAACTATCCACTTGGTTATTTATTTTTCTTAAAATACATTTTTAGACCCCCGGTCTTTAAATTGTACAGTTATGTACCTGTTTGCATTTGCTGGAATCTGGCTACTCAGTTGAAAAAAGACACACGGAAGTATTGTACCTGTGTAGAAAAACAAACTCCAGCCTCCTTGTTTCCTATTGGTTTAAAACTATTCACGTTAGCATTCTGACCAATCAAATTGGGTCGTGTCATTTCCGTGGACCAATGAGATTCAGGCAGGAATCATGACTTGATGGGGCTACTAGCTATGGATCATTAATGTTAGCTAACTAATGTTAACTGTATTTAAATTTATTTAGAGTCTTATTTTATGTCAATGCTCTTACCTAGCATAGATATTAGCATTATTTCTTCATCACCGCTATTTGCAATGTGATGTTTTCCAATGGGTTTTCGATGTCTTCGAGTTGCTAAACTTTGTTTGGTAGCAACGTTTACATGGGTAAAGTTCGCAAAATGGACGTGAAGGAGGCAGCGAGCTGTTGCTGTGTAGTGACGTTGTTTGAGGCTTTTTCAGCAAAGGCACCAGTGAGCTGCAGCGGAGTCCTCGTTCATCCTCAAACTGGAACAGTGATCTGCACTGGCGTCCCCTTTTCCCGTCATATCACCGAGGCAGAGCCCCTCTCAGCGGGTCGCAGCTTCCTGTCGCCCCACAGCCTCAGTGAAAAACTTAAAATCCGCGTCAGCTTTTCTACTGAGCGAGATCTGGACTCCAGTAAGACTGAACATGGAGAAGCAATATCACCTTCCGGAAGGAAATCAGCACGGGAGATCACAGCCGAGCTGCTGATGCTAGTGAACTGCCTGGAGTTCAAACGGGCTTTCCACGCAGTTTTCCAAGAGGCTGACCAGTGGCGCTTTCACGGTGATGAAGAGGACGAGGCGTTGATCAGAGACATCCAGTTCCTCAGCTGGTTCGCCGTACTCAAGGCAAGTGTGGCGGTGGTGGATCACAGAAAAACAGCCTCTATTCCCTGGCAGAGCAGCTCATCTCTCCACAAGGGTCATCCGGTCGTTGCGTGTGGCTCACCCTTTGGCTCTCTCTGCCTGGATCTGTTCCTCAGCACCCTCAGCAGGGGTATCATCAGCAACCTGGCCGGAGAGGACAACGCTGTCATCCTCACAGATGCGCGCTGTTTGCCAGGCACCGAAGGCGGGGGGCTGTTTGCCATGAAAGGCGCGGACAACGTGCGTCTCGTTGGACTGATCGTGTCCCCGTTTGGATGGAAGGCGAACGAGTGGATTGGACTTACACTCGTCTGCTCGGTCCACTTGGTCTTCAGGAGCATCTTCCGCTGTGTGAGCGTGCAGGATCCACTCCGAGAGGCTTGTCTGCATACGGGAGGATCAAGCCTTCACATGTCGGCCACAGCCCATGTGTCACAAGTTGTTCAATGCCCCACCGTGTGCCTTGTGGAGAGTGGGGAGGTCTGGGGCTCCGGGGTTATTGTTGCCCCTTGGCTGGTTGTGACCTGCAGGCATGTTGTCAATGGGAAGTCGAAGGTCACCCTGAAGTTCCATCACAGGGAGAGGTGATGCCACTGTCAATGTCTTGACCACTTTTTAAGTTTGGGTTTTTTGGTGGGTGGTGGGGTGCGATTAATCTATTAAAAAAAACCCACACACATGTACAATTGACCCTTTTCACTGCAAAACACAGGAGGATAAAGAGAATGATGCTAAAAATGGCACATACCTCCACCAAGGCTCAACAGCCCCTCTAAATGATCTGCCCCATTCTTCAGGTCCAAAAGTTCAATTTTCTTCATTGGCTCATTTCCCATCTTCCCACCAAGTGTCATTGAAATTAATCTAGAAGTCGGTACCTAATCCTGATAGCTAGCAAACCAAGCAGCCAACAGGTGAAATCATACGCTCCTTGGCACATTAACAGTGGCTCTGTTCAATTGAAATGTCTGGAATCAATACTAGTCCGTCCCCTCTTCTCATTTATCAGTTTACACATACTGAAGTCCTTTCCTTTCTTTCCTCACACCTCCCCCTCCCCTGAGATGTGAGTATAGGATGTGACGAGGGGAGAGGAGTTGAGGCATCAGGCATTTAACAAAATGAGACATCCTTTTAAAAATATATAGATTATGATGTATGACGGATGAGTATAACAATGTAGGCTTTAATGATAACATCTACTCTCAGTGAAGGGCAGAAAGCTTGGTTCCTTGATGGTCTTAGATTACTGATAATTTAGGATCCAAAAGAAACTCATGTATGAAGTCCTGATCCTGCCCAGTACTCCAGTTGTACGTTACGCCTCTTTTATGTCACAGTAGCTGATAAAGCTTTGGCAGGGGATACACCTATGCCCCCTCGCTCATAGCTCCTCTCTTCTCTATCTTCGAGCAGCATTTTAGGAATTGCTGCATCTTTCAGGATGGCGTGCTGCATGGATTTATGGGTCACTGTCATCAGGATGGAGGAGAGAGGAGACAAGGAAATAGAATAGCCTTAGGAGATTTAATTAACAATTTTTTACGTTATAAATGTTTCTCCAACTCCTTTCCTTAGTGCCCTATAGTGTTCACACTCCCCTGGTTAACCCCCACAGGCATATTCACTCATTTCACCTGATTAGAGTATGGTGCAGCTCAGGCCCAATCAAATGAGATTGGCCTTCACAAATATGTGTTTAAACAAGAATAATTGATGCCTGAGTGGGTATGGGGCTTTTATGCACACTTCAGTGTTTCTGAATGGTGTGTACTGAACAGTATGAAATACCTAATATTTACAGGTGTCTTTTTTTAATTTTTACAGAGTCCTCAATATTGTGGGTGATGTGCTGTTTTCCACTAAAGCATCTTCACCCTATGATTTGGCTTTGGTTCAGATGAGAGAGACTGTCACAGAAGCTGTGATCCCTCAAATGGCTCAGAGATTCAATCCAGGTTTGATTTCCTTTTTAGTGGTGACTGGATTGTTATTATTTTTTTTAGGACAACATCTTTCTCCACATTCAGTAATAACGGAGATCACACCGATGAGAACTGCTCTAAGACTGGTGTTCAGCTTGGTTTCCCTGTCTGTAGGTGATCCTTTAGTTGTAGTGGGATATGGTGGAGTGGGTCGCCGCTGTGGCCCATCCCTGACCTGTGGTATCCTCTCCAAAGCCATCAGCTTGATAGACCAGCCGGTCATGTTGCAGACCACTTGTGCAGTACAAGCCGGGACCAGCGGGGGTGCTGTGGTGCACAGACGCTCTGGGGAGCTCCTGGGTAAGAAACCCTGCAGTTACAAAATCATGTTCTCTTTCCGATCAGTGGGGGGCATATGATGACCACTAAATGCCCCACATGTGTGCAGAAAATGCATCTTTACACAACTGGTTGCTCTTTCTCCGTGGCTTTATGTGCAGTTTTTAAGGGAATGAATGTAATTATTTTTTTTTGCAGGCATTGTATCCAGCAATACAAGGGACTTAGCTGCCAATGTGACCTACCCACACCTCAACTTCAGCATCCCAGTGACTGTTTTCCAGGGATTGTTGCAGCGCTTTCATCATACAAAAGACATCAACATGTTCAGAGTGTTGGACTTTCCAGAGGACGAAGTCAGAAGAGTTTGGAGGCTACAAGACACTCAAAGCAATCTATAGTTGGGACAACTGAATCATTTAAGATTCCCTACAAAATCACATAATCAGAATGTATATTTTAAAGCAAAACTGGTGTTTTTAAATATTTGACTTTACATTTTACATACCTCAAACCATTTCTTACAAACATGGGCTCAAATAAGACGGAGTAAATGGAACAAAAATCATGAATTTTTAATGTTGACCCCAGTCACGCAGTAAGCAGTGTGAAATATTTAAAAGACCAAAGCATTGTTAGTTACTGTAGTACCTGTGGAGATTACTTTAATGTACTGTAATCTACATTAATTAATAAAACTGTTCTATTCTGTACTATCCTTGTAACATTTCATTGTATGGTGGGTATATTGTTATACACAGATGTCATAACCTAAACTATCACAAGTACCACATCAAAAGAACATACTGTAAATAAGCGTAGCTGTTTGAACAAAGTATCAATATTTTTATGTAGCACAATTCACATGTTAAGCCATAATGCATTGGGTAAAATGATAGCAATAAAAAGTGCATGAAGTTTCACATTGAACAGCTAAGCCTTAATATTACATTATTTAGAAAAGATGATACTTTTCTAGGAAACGTGTTAGGATTAACACATGATTCTGATACATATGTTTGGGGTTTTTTTTTCACCCTGCAGGAGGAATATCCGGCATAATAGGCTGACAGGTTGCTAAAACATGATTGGTCCCTCTGGGTAGCCAGAAGACTTGCTGTCAGTATCAAGTGCTCAGACAGCTGTTGGCAAACAAACCCACTCACAGCGAACACATTTAAGGTTTCCCTTACTGCAACATTATTTTTTACCGATTTCCATTATCTCTGAAATGAGAAATGACATTTCAGAGGATTGGTTGCTTTCACGTTTTGCCATGCAAAGAGGAGCTTTTCTTGGCCTGAACTCCCAAGGACATGCATACATTGTGATATACTGTAAGGTTTCTATTTTACTCTTTCCACTGAATACTGAATAGTTTAGCAGTGGAGGGGCAGGAGAAATGTCCTAAGGAAGCTGAAGAGACAGTTCTATAGGCATGGTGCTACAAGAAGTGCTGATATGCAGATCTGGGCCTGTAACTCATTTCTGCTGGTTTCCCTTACCTATAAGCTACACCGATCCACAGAATGAGGTCAGGCAAGTGAGCGGACAATAAGATCTGCCCCTCAGAGGATCTATCTATACATAATGTCTTTGAAATGGAAATTTACCTGCTTTTTGGCTGTTTTGCCTTCAAGTTCAAAGAGTTTGCAGTTGCCGTGTTGAAAACCTCCTAAACTGGTGGCTGAAAATGATGTGGATTAGTGGCTCTTAAATTATTCTAGCCCTTGAGAAACTCACTTTTATTAGGAGGGAAAATCTACTGAATTGTGTAAGATCTGGGAACTTTTTTCTTTAATCAAAAATATGCGTCATTATAGAGGCATTAGACAAGTAACATCAGATTGGACTATTCTGCTTTGAGAAAATTATGATTTATAGTTACATGCTGTCTAAATGCTGTCTTCCCCAGTTAACAGCTCAGTGTTTGTATTGTTTTTAGTACGATGAAAAATTAGATATGCACCCAATTTCATTGCAACCGATACTGTTCACTTTAACATCTACTTTAGGTGTTCAAAAATACATAAACTATAAACATTTTTGATTTGGATAAATGTCATGCAACAGGTTACTGCTGCCATTGCCCACATGTTAGCATGCTAATGTTAAAATGCTGCTCTTTAACTACCTTACAGTGCTGCTAGCATGGCTGTAGCTTTCTGCTACACTCAGATATACAGTAAATACCAATATTGTCTTGATGATGCAGTATCAGGTTAAATTGGTGCACTCTGAAAATGCATACACTCTATGTGCTATACGAATAATGGTTGGCAATTACTGAAAAATAGCCGTGTGATGTATACAGTGAGCTGCAAGGCATCACTGCACATTGACAAGAGTGCTAAAATCTGATAAAGAGACTAAAGAAGGCACAGACCAATATACAGTATACGGTGGCCAGCAGGGCCACAGAGACCAGCTTATTTTATTCATTTTTTTTTATTAAACACAAAAATTGATCCACATTAAGATATGATGTACACTTTTCAATTTTCAATGTATTCTGCTCATCTTTCAAGGATTTGATTACAAGACTAGTAGGTGACACTCTGTCTTCCAATACACACATTATATACAAGCTAACGAGTGTTATGTGAGGGCCTTCTTTATTCAATAAGTCGTGAATGAGACAGAACACGACTGTCACATATGAGCCGAAGCGTATGACATGAAAATGGTACAGTCAGAGGGGGCTTTTCAACACTCTAATGTCCCTTCCTTCTTTTTTATTGCCTGCTTCCTGCCTAAAACCAAAACTGGTGGTTCTAAATTTTGTTGATCTGCAGCAAAAACAGATGAAAGAAGCCAGTTTGGACTATTGAAATACAGTCCATCTTTGCTTCTTTAATACAAGCACATGATAAAAAACCTGCAACTGTTTACTGTCTCCATTACAAATCAGCAAAAACTGCTTGAAGATGACTCAAAGGACATACAACAGAAGAGAACAAAGATTCACAAGCGTGGGGCACAAAATTCTGGGGCACAAAACCCTTAATTTCATAACAGTGATGTTTCCCCTCCCTATCCCCATTTTAAGAACATTGTCTTACACAAAATACTCCCATTACATATGTATCCTCCATTTCCCAACTGGTGCAACCTTCTTTATCAATTTTTCATATGCCAGTGTTGTTCTGAGTGTGAGAACCTCACCAGGTCCAAACTTTTTGTAGGATCTATTTGTGTGTGAGTGTGTGTGTGTGTTTGTTTTTGGGACCAACTAGATGCTCCTGTAACTACACAATGGCCCTTTTTTTACCAGATATAGCCCCCATCATCTACCTCCCCTACCTCTCCCTCTTCCTCTTCAGTCTCCTCTGCAGTCTCCTCATTTTCTTTCTCTTCCTCATCCTCCCATCCAACCCCACTGCCAACATCGCCCGAATATGCCATTTCATCATCTGCAGAGAGGAAAACACACAGGGCAAAGGGAGATTGAATTATCCACTGTAGCCGTCGTAATGTATTCTGCTTGGTGTGTCTCCCTCTCAACTATGATGGAGTCTTTTACATACCAATGAGAAACGCAGAAATCAATTTTGAAAACACTAACTGCGCTGCCAAAAAAACGGGCCACGTGTGTGACTTTGTCTGGATTTTATCAGCTATTTCTAAGCCATGCCAGGGGACTCTTTCTTATCAGGTGCAGGTTCAGTCCAACCAGCCTTCATTTATCTTGAAAGACTTTTCTCAGAGCGACAAGCAGAGCTTTAGAATGCAAATGACTCTGGACACATGAATGTGACACTAGTCCCTGCAGTGAGTTATGTGGCTGCCTGCCTTAGTCCTTTAACATAAAGGAAGCCTTGTGCCTAATGTGTGAGACAGTGCTGCGGAGAAGCGGTTCAATTCGCTGCAGACATTTTGAGATTTTTATTTTTGCTTACCACAATCTGGCTTGCCACGAATCCTAGATCCGGCTACCTCTCCTCCGTTCTGGTCGACGCACCAACACTCTCCCCTGTCGCACTGCTGCTTCCTGTAATAGCCGTCCTCATCGCAGCTGGGGATGAATCGCCCTTCGCATTTGTATGCAGATACAGAATCAAGGGTCAGGTATTGTAAAGCCGCTTTTACATACCTTACAAAACACTGCATAATCTCTCCAGGACCCACATATCCTCCCTTATCATGCATGGCACCGAGCCTATGTGATACATGTAGCACATGTGGCAGCCAATTCAATATTCCATGAATACAAATGTGCTCAAGCAGGAGGGTAGGAGTAAGTATCAAGTCAGCATATTATAGCACATTGGGGTTGTGTAGGGGGTGTGCTATGTAATCATCATGCAATGATGAAGATTGTCAAGTTTTCCAATTTTTTGCCAAACCAAAATTAAAAAAACCATCACAGAGCCTTTACTCATGCACACTAGTGCCAAAAACAGGGAAACACATTGCAGTTACATTTATGACTAAGGCAAAACCTTACCCTTTAGTCCATTTTCTTGCATTTATAACAATAATGCAAATGAAAAAAGGGAAGCGTGTGACACAAATGAGATGGGGCACAAACAGAACGGTCTGTCCAGTATTACAAGGGAACATTTGATCGTTGGCCTGACAGACTGCCTCCTCCTCACCACTCTGTGTCCTTGGAGAGTCCTGACTCAGAGCCCAGTCAGCTAACTAAAATCTGCAGTGCGTACATGCCAATCAGTGTTTTGCAATCCAAAACACTGATCTAACTGATCTGAAGTAATCCCCCGCCTCCTGCTTGTCCTCTGCTCCATGTAACCCCCTCAAACAGGAAAAAACGATCCAATTTGGATAGAAAAGCCCCTATGAATTGTCAGATACCTACCGAGCTTTCGCTTGCCTCCGTCAAGCACTTGGATCCTCTCGAGGTCGGCCAGACAGGGTGGCTCTTCAAAGAAAAGAGAACAATTTTTTTATGTTTAAATGTAAAATTATTTTCATGCGTTTCTTTGCAAAAAAAGAGTCTGAGCTTGGACCTAGTTTCTGCTTGGCTGCTTGGTTGACAGTCACAATCTATGCAAGCAGTTGTGGCTGTCAACAAGCAGCAGGGATGTTTTTAGCTCCTTGAGGTGACCGTCTCTGCCCATGGGGGACCAGGAGGATGAGTGGGAAAACAAATAGAGACGGACCGGTGCGCGACGCAGGTGGCAACACCTGAGGGCAACTGAGAGCCTTGAGGTTGGAACACATGCTGCCAGGGGAGGATAAGTCAGCACAGGAAAGGATGAATGTTTGTGCCCGCCTGTGGAGACACGCACAGCCCACAGAGCTCACTTCCTCCCCAGGTTACTCACTCTCTCTCCAGAAGCAGAGGCACCACTCAGCAGTGGAGACTTTGCCGTCCCTGTAGGAGTCACAGGAGTTGAAGAAGGGCCGGATGCAGACCTCGTACTTGTCCAGGTTGATGGCTGCCAGCTCCGCCTGGTCCAGGTACAGGTCGCTGTTGGTGTCCAGCTTCGAAAACATCCAGCCTATGGAGTCCCTACAGCTGGCCACCAGGCTCCTGTCCAGCACTGCAAACACAAAGACAGACAAACAATCATTCATTTTACCGGGGGGGGGGGCAGCTGCACAAATGGAAAATTTAACCACACCTGTGTGCTTAGAAATATCCACTGTTTCCATCTGCTCTTTCCAGAGCACACACCCAACCCTTTAGTGTTATTATTCTCTATGGTCTTTCAACAAAAAATATTTCACAATATAAAAGACAGCATATTTGTGCAGAGCAGCAAAGCCTTTATTTGTCAACCTATAACAAGAATTTTATGCTTCACAACCTGGTTAAGACACACAGCTTAATAGACACGTGTGGCTGGCAAGATTTTCCTACCCCAGCAACTGTTTTCTAATGTGTTGCATATCCATCTTTTGGCTGCAAGATCAATCCAGCGAGAGCTGTAGAAAACATGAGGGTGGAAGGAGCACCAGCAGAACTACAAAGCAAAATTTGTGAGGATTTTGTTTTTCCCGCTGGGCTCGCTTTTTTTGTTTGTTTTTTTTTACATTGCTGACATTTGTGTGCTGATATTTGAGTGTAGCCCTGTAAACCAACACTTTTTAATATAGTGCCTGCAACTAAAGTATGGTCACCTCCTCTTAATGCAGACAGGAATCATTAAATAGCCCGACCTGATGTGGTGCTGGCTGCACTGGCCCCTGGTTTGCTATTGTTGTTCTGCTTGGCATTGGTCTGCAGTAGCTGGAACCAGTCCCTCAGGCGCTCCCCGAGATCAGCCAGATCTTGTCCTGTACAGCTGTCTGCACAGGACAGATATGATAGTTCTTGCAACTATTCATTCATTATTTCTTAACACAGTCATTGTGCATTACGTTGGTGTGTGTTTCATCTCACCACGTTTACTCTCCTTAGGCGTAGGGGCGGCAGTTGGACAAGGGCACAGACCTGAACATTTCAGGGTAAGATCTTTCCCAGTAAGACAAGCCTGCTGCTCCAGCTTGCACTGCAGCATAAACACACATATATGTGCAGTATAATACACCAGCAATGAAAAGACAGGTGAGGTTAAAATGAATTATTGGCGCACTACAAATGAAATATTCATGAGGTGACTGACTGTATGCTTTAATGCAAATCTATGAGTTGCTCCTAAATGCACTATCCAACCTCTGCTTGCGCACAAGGTCAGGAATAGTGATCCAAAAGACAAAGCATAAATCAATAAACACAAGGGAATCTGTCATCACAAGCCACCAATTGGTCCTTCTGAGGCCATTTATCATGGCTCTTTGTCTCCGTTCCCTCCCCCCGAAGACACTCTCTGCTCTGAATGGGGAATGTGTATGTCACTATTTACCCCACAATGCAGTGTGCATTGTGCTTGGATGTATGTAACACAAAATCAAAGCTGTAAATAAATGTACCAGCATCTGACTAATACACTTTTGTGCGATACAAAATTATGGTGTAATGATTTAACTAGTTATGGAAACTATGTTATTAACAAGTTAAAGACAAAATGAAGACATTAATCTGAATGGTGCAATGGGTGCCATTTTACTGTCCTTTAACCATTTTTTTTGTTTTTTTTTAACAAAGGAATATATCTCACCTTTAAGTGCTATTTCACATTAGACATTGATGTGATGTCAACATTTTAATCCTGTAGTCTACACGCAGGGCTCAACTTGTGCCAGACTTGGACCAGCACCTATTGAATTAGGTCTGACACCTCTGTTGCACTGCAAATATACTTTGTAAATTGATGTTTTTTTTGCACGAGTGCTTGTAAAATGCACATTTGAAGAATTGCAATGAAAAAATATGATCTTAAATATGATCTTAAATTTCTCCTTCAAAAAGGAGAAAACGTGAGGTGAGAGTGAGGTGAAGTTACTGATAACCCCTTGACGCCTGAATTTATTTACAATTATATAAAAAAATTAATTATTTGTGTTTTTGCTTTCGAGCTGATGCTATCGCAAACGGTACGATGCAAATTCGCGACGATCAGTGTTAAGTGGATAAATTGCTAGCATGTCTATTTATGATGCATTTGATTCAAAGCAAGAAAGAGAGAGAGAGAGAGAGAGAGATCAAGTCACGCAATGATCGCTGAAGGATGAGTTTTGTGAACATTACTGCGATTTGAATGAGGATACCCTTTTTTTTTGTTGCATCAATATTACAGTATGATATATGTTTACTGTAAGCCCCGCAGCTGAGTGAAGTGCAGTGAAAATGGTGAAATGAGTATGATTATGCCAAATGGGCACATGTCGGTGTGGCACTGAAACAGAGCACAGTACATTGTGTATTACTGTATTGAATATGTACGCAAAAGCACAAAAAAATAAAATAATAGAATAAAATAAAGCAATGAACAACACTGTTTATATCCCACAAAACTCTCCAGATGTTCAAAATGAAAAAAGCTAATTGGTATGTATTTTCTTCAGTTTACCTGTGAGGCATAGTTGTGTCCGTCTGATCCACACACAGGCCCCGTGGAGGAGATGGGACAGGGCTGACAGTTTCCATCAGGAGACCTGAGAGCAGGCTGCTTCAGTCTGCAGGACAGAGGGCACACAAGCACTTCTGCGTCACAAAGTCTGGCAGAAACAGCAACCGCTGTGCTCACGCAGAACACACATAGGCTGCAGCACCAACCGGGACATGAAGAAAACAGCTCCCCTCCATGCTGTCTGAATGTATTCGCTTATCATTAAAAAGCAGGCAGTCGATCTGCACTGGTGTACAAACAAGTTTTAGTAAATGCATGCCTGACCAGCACAAGCTACTGACTGTCATTTGGTTTGTGTTGGCATTATGTAGCAGAGACAATTGTTGAATGCGTGTGTGTACCTTTTGGAACTTCTTGCCTGGGGACTGCACACACTCACCTGTGCTCAAGTTTCTTGCGGTTGACACACACAGCTCTCTGGTAGCCCTGGGCGATACACACCTTGTGTCGGCTGCACTTAACCTTTTGACAGGGGTCCTTGGTGGTGTCCACGTCTAGGGAAAACCAGAAAATGAGATGTGAACTGTGGAATCCTCTTTGCTTCACTTTCTATCCTTTTATCTGTCTGTCTCTGCCCATCATTCTGCACCTGCAGTGTCAAATCCCAAATCTCCCTGTTTGTTCAGCATAACCCGAGAGTCAGTCTCAAATTTTAGAGCCGGTGCAGAACTGTCTGGCACTTTTTGTGCTCTGAAAATGGCGACAAAAAGACCTTCGAACAGGCTGAAGCAAAGTCATTTGTTTTCAACGCAGCTTGTTCTTTTTGGTTTATTTTGTATTTTATGATATTGTAAAACACACTGTTTACATTAAACTGCCAAAACAAACACTTTTGCAATCTTAAACAAAGCCTGCATGGTTAGCTCTTCCCCCACATCTGTCACAGTCCCTGCAAGCACCTAACGCTGGACCATGTGTCAGCACGCCACACACACTTATATGTCACAGCTGTCCATTCTTAGTAAGCCGCCTAGAGCCCGACCTGGATGTCACACTCTATTCTCTTCATATCCCCAAGCCTATACTATCCATCAGTACAGTAGAGCAGAATATGGTTTTTTCAAAGATTACTTTCGCATCTTTCATCTCTATGACAGAGGTGCCCACCCTCTTTCTGGGCTCTCCGGTGGCTGAATACATGATGCTGCCTACATCCCAGGATTATTGACGCGAACTGACAGATATCTGATTTGAGAAGCAAATCCAAAACAATGCGACCCTTGTCATGGCTGAGCCGGTTGCATAACTGACTGACTGACTGCTCTGACTGAGAAACAGCAAAGCTCTGAGGCATTTATGCCCATACAGAGACTACTTGTACATTTGCCAACATCGAAGCCTCATCTCTGCGCTTGGTTTTTTTAGGGGAGCTAGGTATACAGTATTGCACAGCATTTCTCTCTCTCACTCTCCTCTTCTGTCACCGCCTGCCTTTTGTTCCCTTGCAGGTTTGTTGTCTTTATCTAATTAACACTACTGCATGATCAAAATCGAAGTGCAGCAGCTGATTAAACCCTTACAACACTACCTGACACAAAGGAGGACAAGGAGATTAAGGTACTAATGGGGAATATAGCAAAGTAAGTAGGGGGGGTAAGCACACAAAACTATTTTGCCGTCACAATTAACCAAAATAAATTAAAGGAAGTGGCACACAGAGAGCAGATAATCTTGCTGTTTTATGGCAAAACATTTGTAAATAAATCTTGACAGTAGCGAGAGGCTACAATGCTGGCACAGCTTTGTGTTGTGATTACAGAACCATAAGGTGGCTGCCTGAGCCTCATGTTAACTTAACAGACTTCCACAGATTAAAGCAGTGGCTGCGATGATGACGTTTCCATAGCAACAGGCTCTCCGCGGTCCTGGAATCATTTCTGAGCTGACTGTGATTTGCAGCTCAATCTGGCGTTTTTGAGAATTCTCTCCCTCTCTGCTTATCAGTCTGTCTTTTCTTCCATCTCTCCCCACTCCTTTGTTTTCAGCTATCCACAACATGAATTCTAATTCTTACTCTGATTTGTTTTCCTCCTCACATCACCTCTGTTCACCCACCTGCTTCCATTTTTAATTTTCAAAAGTCTTGCTCCTTAGGTATTAACCAATGCCTGCAGCAGCAAACTCATCCTAATAAGGCTCCCTGCGCTTCAATTTAATCCAATCTAGATTTGCATGAGTTTAATCCCTACAGATTGAGGATAACAGAAGAAGGGCTAAGGCCTCATCCTCCTCATCAACCCTCTTATCTACTATTTACACACTCAGCCTCTAATAACATCCCTGCTATCTTGATTTCTAGGTAGCAGTCAAGTCCAACACATCTCTGTCATGACTATAATTCTAAGTGCAGTTAGTGCAAAAATAATCATTCTGACAAAAACATCAAGCAATCCAAGAAAAGGAGAATAAATGTCTAAATTTGGATTTTCTTTGCTAGGTGCAGGCAGTGCAAAAAGCTAAAACCACAAGACTGGCATGTTGACACTTGTGATTGTGATAGCTGGCACAGGTAAGCCCCAGCTGGAAGTGAGAAAAATCCACAGTCATTTGGGGTTCCTTACTTTTACAGCATCCATGATCCTTTAAGATCTATTTTGGTCTCCACCAGCTCCTGAAAAAAAAGCACCTGACCACGTATGCTACGCTTACCAGCTGAGTGCTAACTTTTTTCTCTCTGCCGTGCTGAGGGGGCAACAAACATGAGAGTGGTAAGATCAAAAATCCAGCAAAACTGAGTGAAACTTTACAAAATAAACCTGCTACCCGGGGTTAGCTTTATATTTAGGATTCAGAGATCAGTATCAGTCATCTAAAAAAACAGTTTATGTGAATAATGATAATAATAGGGAAATACCCTCAATTCAAGCTACAATGAAACACAGCAGCTGGTAAAGAGAGCTGGGCAGACTCCCCGGCTGAGCAAGCATCTGATTTGGTGGTACACCTCTTAAAATTAGAGGAGAGGTCTTTAAGTAGAGCTGAAACAATTGATTGATCAGTTGATTGAAAGAAAAATAATCAACAACTATTTTGAGAATGTTTCAGTCCTGTTTTGAGCAAATTTACAAAACATTTGTTGGTTCTAGTTTGTTTTTTTTTCTGCATATCTGTGTCATTTCTGAGAGCAAATGAAAAGTCTTTGGCTTTTAAAATTGTGTTTGGAGTAAAAAAGCAAACTGAAGATGTCACTTTGGACTCTGAAAAAATATAATAAGCATTTTTCATTATTTTATGACAATTTCCAGAGTAAATGATTAATCAATTAATTGTAAAAATAATCAGCGGATGTTTTTATCAAGAGGTATCAAACTTGAGCAGGATAGACTCAGTTAGTGTTTGCCACTTGTTTAAAAGCCTTGATTTGTCACAAAACCTCCATTCACCATTCATGCCTTTATGGCTACGATAAACTGATGGAAAGCCATACACACTTGAAAGCGTACACATCAAAGAATCAGGTTTTATCTCATGTGAGTTTTGGTGTGTTTGTCCCTACGTGTGTGTGCACATATACTTGCTGGTCTATATTACAACCGTTCTCCTGGAGAGTTTACTGTCTGAAGAGCAGGGCCACTCAATAAGTTCCCTGATTGATGAATTGACTGGGAAAATCGAGTGAAAATTACACTGACCTCTCCCTCGTTTCGCACAGCGCAGGCTGAAGCAGAGTTTAGTGCCAGAATGCAAATATCCACTTCAATCTGTTGTTGGCATTTAACCGCCTATGTGTTGGGAGTGCTGACAGCTCAAAAGCTCTGTCTTCCTCTGCATGGCGATGTAGCGGTCTGACTGCCTGGCTGAGAAATGAGGCCCACGGGCTCATCAGGAGTTAAGACATCACACTGATTTAGTGATGTCTCAGAGGGACAAATCTCCTTCTTTGCTCCTTCGCTTCATTAGGCAACTCATAAAGGAGGACAGATCAATGGTGGGAGGTAGCACCTTCACGTCAAAACGGGAGGGACGGAAATAGAGAAATCATGTGTAATCTGTGTAAAATGAGAGAAGTAACGTACTGCTCGCCTGAAGACAAGCATATAAAGCTTTGCTGACATTTCATGAAAGCTGAGCACACAGTTGAACACCTACATTACAGTGACGCCACTTGTGAAACTGATCTATGTCGGCTACACCATAAAAAAAATAAAAAAATAAAAATGCTGGCGTATTACTGATTGCCACACAAAATAGTCAAAATGGGGTAGTACAGCAAAACCTCAGGATTAATATTCAATCATGTTTTTAAAACTAAACTTAAAATAAAATTAATCCGATATTTACAAATCCGACAATAATTACTATCGGCAAAATTGAAAAGTCTTTGGTTATGGGACATTACTCATTATCCATTAGCGCAAAGAAAGACATGTGGTTAACCATTTATGGTTTGAACCCATTTCATGCAGAATGCCTCATTTTTCATCAAAAGTATTTGGACAAAATAACATCAGCGGAAACATTACCATAGTTTTTAATACTTGTATGAAAATCCATCGCAGTCAATGACTGCCTGAAGTCTGGAACCCATACACGTCACGAAATTCTGAGTTTCCTCCTTGGAGATGCTTACCCTAACTTTCACTGCAGCCATCTTCAATTGCTGCTTGTTTGTAGGTCTTTCTGCCCTCAGTTTTGTCTTCAGCAATGAAAAAAATGCTCTATTGGGTTGAGATAAGGTGACTGACTTGCCCATTACTTTTCTTTTGGGAGGTGCCACAGTGGCTTTGTCCTGTGTAACTCCAGCAGTATTTAGTGGACGAAAAACCGGGTCTTCCATCGGCAGG
>KV751325.1:10488667-10499658 GCA_001698575.1 Mola mola
ACTGTGTCTGAAATAATAATAATTTAAGATGTTTACATTCGGCCACCCCCTTCCTCCTTAGCAGTGACTTACTCATCACCATAAACATTTACTATACTGGATGTTTGTGCGAAACAGCTCCCTGTAAGGTGATAAATCCTGCCAGGACGCGTACAACAGGCAGCCCTCAGGAAAGCTGGGACCTTCTCTTTGACCCTCACAGCTTTATTTCGCAGAGATAAATATTTTCATCACTGGCAAGGACTACGCCCTGGCATTGAAATGTACCACACCGATATTCTGTTGCTCTCCTCATCAAGTCGCTGCAGCACCGAGCTCATTCCCTAAAAAAAACCAAACAAACAAAAATAAAGGACTCAGTCCAAAGTTGTGAAAAAAGGCTGCCTTTGAAAATAAAAACAAATAACTGATTAGAGAATGCAAGTTTAGACGCAAGAGCTCTGTGATCTACCTGATGGCATCAGTAAGATCTTTTCTTGTTAAACTGAGTATGAAGACTCACCATCTGCATCAAACATGGCAGACATCCCGTTTACACCGCTGCTGCCCACTGTTAAACTATAAGCAGCTCAGGTGGAACGGCATAGCCTCACTGAAAATAGCGTGTATAGGATTGAAATTGTGACTGATTGATACTTGAAACAAACAAAGAGGAAACTGGTTGATGAGGTGTGTGTGTGTGCACCTAGCCGACAGGTCGTGTGTGTGTGAGACTGACAAGTGCTTCTAGGTAAATGTCAGCTGCCAGTTGCACTCTGTGTTCACTGTAGATATCCTCCAGGGGGGGTTGGTGACGGTGACAGTGTACTGCAACACTGCCTCATCAGTAGCCAAGGGCAGGCTCTCATGTGGAGATCCGTGCAGGCCCGTCCTCATCCGCTGGATGAAGGTTTGTACTAGACCTTTTCTCACAATTAATGTTAATATCTGCCTCTAGTGGAGCGGATACATCATACCCACACAGAACGGCACTCTGCAAAGCACGAGTTCACGTTTTAACCACTTTCAGCCCACGCTGACCCCAATCTCCAGTTTTCATGTATGAAAATGTTTTAATAATTGATGAGGCTGATCAAAACAACACAGTTGAATGTGTAGTATATTAACCAAATGCAGTTTGCTAATGTTAAGGAAGGGTCGTGGTTTAGCTTAAAATAATGACTTTGGCTAGGAAAACATTGATGTTTGAGTAAAGTCATTACTTCAACAATTGTATCAAGGTCAAAATGAACTCTGGATGAAGACAGTACATGAAACTAATGGCATTCTGCTGCGTTATGTTGATCCATGCATCCATGTTTTAATCAACATCAGAACTACTGCCTTTGTTGCCCTCGACACCCAAGAGTTTGTCATTCAATCGCTGAACCCACTGAAATGACTGATAGACATTTGACTTACACTGACACTGATAAACCTTGTTGATGAGAACAGTATAAGACCGAAAAGAAAATCTCTTCTTCATTTCACACTCACTGACTAAAAGTGAAATTGATGAAGGAAAATTCCTATACACACCCAGTGAAGCAGACAAGCAGGTTCCTGTTTGATTAGACAATGACCTGCTTTGCTGAATAAGCACGCTGCTCCAACTGATGGTCCTCCTCACTGTAATCCCTTCAAGAGATCATTAAAGACCGGGCTGCGTGTCCACCAATTCTGTTACTGAAGATTTTTTGTCTGTTGACAGCAAAAAGTCCACAAGCAAACTGAGCCCGTCAATGACGAGAGGGCACTGAGAGGCTGGCCGTTAACGATGATGATCCCTCTCAGAGATGGAAAGCACTAATTAGCTGATCAGAAAGCTGGAAACCCAAGGAGTGCAAGTGAGCTCATATCCAAAAAGTGCAATATTTTTATCTTTCTTAGAAAAAGTACATCCTGACAAATTCATACACTGCTTTATTTTAAATCAATAAAACTCTTGTGGAATAACACCACCGGAGTAACAATGTTAGATACAGTTGTTCAAAAAAAACACAACCGCAAAACCTACTGAAATAGAGCTGATAAATAAATATGACACATTTCTGAGGTTGTATTCAGCAGCGATGCTACACACTGCATCATTTCACTTCCTCCCACTTAAAGACTACCTGAAGACTTGGTGTTCACACCAAGATGACACAGTATTCTTAACCTATACATTCTTCACTTCATGCTCACGGTGATGCAGGAAACAAAGAAGCAGGTCTCCCTGTGTATTGCTGTATATCTGCATGCATGCAGGGCTGTGAACTGATGCTTAAGGAGTGCAGAGCACACCAGGCTCTCAGCTGGTGAGATGGAGTTTGATGGATGAATCATTGATATATATGCCCCTATTCTATGTTGTATCCACAGTGGCCTCTGATGTATTTTGACTCCGATGACTAAAATTATAAAGTGCATTTCCTGTGTGCAGGTAAAAGTACAGCGTCAGGCAGAGCTAGCTGGACATCTACAACTGCATACCACTAAAATCCACTTCATACAGTCCCTCCCTATCGGACTGTTTGGACAGAAAATTACATATACGGAAGCAAATCCCAATAATGACGGGTGGTGAGACAGACTTGCGCAGGCAGATCAGATGGAAAAGCTCCACATCAGCAACACAGTAGCCTACACAGGTTATTTCCAGAGAATGTAAAAGACATCACTTTTGTTTTTCAATTGCTTGCTCAGATTGCTCAGACAACTGCGTGGTGCATTCCACTGGCCCCATCACAGGGTTTACTTACCCTGGATGGGTTTATAAGCTGAGCTGCTGCCAACGTGAGCTCAGCTTGTTTAAAAGTTAGGATCCATTCAGTGTTCAGTGTTCACAAGACTTGAGCAGAGAGCCAATTACTCGTAGAGTTTTAGTCCGCTACAAAACAAATGGACTTGGACTACCCGACAACAACACTGAATAAAGCAGTTTCCCTTTATATTTCTTTTAGCACCCCATTTTAAAAGCACCCACAGAGGTACTGACTGTCCTTTTCCCACATTATTTTTATCACTGAGAGACACTAACCCAGAAGGCACAAACAGAAAACACTAGAGAATGATGGACAGACGAGAACGCAGGAACCTTTCAGCAACACTTGCTTGTTTTCTTACTTGTTTCTTCCTTGTGTACCCTGGGAGCATTTCAGCAGAGAATGTTAAAAAACACTTTTTTTTTTTCATAAAAATTCAGGTTGTGGTCAGATTTGTTTTCAAACATATTAGACTTAAGCCATGTACATCCATATGTACTATTGTGAGGCTGTTTTGTCTTTATTGCAATATACAAAGCACACTTAGTCCATGAAGTCTCTGTGCACTTATGCCAGCTCTACTCACTATCTAAAAATAAAATCAGACCTTGTGCCTTTTAGGCCCTGCAGGGAATAAGAAACAGTCTGTAACTCACAGGAGAATCTGGTACAAACAGCGAGAACCTTTACACCTCACTGAAAACACTGAGCTCAACTGAAAAACAGACAGTAACAACAATGGGAAATCATTGAAATTGCCTTGGTAGGGGATAGAAGGATAAGAATCAGAGAATGATTTGACAGGGAGTCTAAACAATGTCACGCAGTAAGACCAGACCAGCAGCAACAGTGGTCTGAAACATGGCTCGTCCTCCTGAAAGGCCGTCCGTCATTTATGGTGTCCGACAAGTCCAGTCATCAAACCAGCTGAGCTGCTTTAGGCTGCTAGAAATCCTAAAAAAATCGAACCATGATGCCTGTAACTGCTGCAACCAGTCCCCCTGCTAGCCACAATGACATGTTCTGGTCATGTCCCAGGTTGATAATCTCCTGGTGGAACATATTTCACATGATAAATTGAGTTTACAACATGATAATTACCCACAACTGATTATCAGACATCATCGGCCAGTCCTGCACCAAGTTCACCCCCCCTGACTTCAATTGTTACTTCATGTAAGGAGCCTCTGTTCAATACGACGATGTAACTCATGTTTCACATGACTGGAGGAGACTGTGCAACCATCAGCCACTATCAGAAGCTGAGCGTTTATACAACGTCCCATCTCTGATGATTATTCTTCAAAAATATTTAGTCAATCTCTAAAATACAGGATTAAACTTGCGGAAGACAGATGCCAGAGATTTGATACAAACCTTCCAAGAAAAAAACCCCCTTTGGAATATGCTGACTCATTTTCCTTGGAAGACTTGGAAGAGAAGTCCTTTTCTTGCCCAACTACCATGTTCCTGCTAACTGATGTATCCCATATTTTTTATTTAAACCCCTGGCTCTGTGGGGATTTTCCCTCATTCTCTTTAAAGACCAAAAGGCAGGTGTTTGGGAAAAGCTCTGCAAATGATTTCCCAACTTGTTCGTACCACAATAGCTGTGTATGATGCCAAACTCAGTGAAATCATATTTCTTTGTTTGATTTTTGCACATTACTTCATACATCATAAACGATGCTACATTCTTCAAGATCATAAACTTATTATTCCTTGTAAATATGAGAATGAAATTGAACATCTTCTTTGTCCACCCAGCTGCTACTGCTATGGATACTGTCAACCTTTTCCTCCTTCATATGTTTACAGTGACAACAAGGGTTGTTTACTGTAACTTCTGCCATCATCAGTGTGATTTCCGAAACACGAAATCACACTGTCAGTAAATCTTCTTGTCTTTAGCCTGCAGATTAAATCAGATGTAGTTAGCCGGTTATAAATACGATAAATCAAATGCTAGTGTGCTAAAAGAGAGGCAAAAGCTGTGTGCCCCCCAGTGCCCAATAATAATCTTCACAGATTATAATTTATATCACATAATCCTATTTTCTTGTTTTACAAACCTGCCATCACCTGTTGTGCAATTTTACAAATGTATGATGTTCCTAGGGCCTAATTTAAACCTACACTTTGCCATGGCAGCATTTTGTAGGACCAGCTCCTACAGCAAATTTTGACAAATAAGGATGGACGGTTCTTTTAAATTCCAAGGGTTGCCCCACAGAAGAATGCCTAACTCAGTTGCCGTTACTTGCAACACATTGGCTGTGACCACGACAAGGGATGTTCCTAAATACTTTGAAAAAAAAGAGGATGATAATGACATGCAGTGCAAGATATGTGGTGCTAAACTTCCATAGAAATACTGTTTGGATGTTTAACCACATGTGCTTGAAGCAACAGAGACAGAAGATAGAACGTCAGCTGCCAAGGAGTGGGACGTGTTGGCGAAGGTGTGTGCCAGTGTGTGTTTGAAATTGCACCTGGCTGTCTATTGTTGGGTATTTATATAAATGTGAACGTGTTATAGTAATATTCTCTGACAGCAATATAGCCAACCACCAACCAACATTAGTTTCACATTAAGCTGTATGTTATTTATTTATTTATCTATTTACAGATATATTTTTTTTTTATCATAATCGAGACATTTTAGTAAGGTAATGTGTTTGAACATTGAAATTACGGAAAATGTCTATCCCTTTTTTACAATATGAAAATAGAAAAAACTTACGTTCGCCAACACCAATGGTGAGTGGTGGTTAACTTCAATAATCTTTGATAGTCATAAGATAAACTTTATGTACATATATACATATATACATGGTCACAAAACAAGTGTGTCCCACATGTCCATCTTCTTAGTGTCCCCTGAAAAAATTGTTATTGGTGCTACTTATAGTGCTTCTGTGTTTGGTTGTATTGTGAGAGTTTCCATCACGTTTTGTGGCAGGCTTTCTTCTAGAAGTGCAAGTGTCTTGTCTCTTTGCGTGTGTTTTTTTTAAGTTTCAGTGCACTGAAATGTAATCGTGTCATGTTCGACACAAAAAAATAGCAGGATTTATTGAACCTGCATTGTAAAATGTCCAAAGTGGAAACACAGCCAACAATATTTTCAAAGCATAGAGCATTTTCAAATGAAACTAAATAATCATGAAACAAAAACGAGTTAAATTTATTTCAAACTCTGCTGTTTTGCAGACATTTCATGTAAGCGAACATCATTTTGTTACACTGCTCCAACTGTTTGGGGGATTTTTATTGCGTGTACAGGTTTTTTTTAATATTGGTTGACATTGGAAGTATTCCACAAAGAGCTCAGGCAGCTATTCTCTGCAGCAAACAAGCTAGCACAGCGATTCCCGTGTGTAGCTGGCACAGAAGCAGGACACTCCGAGAAGTCATACATGTGAAATACAATTGCTAGTATGCAGGGATTTCTAGGATTTCAGTTGAGAAGAATGATGCCATATGAATGCTTAGCAAGGCTTATTTCTTTCTACAGCTAGCTGCACAGACAGTTCTGGACAACGATACATTCAAGCGGTTGTTTACAATTACATTTGACACAAAATGTGGTATTTATCAGCCTTCTTCACCTAGAAAGTCCTCTCAGTCTGCGGCACCTGCGCCCTTGATCTGTGGCCGCTGTACTGCGGGTGGGAATCTGCTGTAGCCGCGCAGGCAGGACTTGATGGAAAGCTGTTCCTTCTCTTTTTTCGTTTTCCTCTATTCAAATACAGCACACTCATGCCTTTGGGAGCCACCCAAGACACCCTACAGCAAACCGATAGTCTGTCCAAAAACCTGAACTGCACTTGGAACAATTTCTCCTAAAACTGTTGGTGGTGATCGAGACGCACTCCATCTGCAGTGCCAACAGGGATAAAGAACGAGTCGTGCCAGAGCACACAAAGAATGACCAGATAAACTAATGGGTTTCTGATAAGCTGTTATCTTCATTCATAGCAATATTGCATCAGGAGGGTCTATTCTTACATTAGAGAGTATGGGGAAGTTGAGCGGCTGAACGATAGGAAAGCTAGACGGAGAGCAGGGCTGGGGATGATTTCTTTTTTATCTAGATTGTCGTTAATGGAGTATTTGGCTTCAAGATGCAATTATCCACAATTATGCTATATATGCAACAGTGAAATGATGGAAAAGGAGCATTGACAGCTAAACTGAGAACCACAAAGTGTTCAAAGTCAGCTGGACTGTGGCCAGTTTAGGCACAAGAGGCTAAAGTCAGGCAGGCCGTAAGTAGCCAAATGTTTTTGCCAGATTGCGAGAACCTGCCTCAGGTGAAATTGTGCATATTTTATCCACTGGCATCAGCAGGATGTTTTTGCGGTGGCACAGTGTTTTCTGTTCAAAAATGAAAGGAATGGATTGGAAACTATATCCTTCCGCCCGCACAAGCATGTGGTATTAAGATAAGGGTTTATAATGCACAGAGGAAACGAGAGCAAAAATCCTATCATTTCCGTCTGTTCATACAGACATTCAAGATGGATGTCGACAATAAACGGCCTCCTTCGGGGTGAGCACTCTCTGCTGTGTCCTAATCATCGTTCAGTTTAAGGCTCAGATCCGAGTTTATCAACAGGAATAAAACATCAGACCAATTTCATGGCTTGGCGATTTCATGGATAGTATCATTTTTACAAGGGAAGTTGAGCGAAGAAAAATTTAATTTTCTGTCGGTCCGCCTCTGGTGGACAAAGCAAATTGGATCAGCTATGCACAAAATGCAGACGTCTCCGGCCATTTATTTTCTCTCAAAAGAACGCAGGCAGTGCTTTGAATGGTGGGATCATCCCATGCTGACACCTAATTGTCCTATAATTTAGGCTTTTTAAGTTTCTGTGCTCAGAACCAGCTTTATTCAGCCCCTGTTACAAATGCTCCTTTAAAAAAATTAAAAAAAAAAAAAAAAAAATCCCATTTGCAATTATTAGTGTTTTACCTGTTTTCACATACTTGCCCTGTGCCGTTGCATTGTATAGCCTTTTTGAGTTAAACAGTCCAAGCAACCAAACCAATACCAAATAATACCAAAAGAAAAAAAAAAGAATGTATTTTATGAAATTCAAGAGACTAGACCTGCAAAGGGGGTTTAGGTTGAAAAATACCAGAGTTCTCCTTTAAAAGCATCCTTAATGCATTGCTTCTGGTAAGCCAGAATCGAAATGGTGATGCAGACTCAAAAATCTGTCAGAGATTTACCTGGCTTTGATCAAACTAATCAGTAATGTGTAAACTGCTTTGAGAAAGGTAAGAAGATATTTATGGATAATTTATGACAAAGAAAAAAGTCCTGCGCTCTACGTTTAACAAAAAGGAATAATGTCTTACAAGAACTGGCCAGATATCAGCAGGGACGTCAATCTTTGGGTTTAAATAACACACCTGAATTTATTTACCGTGACTGCCTTTCCTGTTCCCATGTTTTTCCTTGTTTCCTGGATTTGCTGCATTAGTGGAATGAAATGTTGAGTGCACCTGTCAGATTAAAGGATTTGAAGCTTTCCCATTCCATTATTTGTTGACTGTAATAGTTAAATCTAATCTCCTTGTCTTCCTGTGAAATAAATTGAAGTGAAGTGTGGGTGCTATTTGTATTAGTGGGGAAAGAGCCTCTTACCTTGATTCTACTTTTATATATATTGTAAGAGCCCAATAAATATGAAATATTTATCGCGTACCTTCTGCAGCCTATGGACTGTTTATGTGCATTAAGAGTTTGGGTGCATGTTTCACGCACATGGAAAATGGAGAATTAAGACCTTGTCTCTCGCATGTTGTGCAGCTTTGATTAGTGCATTCCAGTGTTGGATTAATATTCAACATTGAGCTCTCAGAGGACTGTGCAAGTCAACATCAATTTGTGTTATCTGATACCTGTAACTGTCACTGGCAGTTTCCATCAACCACATAATTCCCTGAGAATGAGCCGCTCATTTTATAGTTCTTTAGCTCAAAAAAAACACCATGAAGCAAAGCCAACTAAATCAATTATAGTGGTAATCAATATTCAGCAGCTCCTATTAGGATTTAAAGATCATAATAGCACATGGTGTGAAGTTTAGAGTGTGAATGCTGTGAAAATATTCTTAATATGGAGCGTTTGCCAGTGGTTCCTCCACCCTAAAGAGGGGCTGGTGATGGGGATAGAGTCATCAAACCCTATGTGACGCGCACTCTATTTCAACACCATCACACGGAGACCGCTGTTGCTACGGCAGCGAGCTGAAATCAAAGTGGTTTCTACTGGCAATTCCCCTGGGAGGTTCGGCAGTTCTCTTTTCTGATGTTCCTCCTGTCATCATCATCATCGCTGGAGACACCGCCGCCGCTCTTTCACCGCACAAACGCAACAGCCCAAACAAAACAACACTCGCATTCGTGCTCCGCACACTTGCACATTAAGATAAACACCACTGGGAATAATAATGATGAAAGAGATAAGAGTGTGGGACTGCAGGGGGTGATTCTGTTGCACGACAGCTTTGATGAGGGGAAAAAAAACCCCAAAAAACAGGGAAGCAACACAAGTGCAATCTGTATCGTGGATGGCGAGCCCTTAAGCGATGTTAAGATGATCCCACTTTCCCTGCGCCGTTTAAGGACGCTCCATATATTCAACGTGTGTGTTTATGTTTTTATTCACAGCAGTGTTGTGTTTCTATTGTTTTGTTTTTTTTGATGCGCTGGATTCAGACTACAAGTTGCTGCTATAACTGATTTCTGATCTATGCTGTGTGCTATAATCCCACAATAATTCATACTTCATCTTTTGCACACAATTTCATTACTTCCCCAAGGACAGTTCCCGAGGACATTCTGTTTGAGTAATCACAGGTAAAGCAATCCAGTCCCAGGAGGTGCGGCTGCCAGTTTTCACCTTTTCACAACGGTGCCCTGTGATTGAAGGATCCATTTGAATGCGCCTCAAAACTGACACCTCAGCCTCTCTAGGATGGCTATCATTTAGAGAGGTTCCTCCTCAGTAAATACGGCATCGCTCTGACGGTCAAGCTGACGCCAAGCGCTCGCATTTCGAATCCAATAATGATACCTGTCAAGTGCAAGTAACCACCCCCAGATCAATTACAACCCAATTAACAGGAGATATATGAAACATAATCCAACTGCACTTTTGCCCAAATCCTGCTGGGTTCATTAGTAATCGTCTCGCAAAGCTGGAGGCCAAAAACACATTCACACATTTACAGACACAGCAATATATCACTGCGGATACCCTGCAGGATTCCATCAATCCCTGTAGCCCCCGGTTGGCTCTGTTCAGTGGGTGAATATGCACATGAATCATTCACCAACCCTTTGCTCTAATTGCCTAAATCTCCTGTTTGTGAAACCTCCCGGGACACATCTGGAAAGCACATCTGGGGTAACCCATATGCAGGACAGGATGATAGAATATGGCTGTACTGCTCCTGCTGCGCAGGTGGGATTAAAACATTAACTCCTTGTAATTAACCGAGGGCCCGTACATCTGATAGACTAGATAGGTGCAGCTGTAACTTTATTTTGACTTGGTAGAGCTGGTTTCCTCAAAATAGGCTTCAGACACCTCTGAATTTTGAGGAGCAAGACAGAAAAATAGAAAAGGGTGCCTAACTTTGAGTTTTCCCAAAGGCTCCTCTCATTTCACCCATATTGCACTGTACAATTTCACGCAATTATTTTAGGTGGAAAGCATTCCTTCAAAATAAAACCTAGTGTGACAGTATAATTTTTTTAAAATTGTATTTATATTTCAAACTTCTTATTCTATAATACAGCGGGACTGCGCCCAAAGTACGGCACATCTCTGGCCGTCCTAATTGAATTGATGCTTTTCGCCTCTTTCTTCTGCGTTCGGGCTGTTCGTGTGCGTGTGGGACGTTTTCCGGCAAGTTTGTTTGTACGATGAGCCTAAGACCACAGCGACTATCTCACCCACTACAGCGGCGGACTTACGTCTCTGAAGCGGTTCCAGTGCTTGATCTTGCGGCTGTACTGTGAAATGGTGGACAGCCACTGCTCGTCCTCCATGAAGTTCCCCGTCGTGTCCGCCTCCTTGGCGCCCTTCGCGTCGCTCTGGAGGGTCGAGCCCGCGAGCATTGCCAGCGGGACGAGAAGGCACACGACGCCCGTAATGTCCACCATGGCAGCGGCCGGAAACACCTCGCGCTCACTGGGCTGCGGGGGGGGGAAGAGGATGCTGAGGCTGGATTGGAACTACCAGCC
>KV751325.1:10503008-10516280 GCA_001698575.1 Mola mola
CCACCCCCCTGCCAATCACTGGGCAACTGCTCTGTAGCTCCTGAATCATGGAGGAATCACGTTAGTGCCAAAGAAGCAGCAGTTTAATCTTTCACTTTGGGTTTTGTCCAGACTGAAATATCTCCACAACTATTAGATGGATTGTAGTAAAATTTTTCGCTTTTCCTCTGGATTATTTACTATAATTCTGATGAATACTCCTCGGTATTTTGCCATCATCAGAGCAAAGTTTTAGCATGTCCATAATCATGTATGTACTGATATTTTAATCAGGAGGAAATGGGTGAATACAAAATGTTCCATATATAAATAATGTATGTATAAATTCTAATCTTAAATCCTTTTATTTAGGATTTAGAGTCTTCAGGGAGAGGTTGTAATCTGTAATCTGGGTGTCTGCCCAGAGCAGAGGATTGTGGTAGTGGTACCTCATCACTGATAAATCTATGAATAATGGAAGGTGTTGGGGATGTGGAATTTATGAATAAGAGCTGCATGAACTAAATGAAGAAATAGGAGCATATTTAAGAAGGTGGCATCAAAATTATAGGCTAGCAATGACTGACTGACCACTAACAAAACTTTCATTTCCATCATCGTCAGGTAGCGCTTTCGTTAACACAGCAGGCTACATTGAACGCAGCCTTCCAATCATTTACTAGTTAGCCATATAGTGGGCATGTTAGTTATAGGCTCATAGCACCTCTGTTTACAGCTGCTCATCCGATAAGCACATAACCTCAGGTGATTTTATAGTTATTAAGTTATGTTTTAGCCAGGAGTGTAATAATTACTTTAGCTGTCTTTAATTTTGTTCAGAGATTACAGCAGTTCAGTATCATCCAGAGGACCGGACAGCGAGACTTAAACATGCACACAGCAGGGGCTGGGGATTAGAACCCTAAACTCACATTAATGTATCTTTTAATTGGCTGCTGGAGACATTGCTTACAAACAACCAAACAAACTTCAGTCATCCAAACAAAAATCCTTAATTGAATCAAAGTTTGCCTCGGGACCTTTTTTTCATTTTACTGACATCATTCACACACATCATAGCAAAATAACCCAGACCAATTTGATTTATTTTGAACAACTAATTGAATGCCTTCAGGATGATGTATAAATATTAAAATTAAGGATTTTAAACTCCCTGTTACATTTCTTGATTAACTTCTCACCTCACATAAATAGTAAAACAATATAAGTTGAGTTTCAATTGCCAGCGTTAAATGTTGATGTGTTGGTATGTATATTTGGTCTGACAGACCCACCTAAGATGTTCACTTGATTCAATTTGCGCATTCGCTTAAATGTTGGACTATACCTTTAGGGTAAAAGAATAGAAACTATAAAATGCATGCATTGTTAATATAACACAAATGTTATAATTTAATATCCAAATTGAAAGAGCAGATACAGCAGCCTTGCTAAATTTAATAGCAAATACAAAAAAGAAACCATTGGCAGCAGTGCTAAATAATGCACATGGTTCCGAAATGAGAAACGGCTTCTCTCAGGAACGAGTCCCAGTATGAGTACTTAGAAATAATGTTAGGCTCTCTTTCTCTGTTTCATTTCATGTGGCCACAGTTCATCATGTAGGCGCGATGGCTTTCTTACTCTTGCATTAATTGAATGAATGTCCAATAACAAGGCTCTTTTACAGGCACAACAAATACAAACTGGAGCCTTATGATTCAGTTTCTTTGGTCGTTTCATGTCAACTCAGTGAATGTAAACACCTTTTTCAGGGGAATGGATTCAGCTGTCACACCCCACCACTGACAGCAAGAATAAAGGATTAAAAAACAAATATGAGATTAAAAAAAAAACAAACAGTCAAAGACAAAACTTGGTACGAGAGCGAACAAAACAAGGAACGCAGATCCACCGTTGATCTAGTTTCATCTCTTTTCTGTGTTTTGATAAAGCACCTGTTTCAATTTTTTGAAAGTTTATAAGCTCTCAGGATATGCTGATGGAATCATGTCTCAGAGGACACTGCAGCATTGCTATGTCATTTGTTACACAGACATTTGACCATATTTGAATATTTGACAAGATATGAAATATATATGAAATATCAAAGCCAGGCTTTGATTTAATACTGAAACTTTTTGATGTTAATATATGACTAATCAAAATTAATTTACAAAATGCATTTTCACCTGTGCTCAAGAACTTGCTCCCATTAAAGTCAGCACCATGAGTCAAACACCTTCTAAATGCCTTCGGAAAGTCATTTGTGTTTGTAAAGTTCCACAAGCCTGTAATTATTAAAACAGGAATCACAGCCTAATTTTGAACCTTTATTTAGGCCTTACCCTAAATCTATACATATCTCTACAATAACATTCCTTCCTCACTCCACACATGCCTTCTGTGCTTTCTGTATATACATATAGATTTAATATGACAATAGATAATGGCTCCTGAGTGCTGCAGTAGACATGACATGATAAAGATCTCTTACAGTCTTTAAACACATCACTTGATTGAAGTTTCAAGTTCTTAATTTTTTTAAAATGATCTTTTATTTAAGGTAAAAGTTTCATTGAGATTAAAATCTCTTCATGAACTGGACACAAGGGCAGCGGCAGCATTGTTACAACAGCAGACACAATTCAAAACATGTACAAATGTCCCACTATAGCGAGTGAAACACAGGATTTAGCTAAAATACATTACCAGGTTGAGAACAACTTTATAAAAGTATTTATGCAATGGTGGGAATGGTTCAACCTTGCACAATATCTTTTACATTCAAAAAGAAAAGAATGAACAATAATTAAAAGAAAAATTATAGCTCGCAAATTTAGGACTGGATTGTTGAGGTGGAAGAAGAGGAAAATGATAGAAGGATGATAATGAGAAAAACTGGAGAATTCCCCAACAGAAATGTCTGGACTAAAACTAAACCCTAAAGTAATGTCTCGAATTCACAAGGATTATTGCCTGGTTTTTATTTTGCCCCATCAGAGCCTTAAACTTGCAACATGCCGCCACAGCAGGCAGGACGTAACCATATCGAGGCGTCACACATGACAAATATATGATGCATCACCAGCAGATCAGCTCAGGCCAGAATAATTTAAACCTTAATTAAATGAACGCCTGTTTAGCATTATGCCATCTTAATCTTTTTGTATAAGCTATACTATACCCGTTTTCCCCTTTGATCAAAATCAACAAAATAGATGTGTCTTTTTGAGAGACTGCCCCCTCTACTTTACAGTCTTCATATGATCAGTTAACCAGAATTTCCTGACTTCCACCAGCCATGAATCAAAACCTGAGTGCAACGCTGTTACAGCCTAAACTTCAGATGACGCAGGCTCGAGCAGCCCAGTCCTGCACCGAGAGCTGAAGGTTTTACAGACATACAAATGTCAGAAGAATGAGAGGCTACAGATTAATTTTACATGGAGAGATAGAATGGCACCTTATTTCTTCTTTTACTTTAATCATGTCGTCTGAATGGCTGACTCCAGTCCACTTTTTATGTCACGAACAATGACTGAAAACATCTTGGATTGATACACTGGAGCTTCAAGAAAAAAAATCCAGCTCTCTGTGAGATGTGCACTGGGTGCTGTTGCTATAGCTACAAGCTGACAAACACAATCCAATGGACCCCCTCCTGAATGAATGAATGTGTGAATATTCAAAAGAGTTGGTAGAAGAAGGTATAATCTAAAAATAAAACATGTGTGAACGTCCCTGTCCAGTGAGTTCAGTCAGTTTTTTCCCCCATCAACTGCAAAATAGTTGCTTGTAATGTAAAAGTTTATTTGTTGAAATTCACCCTAGTGAAGCTCAACTAACACAAAAAACCCCCACATATTTAACAATCCAGTAGTAGATTTATTATCCATGAAGTACACAGTCTGAGGCTGGCCAAGTCCCAGGCCTGTTTGAATTGTAAAACACTCTGCCTGTCACGCTTCATTTCATCATCTCCTTTTGACTTTTTCTTCAATGACATGGCAGATATAATGTTTTATCCAAATCTGTGCTGTGTAGAACCTTCACATTAGTTAATTGTTCTTCTATCCAGCCTGCAGAGACACATTGACAGAGGGGAAAACAACAGTTGTGACCATCAAAGCACACAGGCACATTCACTTGAAACAATATATCCACCCAGGTATGAACATTTGTTATGCAGACATGCACACAAAACTTTGTACTTGAAGCTTCTTCATGTCCTTTAATTTGAAGGTGCTGCAGTGGCGCCATCATCTGCATAAACAGTGTATTACACCACAGCCAATTTTGTGCTGCCTATTTGTGCAGTTTCACCACATGCAGCTTCAGTGGCCTTTAATCCATTTATACTTAACATATATTCTGTACACTACAGCACATTGTCCAATTTATAAAACAAGTTTACCAGGATTGACATATTCTCTTATGTGATAAAAAGTAAGAGTGTTTATACCAGTGACTTATTGGGTATTACTTCTTTCCAAATATTCTCAAACGAATATTTCTCAGTGGCTCTAGTGTCTGAGAAAGCACAACTAAAATCGAGTTTTTGCCTGTGTTTAACCAACCCCCAACTAAATTACATACAATAGATCTCCTGCTATTGTGTCTAACAACACAAGGAGGTTAAAAAAAAAAAGCTTGGGGAGAGCACAACAGGTTTTGACAATCTAGTTATCTGAAATATCTTATCCACATATTGTAGGTACAAACAACCAACTGATGATGGTGATATTAACTTTAAGGCCCCTGACAGATGGGTGATTTTAAAGGCTGGGTGATGGTTTATGTGCTGCTGTGTGGGACTATTGTATTTGAAATAAGGAGACCAAAAAAAAAACGTTGCTCAAGATGGTTGAATTTGCCTGAACATGATCGAAATGGTTATTGACAGTCACACGCACCCACAAAACACATTGAAGCATGTGTGTAACAGAATCGGGGAGTCTTTTTGAATGAAAGAACAAAAGCAGGCTAGAACAGACAGAACAAATGGTATACACCGGGTATCTCTAAATTCACTCTATCCGTCGTCGTGATCGTGCACAGCCAGAGGCTTTGTAATCACTTTCCGAACACATGGAGGACATTTGCGGAAAACTCCCCAAATTGTCAGCACTCGACATGTCCGAGCACATAAACCCGAAACACGAGGCCTACGTGCACTACGTGTCCGACGGAGCCGCCTCGCACGTCGATGAATCCCCCCGCAGCTCTTTCATCACTAGGATTTAGCCCCAAATCTGAGGGGGCGTGGCTGACCGTGTCACTGCTCAGAGACTCATCTACGGTCCCTTCAGCTGTTCCATTTCATGTTTGACTGCAACAAAACTTGACAGACATGTCAATTTATTTGTACACGTTCGGCTGGGGGGAGGTGGATCGCCTGCAGGGTCCAGGGGCCCAGCCTCGTCTCATCAAAGGGACCAACAATGTTACCAGGCAGGCTAGAACGTTGAGAACGTGAGCTGAAACCTCATTGGCTGACAAATAGAGTGGGTGGAGCTTTCTGGCTCGGCTTTTTAACGCTTTGTTCCATTGTTGCTGAGTGTGTTTTCCAGCTGGTCTGCCGCAAGAGGAGGAGTGAGAGAAGACACTGTTGCACTTTTCCCCCCCCTTTTTTTTTCTTTTCAAATAAAAAGTCGGAACACTTTGTGTTATGTTCTTCGAGATGTCTTTTTCTTGCAATCACTCGCCGGACGGCAGCTTTCCTCCCTCTCCGGCGGAGGACAGGGGCTCAAAGCGGCTGTCCTGGGGCAGGCTGCTGCAGAGGCTGACTGAGCTGAAGGGGATCAACCAAAGGGTCGCAGCGGATCATCGGTGCAGCAGCAGCAGCGAAACTGGTGAGTGTTGCGTGCTTTAGTCTAAGACAGCTCCAGTTTTTTGGGGTTTTTTTTGGTTTGTTTTAGTTGGATACTATGTGTAACTGAGCAGCATTTCTGCTCTTTTTAAAAGAAGGCGTTAAAACCTTCAATTTACAGGGGTTAAATGAGGTAGAAGCTGTTACTGATGACCTCCTTTTGTCTACAGTTCTCCACTACCAGACAGGCCTTAACTTGTTATTTTCTTTTAGGATCTGTGGTGGACACGTCCCTGTCAGAGTTGGACAGTAGTTCCTTCTGTTACCCCCTGGAGGAGACTTTGTCTACGGAGGTTGCTGCCGACATAGCCCAAAGTCTCCATGACGCATCGTACACTCTGGGCTGCTCCAAACTCATCTTACCCGACGTTCTGCTGCAGAACATCAGCCAAGAGCTGCTTCACCTGGCTTCCAGTGAGCCCTGCGGCCTCAGGGGGGCTCTCATTGACCTGTGTGTGGACAGGGGGGACCAGGGCTCCCTGTGCACCGTGGACCAAATAGCAGTGGATGCAACCTTGGTCCCAACTTTTCATGTGGCCCTAGTGCTGAGGCTAGAGGCCAGCGGACTGTGGCCGAAAGTTCAGAAGCTCTTCAAGGGTAGTGTGTCACCTCAGACGTCTGCAGGGCACCAAACCACTCTGAGGCTAAGTGTGAGCTTCAGGGCTATCAAGAGAAAACTGTATTGTTCAGGGGAGCTGCTGATTGAGGAGTGCTGCTGACCAAGCGCTCCTGTCCCCGATAAGACAAACTGCATCTGTACTGTGAAAGGAAGCTGTTGGGAGAGGCATTAAGTGTCTTAAAGACAATATTTCGTAGCAGCAATGCATCATCTGAGACAGCACCACTTGGTTGGTTTATTCCATCGTCAGTTTCCTTGGAAACAATGATTGCATGGCAGCTACTCGCCTGGTTGCAGATGACTCAAACATAAAGACTGATGAGCGAACTTGTTTTCCCACCCCTATGAAAATGACTCGTGTTTGAGAAGTCTGTGACTTGAAATTGAATGTGTTTTGTATTTTCAACAACTTAAGGGAAACACATACAAATAAATTATTTTCTATTATTTTGTGGCAAGCTCTCTTGTGGCTCATAAACAATCAATGACTTTAATTGGAGAAAATAAGAGTGAATGTGTATTTATATCCATGCTAAGCAGTGGAAGATTACAATGTCTTTCTCGAGAAGCCTAGACCAGTCCAAATATCTCACAATCTACTACCTGGAATCTGAATGATTTGATGCACTTGGTGATTGCCCAACTTTACCTATAACACAACCAGCAAACTGCGACTATTCGAGTTACTGCCAAGAAATCTGATAAACATGTAAGTCTCAGGATGACTACTTTACTTTCTGAACCGATGACATTCTAATCAGCCTCATCTAGACTTTTCTAGTGCCAATTAGCATGAAAAGTATTGCTGAGAATAAGCACATAAGCATGCAATGTGAGCGTTACACAGTACTGTGCCTAAACACTTATCACTCCTAGTTATTCTGTTAATGAGAAAATATTCACCAGACAAGTAGGACAAATTTATTTCAAATAAACACTCAACATTTTAGCATATTAATTTAATAAATATGTTTTATTTGTGCATCAATTTCAATACTTCATGATCCAACAGGCTACAAGCAAATCCACTTCTTAATATTAGAGTAAAGGATTTAAACGCCAATAAACCCTGCATTGTTAAAAGTAAAATGAATATTTACATTGATAAATTGGAACTATAAAAATTACACACTTTCCTTGTGAGTGGCTCAGACATCTGGCTCTGACAAGGCCAGAAGGTTTCTCGTATTGTTAAAAGGAAAACAAAAAGACGGGGACTGAGAAAGCTTATCTTAGCAGCTTTGTTTACCGTTCAAATAGACAACTATGCTCTTGCTTTCCGCCAAGCCGACTCTCGCCATCTTCAAGACACTAAAATTAAGAAAATGTCAGAAGTTAACCCACAAGCTTCTCACAGTTCTACAGGAAGTCAATCTACACCAAACTGCAGAGAGGTTCCCTGATGAGGTCTGCTGCCCTCTGCACGTATGGCATTTCTGATTCTCTTGGTCTGCCGCAGAAATATGCTCCAATTTGAGAGGGCTCCAACCATTTCTTCTCATTAGATTCAAGTACCAACAAACCTAAATAAATAAATACATACATACATAAAACAACCAATTAGAGTTAAAAAAAAACTCACATAAGCAAATACACAAATCATTCATGACAGTTCAAACACTAAGCCATATGTTTTTGTTTGTGTTAATATTAACCCAACTTGCAAAGATTTGAACCCTTACTCAACACCCCCCGCAGTGACCTGTCAGTTGAGATTACTGATGCCTTCTTATTGGTCAAAGTTCTGTTACCATGAACTAATGCAGCAGTGTCTGTCTTAGCGTGTAGTGAAGTGGTTGAGGGAACAGGCATCAGTCCCTGCTGGCAAGTGTTTTTACAAATGCCAGTAAGTTAATGGACAAAAAGAAGGATGACTAAATTGTTGGTACAATGAAATACATAGTAAAGGTATCAAGTGTTAGAAGAATGGGGAAAGCACTCTGGGAAGGAGGGAATAAATCCAAAAAGACTGGAGGGATAAAACATGCAAAAACTACAGGCACCTCATGTTTACACTCACAATTAGACATTGAGTTAATTGTACTGACCAATTAATCAGAGTTGATAGTGCAGTTTTCAAACTGTCAATATCAGCAACTCGATTTCGATAGTAGAATAGCCTTCATTAGTCAAAGTTTTAACCAAGACTACTGACACTAATAACAATTTAGCACGCACTCACACTAGGCCATCTGTACCGTGCCCGAACATGTTTGACTCGCAAAGTCTGGATTGTTTGACTGGTGTGAATGCTCTGTGCTGTGCTGCGCTGTGCTGTGCTGTGCTATGGGATGTGACACATTCTTGGCCCTGGGACATTTGGAAGGGTATGCAATACAGATATGATAATATAAATGAATTCCTCCCTCTTCTCCTGCCGTCTCCGCAAAATCAACATTAAAGCATTAAATCAACAGATGTGAGCGTGCCATATCTGAAAGAAAGACTCCAAATAAGCCACAAATTGAGTAAAGTTGCAGCACGTTTGTGCTGGGCGTGGTGTGAGTGAAGTCCAGGGGGGACTGGGGAGGGGGGTTAATTGTGCTTCGGCATGGTACGCAGCAACAGGTCAAGTGAGAGGGTGCCTTTAAAGAATAAAAATTGCTCCCACCTAGAAACTTACAGTTAGCTGTATTAGCTTTAAATATATTAATAACTTTGAATAGAATGTTTCCACAGTAATATACAGTATTGCTTTAAGTTTGCTGTTCAGTAATCCAAATTCTTGTATTTATTAACATACACTAACAGAGGAGATGCAACAGTTATCCAGTTAATACTTAAGTTCAAAAGTGTTTATTTTCAAATCAATTTGATTTTTCCAGTTACAAACTATTGTCAAGACTGTGATATTGGTGGCAACTTACCCATACATGTTCAAGTGGTTTCTAACCATCCAACATAACCTGAATCTCAGACAGTCTGGAACAGCTAGGAGTCCCCATTCTCTGTGCCCTTTGGTACAACTCAGAATCCCCAAAGTAACGGGCACGATACATTAAACCTTCCTCTGAAAGTACAAGAGAGAAGTACTGTATACTTGTATGCTAAAAATGAACTGACATTGACTTTTTGTAACTTATTGATTGAGACAGTAACTGTCAGATTAATCAATAAGTTAAAAAAATAAATATGTTGGGTGCTGCAGACTTACTCTGCTGCTTCTCTTTCCAACAGTTATTTCTGAGGTTGGAGATATAGTCTTCTTCTACACTTCTCTCAACATTCCTCAGGTTATTGCCAGAATATTCTTCATTGAAACGATCTCCCACATAGAAAGGCACCTTCAGGCTTGCCGTATGCCTTTTGTGAATATGTCCAGCTGACCTGATGAATAGAGAAAAAACACTGAGGTGGATGGGGAGGCAAATTCACACAACCTCAGGGGGCCTCTCAGCCGAGAGCAACTTACGGGCGGTAGCTAAGGCTGTAGGGAGGCTGGGTGACCATCATCTGGCTGAGAGCAGAAACAATGATGAGAATTAAGATTGGCATCAACTGGACAAACAGAGCCAGACCTCCCTGTTCAGAAGAAAAAACACAAACAAAAATGTTATCACCCTTACATTACATTGGTTGCTATAAAATACAGACTGTATTAGAGTTTACGGTGATTTGTGACTTACATCTCTCTGTTGTTCTCGTCTTTCTTGCCTATTATTATGTGCAAAGTGCATTCTTCCGTTTCTGTAAACATGTACATTACCTGTGAAGAATTAGATAACAAAATTAAAATTAAAAGTAGATTTTTTTAGGTGCTACAACCTGAACCCAGGTGAAATCAAGGCCTAAACTGCAGCTGCTCAGGGATTATTTCAGACGGATAAATTTTGAGACAAAGGGGAAATTAGTAATAATCATCCACTGGTAATATTAAAACCCCCAAGTTAAATACTTCTCATTTACCAAACCTGTTGTCCTCTGTATAAATATGTTTTACGAATTTAGAGGAAGACAGTCCAACCGCAGCTTTAAATGCATGTTCCACAAAAGGTTCACGAGAGAAAAAGCTGATTAGATTTACAACAACAAATCTATTACAGTGATGGAATATTGAATTGGCATTTTTTAGTTGGTGTCTCTTAGCTCTTCATTTTATGAAGTGTGCATGAACTAAAAGTTATAAACTACGTACACCTGATGATATAATGCCTCTTTTTAGAATACAAAGATGTACAATTAGGGATTTCGTTGGTCAGCTGGACAAGATGGCAGTGTAGATTGATACGGCTAAATCCAAAAATTATTGAACTGATGTTCTCAAAACACATTGCAGTAACTGTGTCCATCTTGTTGTTGAATGTGTTGTCTGAGCCTCAATCCACCAAACCTAAAAGATGCAAAGTGCTGGCTGGAGTAATTGCTGCATTGTGTTGGAAGTGTCATTTGCTTTGTATTAGACACTGAACCCTGATAGTTTTTAGATGTTGATTAGCTACAGTTGTCGACAGACAGGGTTAATGGAGCCAAAATAGAAAATGTGTCCATGTGATATGAAGTACAGGGCTGAGCTTCTCAGCAGCTCAGGCCTGTAGGAAATTCTTCTGGGGCTGTGAAAAATGTGTGTAAATGCAACAAGCCTTCTAAAGCCAATGACTGATTTGTCTTCTCTGGGCTGTTGCTGAAACATGACAGAGCTTCTATGTAACTACAAACATTAAAAACCAAAATACTTGAAAGAGTGCACCACAAACCAGGCTATACTTACTTGATGGGAAGCCACCACCAAAGAACATGTTGAAGAGATCTTCAGGGGAGATATCTGCTTCAAAATCCCGATGTTGTCTGTTTCTGCCTGGATGTGATCTCTCCTCACCATACTGGTCGTATTGCCTTCGTTTCTCTGCATTACTCAGCACAGCGTACGCATTACCAATAGCTGGAAAGCACACACAAGACAAAAAAATAACATATTTGCACTTATACAACTCTCTTTTACATGTGCAACATTGAAGGACATTACTTTTACTTTACCTTTAAATGCTTCCGTGGCTCCAGGTGCATGATTTTTATCTGGGTGAAATTTCAAGGCCAGCTTTCTGTAAGCCTTTTTAAGATCCTCCTCAGAGACTGTCTTTTCAACTCCAAGGATTTGATAATAATCTTTACAGCTCTTAATCCTGTAGAAAAAAGCAGGATTAAAAAACACACCATATAAACATATTCCTTGAGATATCTGTAAAATCAAACAGACCATTAAGCTAACAGCAACAACACAAACACCTGTAAATGTATGAGATAACCAAAAGATTTTTTACAGTCAATTTCTGCAACTTAATGCTATTTGCTTTCTCGACGATGGAGAACTAGGAGTCATAATAGCTCATTTGTTGTATGAAATATGATCCAAAAAAGTATGATATATTGACATAGAGATATAACAATTAGTCCCTTAACAATTGACTGTATGTTAAATTTGTTATTTTTTAGAAGCAGTAAAACATAAGACCAGCTGCACATGTGCACCGACTTTCTGACAGCTTCCTGCTGTTCGGCCGTGTACGGTTTGGCTGAGTCTGCGGCTCCCTGTGCTGGCGCCTCTGCTTCCTCTCCCTGGAATCGGTGCCTCATAGCGGGTCCGTCTCCGTTCATATGGCTGCCATTCTCATCTGGAGGCTTTCCATTCTGTGCTAACGTGTCCAATAAGTCTGTGAATGAATGGAGCCAAATTTTCAAAAGATGTCACTTGGACCTTCTTCCGAAATAGTTATTTATATACCATAATGAGCTAACTGCTAGCACTATAAGTTAGCTAATAGCAAACACGCCAAAGTAATTAGGGGAAGGTAAATGCGAAGTGTAAAAAAAACAAAACAACCATGATTCGTTTATGAGGTTAAGTCACCAAATGTATCACAGATATCAAGGATGAGGGTGAGAGTTTAAAAACTACAAATACCAGCGTCGGTTAAAAGCTGCTCTAACGATAAGAAGACGGCTATGCTAATGTTAGCTCATTCGGCTTCACATCTATGGCCCACCGACTGAGATAAAATACCTGTCGAAACAGGCTTTTATTCGACGTACTTTTGGCTTGCTCTGTTGGAAATAGTCGCTGTGCCTTCTCTAGAAACTTCCTTGCTTTCTCCTGCTGATTGTTGGTGATCGCATTTCGGGCTATTTTAATGCATCGCTCCGCTTCGTCCTTGTTTGAGTCCATCGCGACTCAGCGGAAATGTTTACTTACCCCAGGACGCGGAGAGATGACACCTGCAGCTATATGACTCGTAAATTATACGTCATAACCGTTGACCACAGCGTGTGTTTTTGGCTCAATTATGAGTTTCAGTGAATTTTTGATTGGTGACTTTTCTGGCTGGGAATTACAAAAGAAAGTGGCAAAAGACTGTAAGAAATTGTGTTAGAAATATTAATTAAAAGATTAGCTTCATTTTCTGCGTTTTTCCAGGTCCAAAATTGTTCATAACTTTTCTCAATAGTCAGTGGCAAAACCTTTATTTTTAACAGATTTAAAATTGATATGGAACAGCCCTGTGATTTCTCTGGACTTCATGAAGAAATGAAGAAATGTCCTTGCAATGAATTACTTTTGTTAAGGTGTTTAACATTTCATGAGGAGAACAACTGGACAAAATGTTAATTTAAAAGAAAAAGACATTTTCATTTATTTGAGGGCAGTGGGGAGGACAAGGACACTACTGTCTTGTTCAGCTGATTTTGATGATATGAAATATAACTCCAAAAGGTTCCCGCAATACTGTACCAATATGCTGAAGAAAAGGAGCATAAGCTGTTAAACCACGGGTAAGTCTACATTTTTGTTTTCTATCCAAGCTAGTAC
>KV751325.1:10516342-10532711 GCA_001698575.1 Mola mola
ATAGAGTTTAACCACAATAAATCTCAATATCCTTACAGTTTCCTGTCTGACTTACAGATTTTCATCTGCATTTTGGGTTATCATAGTAATGCATTACTTCTGTCTTTATGTTATATAAAAGACTTAACCATCATCAAAGAAATCCCTGAACACAAAGTCACCATAGAAGACAAAAAATAAAAAGAATGAATAAGAATAAAAAGAATAAGAATATACTGTAGAATAGTTATAATAATAAAAAAGATTATATAGACTAATATACTGTACCCCTTTTAGCTTTTGCCTGTAAATAAACAAAAACACATGATGAGTAAGACAGGTATAAATTATGTAATTGCACTAGAAAAAAGTTAGGCTGACTATATCCAGCCGGTATCTCTCAACCTCTCGCACAAGCTCAGGTTCCTTCCCCACCAGAGGTAACATTCCATGTTTTCAATTGCCAGCTTCAGCGACCAGGGATCAGACCGCCAAGGCCCCTGCCTTTGACTGCCACCTGATCCACATAGCACCGGACCTCTATGGCTCCTCCTGTGGGTGGTGGGCCCACGTGAGGACGGACCCACGTCTCCTTTTCGGGCTGAGCCTGACCGGACCCCATGGACAAAGGCCAGGCCACCAGGTGCTCGCCTACAGACCCCTTCCCCAGGCCTGGCTCCAGGGCGGGGACCCGATATCCCTCCGGGCAGAGTGCACTAGTCCTTGTTAGTCACCATCATAGAAGTCTCGCTTTGTCCGGCCCCTCACCTAGGAACAATTTGACAACATAGCTCCTACGATCCTTAAGGCACCCAACCCCCTCCACCACGGTTAGGTGGTGGTTCCTGGAGGGGTTGAGCTCACAAGTTGATTTAGCTAACTCCCTGCTGTATGAAACTGCTGACTGATTAGTTATCATAGACAACACCTGTCATTTAGGTTGTGTGAGTGTAGTTGTGCATTTTCTGCATGATTGCATGAGTCTGAATCACGGTTGTTTGTTTTTTTTAGGTTTATTGAGTTATTCACGTATGTCTCAGTGGGCTGAATCATGCTTACAGGCAGTACATATTTCTTCAGGGTTTGTTGCCAAATGTGTTAATTTAGAAATTTAATTAGAGAGATACGCTTACAAATTCACAGGAAGGGCCACTTTCCCTTTTCTCGTTTTTACATCTTCTTCAATGGGAAACGGTTAACGGGTGACTGAGTTGAATTAAATAAACAAGTGGGCCACGAAACTATATTTGCAAGCAATTTGGGGAATTTAAACACTGGACATTAATAAAAGCGGACAGTAGGTGGCGATAATGCGCCATATGGTTGCAATTTGCTACCTAACAGAAGAAGAAGGCGACCGTCGGCGTCATACGTGGTGTGTGTCTCGAAAAAATACTTCAAATGCGGCTCGGAAATCCTTTGTTTTGAAAAATCATAACGAGGCACCCACAAGGACAGATACGTATCTTTGTTTTAGTTTGACATCGTTTGTAGACTACGGAAACCACAGATGCGCTCAGCGGAAAGTCACCAGTTAACAGGGTCGCTCGTTAATACGTGACACTCTCAGAAACTAATTGTATGAACACTATGAGTGACTGGTTTTACAGTTATACATCTAGTTTCTCCAGGACGACAGCCGACACTTACAATATCCGAGGCTATTTTGGCTTCTTGAAAGGTCAGAATGAATTTGGCGGCTACATGCAACAGGTCGGTCTTTTTAAAACACAGGACTCTGTTAAGGCAAACCTGCCAGTTGTTTTTAAGTAATACCACTTTTTTAACTGACTCTGGGAAGCCACTGTCAATAAAACGGAGAGGGAAACATCACAAGAACCCTCCCTGGGCTGATCATATGTCCTGGGAAGAAAGGCTGGCTGATGTCGTGACCCCTCTGTGGAGGCTGAGTTATGATGAGCAACTCGAGCTGAAGCAGAAGCACCAGGAACGGATATTGTGCCAGCTCTCCGGGTATCTGTTAGGCAACTTACAATCTCCATCACATGACAGAGGTAAACCCAGTTTCCCTGTCCTGCCTGTTCTGCCATCACCAATTAGGGATGGTTACCGAAACAAGTCAACATTTTCTGTCAACAAAGGAATTGACGGAAACCCCAAAACAGTTGGATTTTACTTGGGCACAGGGAGGGAGGGAAATATTGTTTGCATCAATGGTGACCACCTGCTCAACATGCCAGAAAAGCACAAACTGGTTGCCAGGTGCTACCAGAACTTCATCCGCCTCTCTTCCCTTGAGCCCTGCCTGCTGTTCCACACTGGGGGTCACTGGCGAGAGATTACGGTGCGAACCAACAGAGAAGGCCACACCATGGCTATAGTGTACTTTCATCCGCAGATGCTCACCCCAGAGGAGGTGGCAGTCCATAAGGCTGACCTGGTGGATTACTTCACGAGGGGACCTGGATCAGTCTGTCAGCTGGACTCGCTGTTCTTCCAGGAGAGCACCATGACTCGCTGCACTCATGAGAAATCACCCTATCAGCTCCTATATGGTCAACCACACATATATGAGGAGGTAATGTACATTATTATGGCACAATGTCAAATATGATACAATACAGACTAAGATATCTTGTATACATGCACGAGAATGCACTCACACAATGCAAACATTGGCCAGTTAAGCTAAATGTCTTATACTCTGCAGTGATAAAATCTTGTCTTTCAATGTCACATTTTTTCTGTGAGTTCATATTTCAGATTTCTACCGGACGGTGTTATTAGTGTTTGTGAGTGCGACCTTTTTTTTTTTTTAAGGTCAAGGTGATTTGGCACGAAAAAGAGAGCATGTTGGTTTCACCTGATGGGTGGACTGCAAAGGCCACTGTTTCTGACTATGGGATGGACCCTGGGGTTAGTCACAAAGTGACACCATTTAGGCCTCTTTATTTAAATTAATTTGGGAGAAATGGCCAAAAACATGTTTTTTGACTTGTCAATGACCTTGACCTTTGACATTGAATGCCCCAAAGTCAATCATATGTAGCTAGTGCTGTCAACAACAACATGACAACAGCTGGACCTCTCTATTTCAACTATTTCTAAAACTTTTTGACATTTGAGTGATCTTGACCACTGACCTCTGACCCCCAAAATCTAATCAGTTGTAGGTTGGGGCAAGACAAATCTTTTTTGAAAATTTCTAATCCTGCTATCAGACAAACTAGGCCACCAAAAACAGAATCTCTTCCAACTTTGTTAGTAGAATTAATATTGATAAAGAGGAGCAGGTGGTGCAAAGTCCATTATGTTTTGTAATCCTATTTATATATCATTCACAGGTGCTGGGCTTCAAGTTCCGCGTCTCTGCCGATGCCTTTTTCCAAGTGAACCAGGCGGCTGCTGAGGTGCTGTATAGCACAGTTAGAGATCTGTGTGTTCCGAACTATGTGGGCCATGGAAACAGGACAAAAGTTGGTAACACACTCCTAGATGTGTGCTGTGGGACAGGTGCTATTGGCATCACGATATCTCCCAGGGTGGACAGAATTATTGGCGTAGAACTCATAGAACAAGCAGTGGAAGATGCTAGACACAATGCTTCTCTCAACAATGTACTGAACTGTGAGTTTATCCCCGGGAAGGTGGAGGTGGTTCTTCCTGACCTTTTGTCTCAGTTGAGTTCTGCAGGTAGAGGCCTTGCAGCAGCTGTGGTCAACCCTGCTCGCGCTGGCCTGCACCACAAAGTGGTCCGGGCCTTACGAAACCAACCTGCTATCCGCAGGCTGGCCTATGTGTCCTGTAAACCAGAGGGAGAGGCCATGAGGAACTTCAGGGAACTTTGTTGTGCTCCTGACCCACAGAAGAAACTCACAGGAGAGGCATTTTCTCCAACCCTGGCTGTGCCTGTGGATATGTTCCCACACACTGATCACTGTGAAGTGGTACTACTCTTTGAGAGGTAGTGACTTTATTGTTCAGAGATGGGATTCAACTTCCTTCAACAACAACTTTGAGCATGTTCAGATTTTACTTGACTGATAAGTCTTTTCACTTTCGTGTTTTTTTTTAACATTTTGATGACCTTAATTTAAACTCTAGAGAGCAATTAACATAAATGGCCGAGGACAACTGTGTGGTTGTGCTGGGCCTTTAAACACTGCAGTGGATTGTTTTCTTTTGAAGGAGACTCTGAGTCGTACTTTTAAAGTGCTGACATTTAAGAGAATTTGATAAAAACAAAAGCCCTACGATAAAAAAACACCACACCTATCAAACATACGGCATAGTTTTGCATTGTTAAAGAAATAAATTACAGAAAAAATATTTTTTTTTTTACCAGAATTGGAAATTCACTCATTATCTTCTCACCCCCGTACCGGTAGAAGGCAATGTTTTTTCACCCCTGAACACATGTCTGAACAAAGTAGCGCCGCAATACAGTCATCAAATGAAGTAGAAGGGGGTCGTTTGAACCAACAAAACATTTAAATCCTTTTATAAGATGAAATACATCAGCTGTTAAGTGTAAATAAATATTTTCAAATTAATTTGGGATCTTGGGTACTTTCAAAGACTTGGATTTTTTCCTGTTAATGTTGTGGTTTGGTTGTTTTACTCTGTTGCTTTTAACATTTTAAGACAAGCCCCATATTCTTCAGTTCTATAGGAAAATGCTTGCAACACTGTTTTATGGCGCCAAAAATGCTATGTGGACAAAAACTTATCATTCTGGCTGAGTTGATCTGAGTGAATTTTTAGGTGTACTTTTCCTTCATAATATACCAAAGGGATGTTGATTTGATTCTCTGGTGATTTTTGTTTGTGTGTGTAGTCTTGTCCTATCTCACAAGTTCACCCTTCACTACAAGATTCAAGTCTGGAATCAACTGGGCCTGGAGCTCTGCTTATGTCCTGACCTGCAGTAGCTATATTTGTGCAGTAGATGGTGCCATTACTGCTTGTTCGAAGCCATTCTAGTGATCTTCCCGTTCCATTGAGTTCATCAAAGATTATGACATAATGCCACAGTGTGTGCTGTGTCAGTGCCGAGTGTTCAGTATGACTTGCCAGCATCTGTTCCTGAGAGTTTACCACAGTTTAGGTGAGCTAATATGGCCTTGGCTGATGGGATGATATTTTATCTCTTGAGTGCACAAAAGGAAATGAACTTGCGCACTAGCAGGGTGCTGATAACGCGCAGTTAAACTCTTATTTTACCCTGGTAGAATTGACCAAATTTGAATAAGTATCTGGAAAAATATATTTTGAACACAATACATCTATGTGATTTATTTATAAGGAGCAAGGTTTATTGCAGAAAGTGCAAAGCATTCTGCTAGAAAATCTACTGTATTGAAACGTGAAAAGCAAAATTTGTAATGTGGCAAAATTGCCATTAAACTGCGGCGTGTCTGTTGGAAAGGACTGCTATGCTGTTGGGAGTAAAAGGCCCAGTCATATGCAACATTCAGTACTGTATGACATCGTGTCAGAGGAGTTGACCTGTGAAAACAGTCTCTTGTGTTGTTTTGTCAGATCAACATTAAGCACATTTGAAAGACTGGGAAATGTAGCAGTTGTTTCTTCTTTGAATATGGTAAGACTACCTGAAGATGAAAAAAATATAATAGTGAGGGGGTTGTTAAGACAATTGAATGTTGAGATTGGGCCTTCAGAGCCAGTTAATTTCCCTTGACAATCATACTTCATCACAAAAACAAACAAATTTCTGATGCAAAATACAAAAACTCCTTGAAAATCTCATTAAACAAGCTGTTTCATTTCAGAAGAATATTGGTGCATTACAAACCACCCCTCATAATCCAAAATTGAATACCATAAGCCTATCATTCCCCATGTGCATGTTAGTCAAATTTGCCTTATCAAAAAAGCAACAAAAAAACCCCCAAACATGCACACAAGCAGAAATATCATTGCAGATGATATTGATAAGTTATATTAAAAATTTAAAAATGACATGATAAACCATGTTTTCTACTCCAATTTAACTCCGCTATAGTTTTTATGTAAGGGGAAATCTTTCTATACATTTAACATTTAACAGAAAAATATTGTGATGGAACTGAAGATGTTATTTAAAAACCCAATCAAATACCAATAGCCAAAATGGTTTGGAAAAACTGCTTATAAAATACTTGTTTTTAATGACCTAAATAACCATTTCCAGACATTTAACGTTGTCATTAGTGTTCTACTTAAATTAAACTAAAACCAAAGTATGTGGAAAGGCCTACGCAGTATTAGAGCTGTTCCAGAGAGAAAACAGCAGGGAGCACCAAAATACGGATCTTAATCCAAGTAAAATGAAAACACTTTTGGTGCAGCGGAAGGAAGTTAAGAACACAACAACTCACACAGGAGCATTTTGAGAAAACACAATAGACAATTGATAGATTGACAGCTTCGTTGTACATCTTTCTGACTGAGTCAACCCGACAACACGTTGATCTATTCATTTCTTCTTCTCTGTCAGGTGGAGTGCACATGTGCAATATGTAGTACCACACGTGTTGTGTTGGCCATCCTTCCAAAGAGGGGGAATGCTGTTTGCAAAGCCTAGATTAGTCATAAGTTGTAGTATCAAATGTATTGTGTGCCTACAGCGTTATGATATTAGTGCTGTCTAATCACAATCAGACCATGCAGGCCCACAAAAGTGAGACGCGTGACTAGACGCTGTCTTAGACTGCATATCTCTTCTCCCCCAGCCCAAACAGTAGCTGGACAACATGAACATTCAGTTGATTTATTATATCCACGAAAGAGGTGCTTTTGCCTGCATCTTTTAGTTTGTGAAGTATAGCTCAAAATGTTATGCACAGATTTTCCTGAGAAATGCTTTAACGAACATCCAGGCAGCTCATAGTCTAGATCCAGAAATGAATAAATCAATTTGTAAACCCCCCAATGTTGTCTTTTATGACACTGCTGTGTCCTCTTTGATGTCTTTAATGTTTTTTTGTTACGTTTAAGAACTTAAAATGTTCCCCTATTCCTTATTAATAATACAAGAAGTGAACAGTTTTACCATTCACAGGTAGTGTGGATGCTAAAAACAAACCAAAATAAAACATCAGCATGTTTGATCCATCACAATTATAACACAAACATTGCACAGTGAGGAAAATGCGCAGGTCTGCTAACAAACGTGCGAGGGGCTTGTTTGGCCTTGGCGGCTTGACACATTGCAGGCAATCTACACTGTCAAGGCTAAGTCCTCATTGAACTGATGTGTAGTTGCAGCTTGGAGCTCTCTGCTGTGGGCCACTGAGGTAAACAGCAAACCCAAATACTGTACACAACGTCCCAATGTTACTTCCTTGAGCAAAGTAATCTGGGTGTATTTCTAGGGGATCTTAAGCCACACCCACGACACATCTGGGGAATATCACCGGCTAACGTGCTCACAAGTTAACTCGACACACCTCTCTCTCCCCCCCCCACCCCTCCGCATCCAGCTCCACGCACTCCTCTCAGCCACATCTCTGTGCGCCCCTCCTGCGCACTGCCGCCGCGGGACCACTGAAGCAACATGACCGACACGGACAACCGGAATCAGCACGCGGCCGCGCCACCACCCAACGGGGCTGCCGTGGCAGCCGCCTGGACGGCCGATGATGTTTTCGACGACACGTACACGGAGCGAGCGGGTCCCAAACCTCCGATGAGGCTGGTGTGGAGGAACATCATCCTGATGAGCCTCCTGCACATCGGCGCGCTGTACGGGCTGGTTCTCCTTCCCTCCGCGTCGTGGTTAACTGTTGCATGGGGTAAGTATTCAGTGAATGCAGTGGCAGGCTTAGTTTGACAGATTTTCCCTGTTTTTTTTTTTTTTCCTCCTCCGTCATCTGCCACAGTCAGAGAACAGAATGTGCTGATGTTGTGTGATCAGTGCAGTGCGGGCCGCCCGAGGGGGTCGTGTCCGGGCTATGACAGAATGAGTCACCCTGCACATGTAATTTCCTTTCTAGCCGTTCTAATCACTCAGCAGCTTAAATCTTCGGCTGATCCTAAAGTATTTGAGCTTGAGGGAAGGGGTCCCAAATTGAAAGCATTTTAAATATAGCCAGAATTGCCAAACTGTCAGCTGAATTATTAGAATTTGTCACCAACATATGCAGACTATTGAGGCATGACTTGAATTCGTGAACAGCCTCAACTTTGTTTCCACTCTGGCGCTGCATAATTTTCCCCTCTCTTTGCAATGCTGAGCCGCATATTATTTCACTGGGGAAGACAAAGCACAATCACCATAGCCATAGTCATCCCATTGTGAGCTACATGGCACCACAACAGAATGCTCTTTGCCAGTCAGAAGCCCCCGGTTCTCACATCCCGGTTAGTCTTGTCTAGGCTCCATATAGAAACACATTCAGCAGTTTAAGAACAACAACAACAACAACAACAAAAACAAAAAACAAAACAAGTGTGAGGGCAGACCTGTGTGCTCCCACCATCCCATCTCCCCACATGGACAGCTTTGCTCCGAACAGAGTTCTGGCTGTAATGGAAAGAACATGGTGTCCCAGGGACTTTGCCTTCATAGGGGTAAAATTAGTCTCAATGCAGTGACAGTTTTCCCTACTTGTCCTTCCCTTCCTTCTCTTCCAGCTGCTGTGTGCTACTTCCTCAGTGCTCTCGGTGTGACGGCCGGCGCGCACAGATTATGGAGCCACAGATCTTACAAGGCCTCTTTCCCCCTGCGAGTCTTTCTCGCTCTTAGCAACTCCATGGCCTTTCAGGTAAAAACTTAGCCTTATTTTTTTTAAAATAACGTGCATTTCTTTTTGTTACGTGACTGTGATTTTTGAGCTTCACTGTGCAGAATTTGACATTAGAGGGCTGTTGTCCACGTACATCATAATACATGGGTGTGCAAGCAGAATTTTCTTACATCACAGTTTGGAAGGTAGTTTGGATGTTTCTTGTGGTCCAGTATGTAAACTGTACCATGCAGGATTTTTACTCATTCCACTTAATCATTAATTATGACCCCCATCATGATAATACTATATCCAAGATGATTAGATGATATATGTTCTCATATGATGATATGTATTGCGTATATTGGCCAACCTTAGTAAAAACCCACAAAGCTAAGCCTCAGTCTGAATTTATTTATTATATATTATATTTATTTATTATTTGCTTATTTAGGAATGTTTCTGGGCATCAACCAATAACAGCACAGTGTGAGGTCATGACTCCAAACACATAGTGACTGGAGACCTGGACTGCGAAACAAGTTCAGTACACTCGGGACATCTTTCCGTTACCAACCTTTGCTAACTGTTAATAGAAGTGGTTCTCCCAATTTATCCATGAGCACATTCACCTGAAAGAACAGACGTTTACATAGCTAAACCAATCACAAACATGACAAGTGTGCTGGTTGCATATTTTATAAAGGAAGAGCAAATAGATTATTATTGAACAAATATAGACAAGCCAAACAAACAAACAGCTTAGCTGCGACTGCCAAATGCATGAAAGACAAGCAAACAAACTAAAAAAAAAAGTTACTGACTATTGTGTAATTCTTCTGAATTTCTAAATTGTAAATCTATGAATGATGATAACTTACACATGTTTATGTCCTATCTGAGACATAGTTGCAGTAGTTAACCATAGCGGTGCAGCCCTGTAAGAAGTGCACATGGAACAGTAAAAACGCAGGGTCAACTTTGAACAAATCCTGCTTTGTAGTATAGACCTCGCGTTACAGCATCAGTGTGGGTCCGTCACCTCTGCTCTCATCCGTTGTGGATGTTTAAAGAGCTGCACTGCAGATGTGTGTGTGTGTGTTTTGCAGAGGACGGGACTGAGCTGCACACACATGCACAGAGCAGAGAGGAAGTGTACAAGATTAAAAAAAAAAAAAAAGTCTGCTTTGGCTGCCTTTTACACAAAAAAAATGGCAATCCAGCTAGCCTTTTTTAACACAGAGATTGCACAATCCCACCACAATAAAAACCCTTTTAGACTTTATGAAATCTTTTTTCTTTTGTTTATGCTGAACCTGCATAACAGGCTGCGTGATGTTATGTAGCCAACTAAACAAAGGTGTGTCGGAAAAACAGCAACGCTAGCACCTAATATGATGCCGTATGCCGTTCACCCTCCATTACACCTTCAAAACTTTTATACAGGACAGTGAGGTGCAACTGTCAACTCTTTAGCTATGGAGGAGGGAATGGAATGGATGGAAAAGCCTCTGTTGCAGTTCTGTAATTCTAATACAAACAATTTCAAATGAGATTAGGCAGAAAATTGGAGATTGCACAGATGGGGCAAACTCAAAAGGACAGGACGTGTAAAAGAAAATCACGACAAATAATGACGAGACCTTCAAAATAAAACAGGAAATGAATAATGATTAATGATCAATAATGAATATGCAATGAAACATGCCTGGTGGGGCTTCAAAAGCTATTTTAGTGTAATTGCTTGTTACAGTGAAGTGGCAGTGATACTGTTTTCAAATAATTGTGTATGATGGACAACTGTGTAATCAAAATGACATGCATTTCTTGTTTTATAGCACATGATCCCTGTCCTTAATCTGATGATTAAGATTATTGATGGGCGCCTCACTTAATCCTCTCCATCCCTGCCTATCTCTCTGTGAGCAGAATGACATATTTGAGTGGGCTAGGGACCACCGTGTCCACCACAAGTACTCCGAAACGGATGCCGACCCCCACAACGCCACACGGGGGTTCTTCTTCGCTCACATAGGTTGGCTGCTGGTTCGCAAACATCCTGACGTCATTGAAAAGGGCAAAAAGCTGGAACTGACGGACCTGAAGGCAGACGAGGTTGTCATGTTTCAGAGACGGTGAGCAAGCATCACCCGGAGTTAGTCTATGGGGATTATTGCAGCGGTTCCTGTCACTCTTGACTCTACAGCAATAAGCCCTAACTAGATTCTACATGCAATCAACACAAAAAGTCATTTCCCCTCTGGCTCAGGCTGACACAGGATGTTGTAGTCTGGGGTTATAGTGATCATGATAACACTTAGAGATAGATCTGTTGATAAAGAATCACGTTTTTTGGGGGTTATTTTTCCACCATGGACAGGATCACTGCACCCCCCCATAGTTTCCACTGACTTGTCATTGGTCAACAATTTTACTGCCCTGGACGCAGTCCCAGATTTTCACTTCTGCTCTCGGGCAAAGGGGATTAAAGCTGGCCAGAGCCACCGAATCACAAGGACCTGTCGACTGTGTGCACCCAACTAATGCACTGTCAGATATTTGTGTTAACATGTTTTGAATCGTCCTCCTTCATAAAATATATGTTTTATTAAATCTAGCCTCTGATTGAATTATGTCCAACTAAGAGTGGAATCTCAGTCAGATACAATCCATCCTTTTATTTCAGGCACTACAAACTCTCTGTGGTGATCTTTTGCTTCCTCGTGCCCATGCTGGTGCCCTGGTACTTCTGGGGTGAATCTTTGGCCGTGGGATACTTTGTCCCGGGGCTCCTGAGATACGCTTTGATCCTCAACGCCACCTGGCTGGTCAACAGCGCTGCGCACATGTGGGGAAACAGGCCTTATGACAAAACCATCAACCCGAGGGAAAACCCAATGGTTGCTTTCAGTGCCATAGGTAAATAAAACAGCATGATTGTCTTTCACTGGTTTCCCCCTACAGCAATGCGTTGGGTCCACATCAGATTTTGGGTATTGTTTAGCATGTTTAGGTACCTATAGGATATTTGGATGATCATTTCATCCCTTGTTGAAAGTTTGTCGAGTTACCCACAGCTCTGTCACTGCTGATTCAGTCTGCCCTCTGTATTGCAACACTGTGCTCATATGCTGGCTGATGTTTCTTTTGTCCCACTTTTTGGTATAAACCTTTCAGTATTATTTGTTCACTACTGATAATTTGTGGTGACTGATGGGTTGTGAGTGTCATGCTGCTTTTCCTTTTTTCCCCCCTTAAACTGTTCTTTGATGCAGCCTACCAAAAGTTTACATTGTCAGCCCTGATTTCTCTACCCAGCATGTAAGAAAGATTGCTTTTTCCTGTATAGTACCTCATGAAAAGGTCTTGCACTGTGAGGGATCAGAAAATTTAGAAAAAATGTATTGGAAACAGTTATGCTCCTTGAATGGTCATGTAGCCAAATATCATCAAATCAAATCATATCATGAGATTGTTGCTGCGCGTGGCTGTTTGTCGCTGTGTCCAAAACTCAATGATGTGCGCGTGTATGAGTGTAATTTTGATGTTTTTCAGGGGAAGGCTACCACAACTACCACCACACATTCCCCTTTGACTATGCCAGCAGTGAGTTTGGCTACAAGCTCAATCTCACCACTGCCTTCATAGACTTCATGTGCTTCCTGGGTTTGGCCACGGACCGCAAGAAGGTGTCCAAAGAAGCAATCTTTGCCCGCATGCAGCGAACGGGCGACAGCAGCTACAAAAGTGGCTGAATCCTGCAGCTGATACGGACGTGTCAAACCACGACAGAACGTAGCAACAGGTATAGCAGTATTTCAGTGATGGGAGGGTGATTGCCATGCTTCTGATTTAAGTTAACCCTCTTGCTGAGACTAATAATGGCTTTAAAGAGTTGCAGAGCTTTCTATAAACTTTGTGGGTCTCTTTTAAGTTTTGAAGTGTTCTCACCAACTCGCTGCAGCTGTGTGGCTTCATGTGCTAGCACAGCTTCTTCATAATATAGAACAGTCAAGAAAGGGAATGAAAGGGGCGAACTGGGGTTGAAGTCTCCTTTGTTAGAAGCAGGACAGCCAAATGGTTCTGCGTGAGAGGTGATAAAAAGCGGCAAATTCAGAATGATTTACTGTATATCTCGTTTGTTAATGTGCTATTTATTTATAGTCTTTGGCACTTTGAAAGCTATATTGAAACCCTTAATAGTGAGGTTTCCCGACGGTTCAGGGTCTTTGCTTTAACTTATAGTTTTATTCTTCAGCGGTGGAGTTTCATCTGGATACTTGTTGATTTCGAGCTAAGGTTTGTTTCTTCCTTTTTGGTAAACTAGTAGTCTTATTAAACCACATGTTCGCATGTTCAACGCCAATCACAAGGCAGCCGAAACACAACTTATCTGTCCCCGTTTATCGTAGCACGTTGACCCTGTATGAGATGGGTTATACTTTCACACCCACTGTCTCCAGCTGTCCAAGGGGTCTCCAATGAGGATTCTGTTTAGACCCTGATTATGTAATGAAGCTGCACCAGACTTTCTCATTCAAGTAGGCGCCTCTGGACCGAAACATAGAACTAGAATTCTCATTTTCAATCTGCAAAGAGAGAAGCATTTTTCATTTATTTTGTATTCACATACAAAATCTGAAATAAGGTCTCCCCCAGAAAAGGCAATTAGGCATTTATAGGCGGTACATTTACCTTTTTGAAATGTTTTTATATACAGTAGTGTTCAAAATAATAGCAGTCCAATGTGACTAACCAGATTAATCACTGTTATTAGTATATTTTTTATTGCTACATGGCAAACAAGTTACCAGTAGGTGCAGTAGATTCTCAGAAAACCAACAAGACCCAGCATTCATGATATGCACGCTCTTGAGGCTGTGCAATTGGGCAATTAGTTGAAAGGGGTGTGTTCAAAAAAATAGCAGTGTGGCATTCAATCAGTGAGGTCATCAATTTTGTGAAAAAACAGGTGTGAATCAGGTGGCCCCTATTTAAGGATGAAGCCAGCACTTGTTGAACATGCATTTCTCTTTGAAAGCCTGAGGAAAATGGGTCGTTCAAGACATTGTTCAGAAGAACAGCGTACTTTGATTAAAAAGTTGATTGGAGAGGGGAAAACTTATAAAGAGGTGCAAAAAACTATAGGCTGTTCAGCTAAAATGATCTCCAATGCCTTAAAATGGAGAGCAAAACCAGAGACACGTGGCAGAAAACGGAAGACAACCATCAAAATGGATCGAAGAATAACCAGAATGGCAAAGGCTCAGCCAATGATCAGCTCCAGGATGATCAAAGACAGTCTGGAGTTACCTGTAAGTACTGTGACAGTTAGAAGACGTCTGTGTGAAGCTAATCTATTTACAAGAATCCCCCGCAAAGTCCCTCTGTTAAAAAAAAAAAGACATGTGCAGAAGAGGTTACAATTTGCCAAAGAACACATCAACTGGCCTAAAGAGAAATGGAGGAACATTTTGTGGACTGATGAGAGTAAAGTTGTTCTTTTTGGGTCCAAGGGCCGCAGACAGTTTGTGAGACGACCCCCAAACTCTGAATTCAAGCCACAGTACACAGTGAAGACAGTGAAGCATGGTGGTGCAAGCATCATGATATGGGCATGTTTCTCCTACTATGGTGTTGGGCCTATTTATCGCATACCAGGGATCATGGATCAGTTTGCATATGTCAAAATACTTGAAGAGGTCATGTTGCCTTATGCTGAAGAGGACATGCCCTTGAAATGGGTGTTTCAACAAGACAATGACCCCAAACACACGAGTAAACGAGCAAAATCTTGGTTCCAAACCAACAAAATTAATGTTATGGAGTGGCCAGCCCAATCCCCGGACCTTAATCCAATCGAGAACTTGTGGGGTGACATCAAAAATGCTGTTTCTGAAGCAAAACCAAGAAATGTAAATGAATTGTGGAATGTTGTTAAAGAATCTTGGAGTGGAATAACAGCTGAAAGGTGCCACAAGTTGGTTGACTCCATGCCACACAGATGTGAAGCAGTTATAAAAAACTGTGGTCATACAATTAAATATTAGTTTAGTGATTCACAGGATTGCTAAATCCTAGAAACAAAAAAGTTTGTACAAAATAGTTTTGAGTTTGTAAATTCAACGGCAGACACTGCTATTTTTTTTGAACACACCCCTTTCAACTAATTGCCCAATTGCACAGACTTAAGAGCGTGCATATCATGAATGCTGGGTCTTGTTGTTTTTCTGAGAATCTACTGCACCTACTGGTAAATTGTTTGCCATGTAGCAATAAAAAATATACTAATAACAGTGATTAATCCGGTTAGTCACATTGGACTGCTATTATTTTGAACACTACTGTATAAACGTATCAGAAATCCTGTCCAGATGCCTTATGAAAGTTGGGTTGAAATATTAAGTATTCCAAGTTATGGATTCACATTTCATTTATTTTTCTCTTACAGCTTTGATCGAAAGCTGAATTTGCTTATTTATTGTGGACAAAGAGGGATCATTCAACAAATCCTAAAAGAAATGATGGATGTAATTTAACTTTTTTTCTGAGGGGTACACCTCTTCTTTCAAAGAGCAACAATTTTATACATTGTAAACATCTTGGAAGTTTGAATGCCTTAAAAAAATTTTTTTTCAAATAATGTTATTACCCTCTGTATGCATCATAAATAAACCAAATTTTCTACTTGTGACAAAGTATGTATTACACTTTTGTTGGGATTCTGTAATATTTGCTCTTTGTATGACAAATAAAAACATGACAGCAATATGTCTGTTACATTATTTATCGCTTTATCGCATGGATAAGTCCGGCTGAGTACAGGTGATAGTAACTAAAGAGCTATTCAAATTCAACAAAGTCTTTTTCATATTGGCATAAAGAATAAAAACAATTTGCTTCGTGATTTAAAAAATCACTGCAACTTGTTTTAAAATGCAGGAAAATTGGTTATATTTTAGCTAAACACAGAAACTTGTTGAAAAACTAGGCACCATGACTTTTTTTTTTTTTGCAACAATAGTGTGGAAACATCAATTATTGTCACTGAATAATATTTTATAGACTTACACATGCCCATGCATATGCAGGCATATTGTGCTTGGTATTTGTGAAAACCTTTGGGTTTTTATTTTTCAAACAGTTGGGAGAGTTTGAATAAAGTCCATCTGCACCACAAAGCTGCAGCAACACCGTTGGATAGTATTTTGCCGTGACTTGCGCAGGGGTGGGCACTCAGAAAAAGAAATCCTTTGACTCATATGCCTTTATTTATCAACACATTTTCCACGTTTCAATCGTTTCTCTATACAGTCAGTGGGTGGAACGAGCCGTGAACTTGCTCCCTCTGCTGGACAATTGTTTTATGGCCGCTCAAAGTTTGGTCCAAATGTGCAGGAGTGGTCCCACCAGCCCTGATCTCTGTGGGCCTGACAGTGACATCAGCCCTCTGTCTATTGGATGCTGGCTGTCAGGCCACCCTCTCCACGGCATGTAACACCTCAGCGCGGTCAGGCTGCAAGAGACTGACTGTATCCAGTTAGACAAGTCCGATGTCAACGTTGTGTTTTCACATAAATGATGCGGGGAAAAATGAACTGCGTGCGTTATTGTTGCTTTATTTATTAAAAATACTGAAGCGACAGGACGAGATCCCGCTCTCGTCTTATTTCCCATGTGATTCCTCTTTAAATCTTTAT